>CM070088.1:16795167-17395167 GCA_036178185.1 Liparis tanakae
GGGATTCATGAATATCATCTGTGATGACGCTGCAAACTACATCATCACCGGAGCAATTATTTGCCTCTCGTTTTAACATTCATGAGATGTTAATGAGCTGAGAAATGCCTCTAATTCAAAAAGCTGTCTGTGATATTTAGATTTAATTTGGTAATGGGGCCCAGCTGCTGGTCATTTTGCTTTCAGAAGCACGGGTCACAACATTGTTTTCTGTTCTCCCTCCCATCAAGTAGATTTGTTTCACAAACAAGGCGACATCTGCAGAGAAGGCTGCTTTTGGAAGAGGTGGTTACATGTTTGCTACTCTTTGATCAACACAAATTCAAGACACTTAAATCGTGCAGAGACTCCCAAACCCCAAATCTCATGAGACGCACCAAACAAAGTACGGATGGATTACCTCTGAGGCGTCCACGAGACAAAGGGCAGCTCTCGCCTCGAGTCCGCTGCGCTGTCACTCTGCATTCTCCTTCCTAAGTGCTTCAACTTGGATTCCCTCACTCCATCGACCCCCCCCCTCCTCCTCCTCCTCCTTTAGAGGGAGGGAGGTTGACATGACTTTGTCCCTGACCCCGGGCCCTACCTGGATGTTTTGTTTGGAACGGGTGGAGATCAGATGTTTTTGGTCATTACACCGCCTCTCATTAGGTCTCCCATCTCTTCCAAGCAAACCTAATGAGACAGTGTTTAATGTCCAGAGTCCCTCCCCGCCCCTGATGTGTGTGTGTGTGTGTGTGTGTGTGTGTGTGGGTGTGTGTGTGTGTGTGTGTGTGTCAGGGCGCGCAGAGCCAAATTACCCCGACGTCTCGTTCAGTGATAACACCTGGGCCCCTTGTCGCTCGGGGGAGGTTAGCTCAGGGTAAGGGAATCCACTGGGGTTGGGGGGGGGGGGGGAGGGGGGGGTGCATGGACCCAGCTGGAGAAAGTTAAAGAGCTAGATGCTGATTGGGGTGGCTTGGATGAGAGGGGTGTTTGAGTTTCAGCATCAGGAGAACCAGAGGGAGACTCATGGGGGTTCCTTTTGTTTGGGATCATGTTGGAGAATCCGAGCCGAACAGTCCTGTGGACAAGTCAAGAGTTGAGGGGAGCGTTTTTTTATTCAGCGTTGTTTTAGGTACACACACCACAGGAGACTCTGTGAGACAGACCTCTGGGACGTCCGGTGTGTGACGGGCAAGTAAACAAGAGTCAAATTAAAAAACAGAAAAGTCCCACTGGTCAGCCCTTCACTGGGTGTGGAAACTTTAAATCATAGTAATGTGCAAATAGAGAAATCCAACGCATGTGCTGCTCACATGATGCATGTTGTGTCTGTACACAGCTGCTCAGGAAAAGAAACTACCACATTTAGATCAATAAATCCTTTAATATCTATGAGGTGTGCAATAAAGAACTCTGTGTGCAGTATGTTGCCTTGGTATAACCAGAATAAATATCAAGTTTTTTAAGTTTTTTTGTTTTGTTCCATACTGCAGGTTGCTTTCATGCCGTAGGAGAGCAGGGCAGACTAACACAACATGCAGGTATCTAATGGAAGACCAATGCTTGCCTCATTACCCTTTCCAAATATTAGGCTGCAGGCTAAATGAAGCTGATAATTTATTAAAATAAATTATTACTTCCTGGGATATTCGGGTTGCCAAAAGTCCAGGTGGAGATGATGATTCAGTATCTTTAACCCTAAGGTCACCAGAGTGCAACTGATTAAGAACAAAAGGCAAATATTTAAAATTTAAAATGTATTTAACCAGGAAATGCCTCATTGAGATTAAAAATCTCCTTTCCAAGAGTGTCCTGGCCAAGACAGCAGAAGCACATTACACACAGTTCCAGACAATACAACATAAAACAGTGACAGACAATAATTAAAAAAAGAAAGATTCACTTTTTTTGATCACAGCATGAATAAAACCAAAACTTAGACTCAAGTCATCATAACCCAGTTCACACAGTTGCACATACCTCAGTCAAAGAAAACATCTACAACAAGATGAACCTCCCACCAACTCTTTTAATCCATTTTTATAAACACTTTTACTACGTAACAAGTTACAGCAAAAGAGTATAGTTCACTGCTTTCTTCTTTTCTCCAGGACAGACTTCTCAGTCCTCCTTCTCGGGGTGATTTCCCGGTCTGCATGTGAAATGCAGGGGGCACAGACATGATTTCCACCATGACGGCTCTTTTCCAGCCCGGTGTGCTTAAGACGACATGTCTCCTGCAATCAGCATCAAGGAGGCGGCTCACGGTCATGGTCCTTTCACACCTATTTGGTAATGATCCAGCAGCAGCACTGGGATGATGGGAATGAGATGGAACTGAAATTGATGGAAGATATGAAAAGGTTTCTCTAAAACTGATGGCTCATTCTCAAAGACGTCATGAAAACTAGGGATGGGGGGAGGGGCAAAATGACTGATTATAGCTTAGCAATCATTTTTACCGCTTTTCACAGCATTTAAATGCTGGGTGAATATTCAATGGGATGATACGAGAGCACGCCGGGCTGCAGGGCCGGGGGAGCTTACAGATGATGTTGGGACGTGTAGTTGAATGGATCCATCAATGGATCAGTTAATCAATAAATCAAAGTGTGTAGCCTATCCACTTTAACAATTAAGTGAGTCGTTTCTAAAGCACACTGCAGTCCAGGAACAGGATCCATCACGGAGAACTGTTAATAATTTAGATTTAAAATATCCTGCTGCATCAGATACTATTTTAATGTCTGTCACATGATTTTTACCACTTTTACCACTAAACAAAAGAAACAGCCCTGCAGGTGCTTATACCCGATCACATGACTACCTGATCGAAAGTTATCTGACAGGCCTTATCTTCATAATCACCGCGTCACTTCATACATGTAAAGTAATGAGTTTGGAGCCATAAGTCGAACTTCACTCAGATACGCCTAAATGAAAACACTCCAGGGCATTCCTGGCACTGTCATTAATACTGAGGCTCATGGGTAACAGATGTGGTCCGATCAAAGATGAGCATGGAGACAGAAATAAATCCATCACCCGACTGAAGGGGGCAATTAATCTTGCAGCCTTCAGCACAACAAAGGTTGATTTTTAGACTCCTAATATAAGCCTCCAGATTCAGACTTATGAAAAAGGACATTTTGGACAATTTGTTTCATAAGGCCACGTTATTTAACGACAATCGTAACCGGCTCTCTCTCGGGTCAACGAGATCGCAACAACAAAAAACACAAATTCTAACGTGAAGTTGCAGACAATGACAAACGTCCTTCATGGCCCTGTCTACATGGATACAGATATAAGATAAGATAAGATAAGATGGTCCTTTATTAGTCCCTCAGTGGGGAAATTACAGGATTACAGTGTCCTTGCTCACAGGAGAATACAAAATGCAAAAAGAATACTAATAGAACAATAGAAGTAATATAAATGAGCATAAAATAAAACAGTAGAATATCAATGTACAGGATAGACGGTATATATGAACAGAAGTACTTAAATGTATTGAACAGAAGTACTTAAATGTATTGCACATGGTGTTGCACATGACATTGCACGAGGTATTTGTGTTAAGTTAAAGTTAAAGTGCTGAAGTGACGAAGTTCAAATCAGTTGTACTGTCAAGTGTCAAGTGTGTGTTGTTCTCTTGGTCTACACAACACTTGTTTTATTAAATATCTAAAGTCACACTAGAGTGCAAAACGGCACCATAAAGGCCATAAATAAAATACCAGAGGAGAAGAATATAGAGGGGTGCAGCAATACCAACACAGGTTTAGTTCACCTGTATGCTAAGAGAATGGAAACATACCAGTAGTCGGCAACGTATAGGCAGACACAACATAGAGACGACGTCATTGTTTCCCAAAAGCTGCTTTTTAAACTAGAGGTTTAGAAAATGTTAACCTTCAGATGGCATTTTCAGAAATCTCAGTTTTAGTAAACCTAAAGTTGTTCTACTTAAAACCTAAAGAAAAACCTCAACATGTTAGGTCGAGGAGCAACACAAAAAGTAATAAATAAAAATGTTGACTAAAATGTTGTAGTTGTGGTATACTTACTCCAATATCCTCGCTCCATCTGTCAATTCAGTCTTTGCATTCAAATACAATGTCAGAAGAGCAGTCCATCCCTCAGGTGAGAATCCTAATGATAAAAAACATCTTCCAATTACCAAAAAAACGTTGAATTCATGAGGCGTCAGCAGAGCTGGTACTAAAAGGTGAAGCCGGTGTCCCGAACATGTGCAAATAAAGTCCCATCTCATTAATTTTAAGTTATGTCTATACATGTCCCATGAAACATACCGGCCGTCTCTTGACGACACGTAGATTAACAGATCCTCACTATTTTGTCCGTCTGTGCTTTCAGGATTATTAAAACACAAATGAGGCCACAGAAGACTTGACCTGCCTGATTTGGAATGTGCCAGTGGAAAAATCCAGGCGGCGCCCACTTTTCTAACACGTTCAGTGTTTCTCATTCAGATCTCAGCCCATAAAAGCATGAAATACTGGAGGACCCATGAGCCATGTGAAAGAAGTGATCGTGCACACAGCATCTGGAAGAAATGAAAGGATTGTTCACAGCTTGACAGGGGGAGTGTGTGCAGGAACAACCACACAAGTGGTCAGACAAGTTGTAAGCAGTCCCCGGTCTATCTGGTCTACATCAGTCATCTGGCCGTCGAGACGAGAGACATTCACTCGATCAGCAAACTTTCGTTCCATTTGCCACTTTCTTATTTGTGGTGTGCACACAGATTTGTGATGCCATGCACCATGAGAGCAGGTATTGTGGCTGCAGACAGTCTGTGCTGGGAAAACAATGTTTGACTTTGCTTTTCAGAAATATGTTGCACTTCTCAGAAATCTGTTATATTGTTTTCACACTTTTTTGGGGTCCTGTCGCAAATCACCTCGCTCTTCTTCTTCTATGATGCAAGACTTGGTTCCTGCCACCAACCGCAAGAACTTGTACCAGAGCGCTCTGGCTCTTGCGACTCACCCCTCCTTTCTGTTCTCTATGTCTGATTCAGCAATTTTGGAGGAAGTGCACCAGAGCGGCCTCTCGCTTAGGCATCGCCCCTTTGCCCGACCTCGCTTCCTCCTCCTCTGCAATATGTCTACTTTTCGAGTTATGATGAGAACAAGTGTTGTGTTTTTCTGAACTATCTATGTGCATTGATTAGAGAGAGACAAATACATAGTGTCATTGTTGCATGTAATCACATCTATACATCTGTGCATTGATTTGTCTATGACCCGACCAACCTTTCCATCCAGATAACCACACAGCTAGTGTGTCAGTTAAAAAGAAGCAGCTGAACGGTCCGTAGAGAGCACTAAGCAGCACATTTGTAGGGGACTATTTTCTGCTAAGCATTATTACACAATCTGGGCACTGTTCGGTTCAGCTAGACATAGTATGTATAGGATTGACTGACCATAAACTAGAGAGTGTGTGTGTGTTCATGAAGGAATATTTAAGCAGTGTGGCTCTGTAGCACAGAGGAAGAAGATATATATCTTCTTGAGTACACATATCTTCTTGGTGTTTTCAAATAATTAGAATATCTCCAAAATCATAATTTCTTGTCGATCCTCTTCCAGATAGTCGATTTTGGGAAGAGATACTTCAGGCACATATTATGGCACCTTGACAGCACACATGACAACTGATTGACAGCTGCAGCTTTGACATGGAAAGGTTACACTGGCCACTGTTTCCTGTCTTTGACCGGTATTGGACAGCTAGTGTGTAGAACCCACCCTCCTGTCCCTTTGGCCAGGTCAGGACCTCACTGACCACACACACACACACACACACACACACACACACACACGCACACACACACACACACACACACAGTCGCCAAACACCAGACAGATGGCAGAGGAGGCTGGAATGACTTGTAGTCCCTGCGGGACGCTAATCACGCATTGTCATGGAAAAGATGAAGTAAACAATGACATAATCCATCACTCGAGCCATCAAATGACCAATTATACACTCAAAATCCAATAAAATGTATCATATAGTAGGCTATGGAGAGATTGCAGGGACTTGTTGGACAACACATCAGTGTGAGCGTGACAGATTCTACTCTTGTGGCTTCTTAATTTTATTGGCATTTTTTTCAACAAATAAGACAATTATCCCAATGTTCCAATGTGGACAATAAACAAAGGCTATTGTGAATATAATGTTTCCTAAAGCTGAACTTTTCTCAGTTAAAGAAGCTGTACAATTATCACAATGTCTATGTAAATAGGTGAATACCACCTTTGTTTGTCTTCTGTTTAGTTGAGCCTGCACAACTATAATATGTCATTCCCAGCATTTAAACTAAGCACGATCATTAGCATGCTAACATGCTAACATGCTTAACTACAAAAACAAGGCCCATACTGTCGATTAATATCACACACAGTGGTGAAGGAAGTATCAGATATAAATGTATTTATTTTCAGGGGAAAAAAAACTTTCAGTATGAATAATACATTGGAGTGTGTTATTGGATATTGCTACATATGTTTACCCTTAATATGTATCAAAGTAAGTAACGGTGCACATATGGAGCTATAGCGCAAGTGCAGACCGGAAGTCCAAACACACACACACACACGCACGCACACGCACACACACACGCACACACACGTAACGTTATATGAGGCGGTCCAACAGAACTCTGTCACAGGTAGGGCGCGAAAATGACTCGTCGACGCGTCTTGTGTTTATTTGTTTATTTGTTTGTTTGTTTGTTTACCAGCAACTCAAACACCCCCCCCTCCACCCCCCTCCCTCCGCTAGGATCCAGCCCGTGTTTTCGCCATGCCTTCCAGCGTACAGCCCCGGACGTCACCCTCCCTCCCTCCCCCTCCCCTTAGCAACAGAGGCAACATGGCGGCGTCCAGTACAGCGGAGCATTCTCCAGAGATATCGACGCCGTTAAAGATACCGAAAACCGAGGTGCCATCCCCCGAGTCGGAGGATTTGAGTGACAGTAATCAATACCACTCCAACCCCTCGACACCGAACCGCTTCTCGCCTCTGAACGTGTGCTCGGGGACCGCGGGCCGGACGGCGGCCTCATCCTCCTCCAACAGCTTCACGGCTTGCCGGGGGATGTCGTGGACTCCGTCCGAGACGAACGCCCTGATCGCGGTGTGGGGCAACGAGCGGCTGACGGAGGCGCGGATGCAGCAGCTGGAGGTGGCGGGCACCGTGTTCTCCGGTAAGGCCCCCGGGCCCGCCATGTACGAGCGGGTGTCCAGAGCCCTGTCGGAGCTGGGATACGAGAGGACCCCGTCCCAGTGCAGGGAGAGGATGAAGGTAAGTGGGGAGGGGGAGGCATGTCCGTCCTCCATCGTCAGACAGGCACGCAGACACCGGTTGTTGACCTGCCATCACGTCAGGGCGTGTTCACAGCGCGGTAACGCACACCGCTCACGAACTAGTGGCCGGCATCGGTCATAGACGTCACTTTATTTTTCTCCTCCTTTTCATTTAGCTCAGTTATTTCCTCGTGATGATGATGAACATCGTGTCTTATCTTATTTCAACATTGCTCTATTCGATCAACACTATTAAATCAACACGTCACCGACGTCTTTATGTCTGAATCATTCATCCCGTGCTACAGACAGACCGGAGACACCTGTCATCACAGAGAACAGACATCTGTTGTGTCCACATATTCATGTGGCTGTGCCAGCGTCCCATATATTTTACTTTTCAGCTTCACTGTATATTAAATATAACATAATTAAATACCCACAGGTTGACTAACATGAGCAGTAACAGAACAGATCATTACGCTCTGCAGGGCCAATAGGCGTATAGGTGTTGTTTCAGGTGTTCTCATGAAAGTCGAGCACAAGGCGCAATCGGCTAAAAGCTCTTTTTTTGTTAAGTTCTCTGCTGGCTGAGACACAGCCAGGAGGACGGGGCTAGAGGACAGGAGGTGAGAGGATAGAGGACAATATAATACATGGTGGAGGACAGGAGGATTAGAGGATGGAGGGCAATATAATAAATGGTGGAGGACAGGAGGATTAGAGGATCGAGGACAATATAATACATGGTGGAGGACAGGAGGATTAGAGGATCGAGGACAATATAATACATGGTGGAGGACAGGAGGATTAGAGGATCGAGGACAATATAATACATGGTGGAGGACAGGAGGATTAGAGGATCGAGTTCAGGAAACGCATGGTAGAGGACAGGAGGATTAAAGGACAGGAGGACAGGCTAATAAATGTAGAGGTCAGTAGGATTTGAGGATGGAGGACATACTATTAAATGGTAGAGGACAGAAGGATTAGAGGATGGAGGGAAGGATAATAAGTGGTTGAGGATAGGAGGATTACAGGATGGAGGATAGGAGGATGGAGGACAGGAGGATTAGATGATGGAGGACAGGAGGATAGAGGACATGAGGATTAGAGGATGGAGGACAGGAGGATAGAGGACAAGAGGATTAGAGGATGGAGGACAGGAGGATAGAGGACACGAGGATTAGAGGATGGAGGACAGGAGGATTAGAGGATGTAGGACAGGAGGATGGAAGACAGGAGGATGGAGGACAGGAAGACAGTAGAATTGAGGAAAGGAGGGTGGATGATGGAGGACAGGAGGGTAGATGACTGATACTGACAGATAGCTGTGTTTCATTCTTTATTAACATCCAGGAATGTAATTTATTCTATTAACATTTCTTCATTTGTTTCCAGTGAGATATGAATAACTTTATAGAGACACTTTGCTGTTGTAAACACAACTGTTGGTGGTCTAGAAACAATAACTTCTTATTTTGTTGTGATGTTTTTAGAATTTCAAATATCTAAAAAAAACAACAACTATTATTTGGTCATGTTGAAGAACCGAGTATTAGTAAGAGGAGCCCCGATTATTAAAATCCTCTCCCAACCTGCAGTTCTGTGGTGCGGTCGCACCAAAAGCCAAAACTATTTTTCGCGTCGCCAAAAACGCGTGAGTTTACTCGCTCGACCGTTCACCGTGTTCACGCCATGAGCGACGAGACGCTCCGCCAGGGGCGGGGCTTATCTCTGTGTCTCGTCTCCTAAAGACCGTTATCATCTCCGTCATCCACCAGCATAACTAACCACTAGTTCTGCTTTATATTTGTCGTGGACATCCCAAACACTAACGCCCTCGTGTTTGGGTTGATGACATCACCCGTAGGCTCACTCAGCTCCGTCACTTTCACTAACACACACACACACACACACACACACACACACACACACACACACACACACACACACACACACACTGCTCCTTTAACTCATCATTTGAATCCCAACAGGTACGACTTGAGGTAACAGTTTGTCGAGTTTGTCGAGTCAAAATCCCCACAGTGTACTGACGCTTGAGCTGTGGAGACTGTGGTCTGGTTTCTGTAAGGATGTGTGTTCCACTGCCTGACATTAAAGCCCCATTATGTAGTTTTCCCCTTGTAGCGCCCCCTTCAGGTATTTAACGTTTACTTCAGTGTCGTAAATACCCAGTTACGATAGATCAGGTGTCGTGAACCTCTGGATCTCGAGCCATATATGGCTCTTCCGGTGACGCATATGGCTCTTTTGAGTTTGAGTAAAGAAATATATATATATCTCCGCCCGCCCCCCTGTAACTTTCTCTATCCTCCAGATTCCAGCAGAAGTAATGTCAGGTCCCTTTCTTAAAGACGTCTTTGTTCTTTTATGAAACTAAACGTCTGTTATTGATCGTCTCCACAGCAGCATGTCTCTCTGTCTCTACGCGTCGCGTAGCGGAGCAAATAAAAAGTCCTCTGTGAGGTGGACTGGACTATGTGACGTTGGTCATCACTGACAGAAAGCAGGTCCAAGTACCGGGCGGCTACAAAATGTTACATAGTCGGGTATTTAGCCCACAGACCCCCGATGGCAGTGGCGGAGGCGAACATCGCCATATTAAAAGTCATTGTAGCGGCACCATTTCTATCAAGCTGTTATTTTAAGGTAGGATTTGTTACATAGTGTCGCTTTAACTTCCTGGTTATCCTAAAAATCGACATTTGCCAACCACAAATAGCATTGTCAACAAACAAAAACGCCTTCACACTTAACACGTACTGACTGGGCGGCCGCGCTCCTTGCGAGTCTCCGTTCTGTAGAACTGACCCGACGACCGGCGCTTAGCGAAGCCTCCCTCTTATCCCGCCTCCGCTTCTCAGACGCTGCGGCGCTGCTACAGCCGCGTGAAGGAGCACGGCATCGGCAAGAGGAAGAGCAGCTACACCATCGAGCAGCTGGAGAAGGTGTTCGGCCAGGGCGGCTGGGACTCCCAGAGCTGCGCCCCGGTGCTGATCAACAGCAGCGGGCTGTACCAGGAGATGGAGTCCGACGGCAGCACCCTGGAGGACTTCTCCCAGGAGGACTGGTGCAACCAGGTGCTGGACTCGGCCTTCCAGGAGGGGGACATGGAGACGGGTGAGTGCGAGTGGGCAAGTGGCCATGAGAGACCCGGGAATATTGGCTTCAACCTCGGTTTTTGTTGTCTCTCTAGAAGAAATGCAGGTGCCTAAAAGCCGAGCTCTGCAGATTCAAATCGAGCTGTCGGAACAAATCCAGTAAGTCAAGTCGAGCACACTTGGATGTTGTGAATGAGCCGCGTCATCAGAAATAGACATCATCAAAACCAACTTTGTAATATGTCTAACATCCCCCCCACCCACAGGCACCCAAACACACACACACACACACACACACACACACACACACACACACACACACACACACACACACACACACACACACACACGTTAGTTCTCAATCTGCCACTTAAAGCAGGTCAGGACCCAGTATCCCAAAGCTATGTATGACATGAACATAGGTTTAAGATATTTATAGAAATGGGTTGGATCTGTATTTCTTGTAAAGCTATGATGATTCCCATGTCTATAAAGGCATTATCATCTGCTCATAGCACTCTATAATTATTGTTATAAACACTCAAAACTGTTACAAACTATTCATAATGCTACACAACAATAAGGTAATATATATATATATATATATATATATATATATATATATATATATATATATATGCTCCAGCGCCCCGTCTTTGTTTGTGTGAATTATAACCATTGTTATGAAGTAATATAATGTAAAGCAATGTAATATGATATTTAGTTACTGAGCTTTATACTGTGGGGGTGAAAAAATCATGAAATCTATCATAGTTATAAGCACTAAATATTCCTCATGCTTTTATTACAGTAGTTACTAGAACAACGATCCAAACTTTACTCGTACTTTACTTAAAGAGAGCAAACCAGATCAACAGGTGCATGAGAATATAGAAGAAAGAAAACCTCTTAATATCTCAATTTCCACTTAGAACTAGCTTATCCTCATAATATATAATGAATTACAACACAGATTATAATGCATTATGAAAATATAATAATGTGATGCACCTGGGAATTCTATATCCTTGCAAAAGAAAATAATACATACCTGCAAACTTGTCACCTTTCAGCGAAATTCGCCGTTTTGAAATCAAAATAGGTCATCCACGTGAATCGTGTAGATCCGAAGAGTTTTTGTTTTGGGCTGGGACGGCCGGCGTTTATGAGATTGGAGCGAGACACGGAGAATATGCAATGTGGTGATCTTAATAAAACATCTTTGGTGGGACACGTCGAAGGAACAGACTCCTGGAACAGAATCATGGAACAGAATTATGGAACAGAATTATGGAACAGAATTATGGAACAGAATTATGGAACGGGCTCCTGGAACAGACTCAAAGCTTAGCAGAGCACACAAGTTAAAAAAAAAGGAAGTTGGTTCATCATGAATGACTTCAACCATATTATATATAATGATAAAAAGTTGTAAAGTTGTTATTACTATTATTAGGGCCCAATCACTCAATTATTCAGAGGATCTTTTTTTCTTAACATTTTTGTTATTATTATTTAGATTTGCGGTCAGAACAATCAAAAGGCCGTAGTTATAACAGCTTTGAGGTGTCATCAAACAACGTGGATGTAGTGTGGAGCCCCAACAAAAAAAAAGTCACCTGCTACCCCCCCCATCACCTTTTTCACCCCTCATGAGTTTGCAGGTATGATAATAACATATGCTACTTGACCTTATAATTTGTTATAAAGACCCTTTATTACGTGTTAAGACTACTGTTATAAAGCATTGTGAATATGTAGTGCTATTACTATAATGATGCAGTGCTATAATCAGATTATAATAAGTAATGCATTACAGATAAGGGCCTGGTAGATGTTGTTCCCCAAGAGGGTTTAAATCCTCTTCTTTTGTTCTACATGTGTATGTAGCCCCTATATTCGGTGTCAAAGGCCATTTAATAGTTCTTGGAGGATAACAAGATGGTATTTATTACGTGTGACAGCTCACAGTAATATTTCTTTGCACTTTTCTCAAGGGAGATATTGTTTTATTGCCGAGTCATTGTTCTTGACGCCGGGTTCTCTGCAGGAAGAGGGAGACGATGCAGACCGTGATGCGCATCCTGGAGTCGGTGCAGCTGAAGTGGGAGCACTTCCAGACGTGGACGGAGTTCTCGCGGCTGCACCTCTCCAACAAGCTGGCCATCTTCGGCGTGGGCTACAACACGCGCTGGCGCGAGGACGTGCGCTACCACTACGCCGAAATCAGCTCCCAGGTGCCGCTGGGCAAGAGGCTGCGCGAGTACTTCAACCCGGAGAAGCCCGAGGGCCGCGTGGTGATGACCCGCGTCCAGAAGATGAACTGGAAGAACGTCTACTACAAGTTCCTGGACATCACCATCAGCGAGGCGCGCTGCCTGGAGCTGCACATGGAGGTGGACTGGATCCCCGTGTCCCAGTCGGCGGCGGCGGGCTGCGGCAAGGGCACCTCCCACTACCTCCTCCCCGGGGACATCCCCAAGGCGTACGGACTCTACGCCATCGGCTACGAGGCGCCCGGCGAAGACGCCGCGGAGAACGGGGCGCCGAGTCGGGCCGACGGGGAGGGGTCGGAGAGGTGGGACAGGACTGGGGGCGAGGTCACCTACTGCTACCTGGGCGTGGCGGAGGAGCGGACCATACAGCAGAGCCTCTTCCAGCACTTCCAGGGCTCCGGAAAACACTACGCCCACAGCGAGCCCTCGGCCGTCACGCGCTTCCTGCAGGAGAACTGCGGCGGCGGCGGCGGGGACCGGGGCGAGGACGCGGCGCGGCGCCTCGCCATTCACATCAAGTTCATCGAGGTGGAGCTGGACTTCCTCTCGGCGGGCTCCCTGCTGGAGTGCCTGGAGACGGCCGTCGGATGTCCGCTGAAATACAACAACAAGGAAACGTCGTAAAAAAAAAAAAATTAAGAAGGAACGCAGCCGCCGCCGCCTTTTTCGGATCCGGCGTCCGTCTGTTGTAACGCATGGATGTGGGCGGGACTCTGGCTTTTGTTTTGCGGCCCGTCGGACTGATTTCTCATCAGAGCCTCGTTAAGACTCAAAAGAGCTGCGGCGAAGCGGATTTATCGTGCGGAGATGCGGAAAACGCCGACTTCAGTATTACAGAGCTGCGATGTCCCTATTATTTAAGGCTTGTGTGCACTACAAAGGTTTCTGTTGCTCGTTTAGTGTAGATTACGTGTCGCCTCATCAGGGAGTGGGGTTGGCGAGGCGACTACTGCAAGCATGCATCCGTCTACCTCAGGAGGGTGGAGCGAACACGGCAGCCAGGGATTTTTCATTCGCAAAGCGTCCGTTACTTTGACCGTCCAGGTCCGGATCCTGAACTCAAGAAGCACGGCGGAGTCCCCGGAGCCGTCGGTTCATGCCTTGTGGTTTTTTTTTTTTGTTTTTTGTTTTTTTGCACGTGTTGCACGGCGCAGACGGGCGTAAAGGACGAGCCTCGGCCGAAAGCGACGAGTCAGGCGCTGTAAATACTGCTGACTCACGGAAACACTGTCGCTCCGATACCAGTGCTTCACAAACAAAAAATATACGCATATTATTGTATTTGGCGGAGGAGCTTTGGATGCTTATCGCTCATGTTAGTTTAACCCTTTTGTAAAAAACGGGAACAAATACAAAAAAGTGAATGAATGCCACTTTGTTTTTGTTTTCTAGTTTGACCGTCATAACTGGAGAATCATTTAAAACATGTAAATATTAAAGTATAAAGCAGTAGAGTGGAGATGGGAGTGAGACAGAGGGCTTTTTCTTTTTTCTCGTTGCACATCCGCGTGCCTGACTAGCTCTGCTCCCGCGCGGGCAGTCGCTAGGGATTGTGAAAATACTGCCAGTTCAGGGCATTCACGATTTATGTTTGGAATCACCGGTATGAAGCCGATCTGTTTTGGAGTCGACCCTCGCCGTTACGTTTTGATCCGCCTGCCAACGATCCGCTGTGTGCCATCCTCGACGTCCACCTTTTGGTTCGGGAAGTGCTTTGAAAAAAAGAATCTGAGCGTCTGCGTGAGCCACGGCGCCACGTTTGAACCGCAGCCAGTTAGCTTTTTTTAACCCTCCTGTTACCTTTGGGGTCAAATTGACCCCATTTAATGTTTTAAGTCTCTAAAAAAAGTTATTGACATCGTCATTTTTTGCTTCATATTTCTTGACTTTTCCTAATTTATTGGGGACAACTGGGAAAACATAAAATTCACACCATAATATGCTTTCAATGTCCTGAACATAACTTAACAGCCTGGGGTCAATTTGACCCCAGGCTGTTTTTCACTGTAAAACATCTAAGAAATATACACTTTTTTATTTATTTAAAGGGCTATTTAGGTAGTCAACAAACAAACAAAGAATACCTGACACTTAAACTTGGGAAACAATATTAGTTCTAATCATCTTCTGGAGGTTGTAATAGCCGTGGTCAACTTGACCCCACGGGTAAAGGATGTTAGTACAGGAGGGTTAAATGTGTTTAAGAGCAACATCGTTGAAACAGAACAGCCAATAATCAATCAATCACTGAGCTGAAGCCAAACCCCCCACGTTGGAGCGTCTCCAGCTGCAGCTGGGGGGTCAGGGGGGTGGGGTTGTGAGTACCGGTCGACCAACACCTCCATGGGTGGAGTCATGAAGCTGCGGGGGTCAACTGGTCTTGGACCAGTCACCTTTATGAATCGGGTTCCTGGGGTGATGTGCAATGTGCCAGGAGAGGACTGGAGACGAGAAGAATCAAAAGGGAAAGGTCCATATTGAATCTGTGTATGAAATCTACCTTAAATATCTATAATGTGTATATATATATGTATATATATATATATATATACATATATATATTTCAAAAATATCAATGTTCTTGAGCATTCCGGCTTTTGCAAACTTGCAATGTTAATTTGTTTGGGTATACAGTATATGAAGATGAATATGATATTTTCTATTTTATTGGTTGACACCATGTCTTGTATGTGATTGCTTTGAAGTCACCGTCTTGTATGTTTACATGTTTGAAGAAACAATAAATGGGGAGCTCACTGTCATTTGCCACACGGTGAGAACGGGCCGGCGAGTGTTTGTGCGAGCTCGCGGTGGAGAAGAGGAGCGGCGGTCCTTCATCACGCCGACGTCCAGGCTCGCCATGTGGACTGGACGAGCGTCTGGAGAGTCACCTCGTGTTTCTGAGGCTCCATTTATTTATAGAATAAGCTGAAACGGTCTTAGAAGCAGGGTTCGTACGTTCATGGAAAACCTGGAAAAGTCAGAATTTAAAAATGGTCATTTCCAGGCCTGGAGAATTCCTGGGAAAAACTTAAATCGCAAACGTTTGTGAAAAGTCATGGAAATGTGTGATATTCACATGTTCATTTAAATATAAATCGGCATACGCTCTCATACTGGCGGCGCAATTTTAATTTGTTCACGTTGCAAGTGAACGCACCGTAACTGGAAAGTTCGCTGGCCAGAACTCGGGAAGCGGTGTGGATATTCTACTATGCAAGAGAAGTGTAGATCTTTACATCGCATGTCATTTAGCAGACGCTTTTATCCAAAGAGACTTTCAATAAGTGCATCAGCCTAAAGTACAAACTAAGAACAACAAGGATACAGAAAGTAAAATTTCCTCAACATAGTCAAACTACAAAAGTACCATAATAAGAGCTATTTAAGTGCCACTGAAGTGCTAATCTGTGTTTTAATCCAGATATAGTCGGAATAGATTTAACCATGTTGTCTCCTCTGTGTGGTGGCAACACATTAGACATGTTTAGTGTGGGAGAGGAGACATTAATGAGACGTGTAAAGGAAGCATGGTCATGGACATTTTGGTTTTAAGTCATGCAAAAGTCATGGAAATCCATTGGTCAAAATGTGTAAGAACCCTGTAGAATGGACATTGTCTAAAAAGATAAGAAGAAACTCGACATTTCCTAGATTAATGTCAATTTATGACGATAAAAACTTGTTCTCAAAAGATTAAAGTGGCCAGAAAACAATTGGAAAAAGTACTTATTAATAGAAAGGTCGGAAGTTCGATGACCTCAACTCAGAGGTGAATGTTTCATAAGGACGGCAACCTTCTTGCATCCAATCACAATGTCCTGATTATGGGAGGAACATGTTTACAGAAGACATAATGTTTCAAAACACCTAGCTGTGCGTGTTGCCTCTATTCATATATAATACAATAACAGCTCTGTTGGGAGAATTCACATTCATATGTGTTGTCATATTTAAACATAATGGAAGATCTAATGTCGATACGGCACACTGATGAAGATTTAAAAGGGGTCCTCTTAACAGAGAGGTCGACAGGTCGTGACCCCTGATGCACGCCAGCGTGAGGCTGCAGCAGCTGGTGGGCGCGCTGGGCGTGGGCAGGTGTAATGCACCCATGTGACCAGCAGATGGCCCCCAGGAGCCGCTGCCGGGAGGCCGATACCTGACTTCAGGAGCACGGAGGACAGGAGGACCCACGCGGAGAGCTGGCGGATAATGCAAAGGCTCCTCTGGGGAGGCGGAACCCACAGTGACAGCACGCATGCGCATGCGCAGAGAGACAACAAGGCCTCACCTTTCACAAGTCTCGCCTTTGGAACAAATCTACTTTTTCTTTTGTTTTATAAAGACATGAACAAAGTGTCGGCTGGAGTTAATGATTCATGTTACGTTTTTTTTCCTTTTCGGTTTATTTTACAACATACTTCTGACTCAGTGACATACTATTTAAGACAAATATGACATATCTTGAAGACGTATATAATATAGAGCTCAGTCAATCAATGTGTAATAACCTAATTGTCGCTGAATGTACGTTATAATCTCCATGTGTTGTCATCGAGGCGTCATGGTTTCTGAGCTGCAGAGTGAAGTATGGAGTTAAACTCCTCGGAAACATGGAAACATGGCGAGCTGACGCCAAATCAAATACAACCTGTCGTGTCTGTATGTCCAGAAGAAGGAGGAGGACAGGACTCCGCCAGCATGTCTCCGGTCTTCCTCATGTCTCTGGTCTTCCTCATGTCTCCGGTCTTCCTCATGTCTCTGGTCTTCCTCATTTCTCTGGTCTTCCTCATGTCTCTGGTCTTCCTCATGTCTCCGGTCTTCCTCATGTCTCCGGTCTTCCTCATGTCTCCGGTCTTCCTCATTGCTCCGGTCTTCCTCATGTCTCTGGTCTTCCTCATGTCTCCGGTCTTCCTCATTGCTCCGGTCTTCCTCATGTCTCCGGTCTTCCTCATGTCTCCGGTTTTCCTCATTGCTCCGGTCTTCCTCATGTCTCTGGTATATCCTCTACTCCAATGCACAGGAGGATCCTCCATACTGTTTCCAGGGGGGTGATGGGGGTGACACATGAATTACAAATAGTTTATTTATGCTCTGAATAGCTTGTGTTGAATGACCAAACATGACGGGTATAACGTTGCCACACCCCAGCACTCCTTTCCCTCTGCGGCCGTGTCCATTGTCATGAACTGCAACAGCAAACATGGCGACTGCATGCTGCTGGTTTTCAGCAATGGACTTAAGACCTTGGTGGTATAGTTGCATATTTAGATGATGGTGAAATGCTTGATGTTTATTGCTGCACTTGTATGTTCTTTTGAGAAAAGACACAATATCAGATTAGAAAAGACAAACATGATCTTTAAAGATGCTTTGTACAAGAGGGCCTCTCAGGGCTCTCAACATGGAGACGGCTGAGTTGGCCGAGGCGGGGTTGTATAGGTTTCCACGGCGATGTGTGGGCCGAGTATCATTAGAGCGGTGCAGAGAGACGTAAGCAAAGCACGAGAAGCTTGGGTTACAACACACACAGAGGGGGAGGGACTCTCAGTTATTACTCCACATTACCTTTACATACAATAGCTGATTGGTGCTATGCAGATGCTCTGAGTTTGATATTAAACTATTGCACCAAGCAACACGTTTGGCCTCCAGGTGTCAGGTTTGCTCGTCGTTGGACCGGACTCATCTGTTTGGATTAGAAGCGTGGTCCAGAATCCAGGATGAGCCTCTTTGGCCAGCTCAAAGGATGTTTGCAGCCAAATAAAAACAGGCCTGTTTTGACAGATTGCCCCTGAACGCTGCAGATTCAAGCTGAAGGCCCGGATGCAAGTTTACAGCAACACAACAAAATCTCATCCCTACAAGGCTTGGGCCCTGCTCCTTTGGATTTAATCACAGGAATAACCCGCGTTCACCTCTCATAATTGAGCGGTCGCCCTGCATTAGCCTCGCCCTTGTTGCTGGGGCAACAGGGCAACGTTAGAAAATTAAATAAAAGGGTCTGACTGTAGTGGAGAGCACAGGTCAGGACATATTTTTACATCGGGGGGGGTGAGCTCACCTTGGGAATTCACGTCAAGCTGAGTCCGGTCTGTTTCTCTGCTTTCAGGCACACCTCTTCACACATGATAGAGCCGGAGCTGAAGATCTTCAAGGGGAGGCTGGGGAAAAGGATGGAGCTTTAGTAGTGTGGGTTTGTTGTTGAAAAAAAAGGCTTGAGCCAGTGAATTCAAATTTGGCAAATAGCACACGTATATGGCTGCCGAGAACACCCTTTTTAGTAGGGTGAGACATATACACTCGGGTGTTTTTATAGAAGATGTCTTTATAAGTCAATTATTTAATCTGTATTTATATATCTGTATCTTTGAGAAACATGAAACATGACAGCATGTTTTTCACAATCATTTGGTTTCTAATGTCAATGCACATAGACATTTTTATAATTTGTTTTAACAGGCACCGCCACTGTTTAACATAGTTTTTTTTAATTTATGTTAATATTTTTAAGGAACATTGGGGAAAGTCATTTACATTGTTCGCTGATTGTATGACATGAAAAGTAGTCCGTGCACCTGCACATGACCCGCACAGGTGTTCCTGCGTCGAGCTGCAACATGTCGGCGGCGAAAGAACGAACGTTAGACAGTTCATCCTTTCACAATAAGAGCACACGTTCATGACACGGCATGTAATTCAAGCGTGTGCGTAAAGACCGGCTTTAAATTTGAAGCTGGGAACCGGAGGTTGCCTTTAAATTAGGACAAACTTGATGCCAAGCAAGGTGGTACAGTACAGCTCTTATCTCTCTCTCTCTCTCCCTCTCTCTCTAAATGACAAAAGACGACAACTTGCGGAGTTGTTGCTACTCGCTGCCGCCTGGACACGGAGGGAAGTGCGGATGCAGCGGAGCGTTGAGAGGAGGAGGAGGAGGAGGACAAGTGCCGCGCAGTACCTTCGGTCGTCGGACGCGGTGATACGCGTCTCTCACTTTATCACCAGCCCGCCGCAAAGTCAGCGAAGAGGGGCTCCTGCGGCGGCCGCGGGACGACACGGCTCCCGACGTATTCTCACCCCCGGAGGAGTGTCCCCTCCTCCCCGCCTCACCTCACCTTGCCCGACGGACGTCTCTTGATTGACGGGAAGCCACTTGACGGACTCGGAGCGGAGCTGTGACCGGAGGCGACGCGGAGCTCAAAGCACTGAACCGGGGAGAGTCCACCATGGAGGTCGGCACTACTTGGAGGAAACTTCCTCTGCTCTCGCTCACCTTGCTGTGGGGGCTCTCAGGTCAGTGCACCGCTCTTTTTTATTTCTTTAACAATGCTTGTTATTTCGCACACCACACAAAATACAATTCACACCCCCTATAGTCTACATCAGATATGTTACAGTTTGCGTATAACACATTGGCCGTCAAACTGGTCTCGCGACAAGGTAACAAGGGAGCAAGGTAACAAGGTGACAAGGGGACACTAATCCAACACATTTTGATCCAGTGTATCAAAGAAATAGTCCATATCTCCTGTGAGTGTTTTCAACACGTTTCCTTTTATCATATATTTAATTGTTGAATATGTGAAGTGTATTCCTTCCAGCTGAATGGTGTTTGAAACCGCCCTGACACCCCCAGTAACTGATCTCAGGTCTGTTTCTGGGAGGGTGTTTTCTCCTGTATGTGTGCAGGGAGGGACTTAAATCAGAAACACCTGTCCTTTTTTCACAGGATTTGAAACCAGTGTGTTACACATGATTATGGCTTCCAGGGAATAATAATCCCTTTATAGCCGCTGCAACATCGGCCCATCCGTCACTCTCTAGCAATGTATTAGACTCCTACTGTAAGCAGCCTACTTTCACCCCCCCCTACACACACACACACACACACACACACACACACACACACACACACACACACACACACACACACACACACACACACACACACACACACACACACACACACACACACACACACACCACCACCATCATCTCTCTGATATATATAAAGTGGGGCATGGTTCAGCAGCCCAAGCGTTTTGCAACTGTTTTAAGGAATGAGAAGGTTTTTTTAATTATTAATCACGTAACAATTTTGACAGCGCTACCGAGAAGGCGAGCATCGTTTTACACTTCACAGGTACAGAGTGTCGCGGTTTCGTCTAGAGTTTCTTCAAACTTGAGTTTTCTGTGCAACTCAAGGTCAAGTGAAGGCTTCTGATTCGGCACAAGAACCCCGTCCTCCCGAAATAGCATTGAAGGGATGGCTGTGAGTTTGCATTAATCTGGTCATGAATTTTCAATCGTCGTCCCATCGTTCCTCTCGCCTCGAAGCTCGGCATCGACATTTCGCGACAGTCGTGAGTGCCTCCGACGTTTACACTTTCGCAAAACCATCCGGCGTGTGCTCCAGGTGAGTGCGTGTCGGCTCCAGCAGAGGACTTCCATTTGGCCTCGGGAGACATGAAAGCATTTTCTGCTTCGACTTCTCATTGCGCGTGAATTGATCAGAGCTGCCCCCCCTGAAAGCCGGTGTGTGCTCTTCAGCACTGTTGCAAAAACAAATCAATGTGCTGGCACACAGGATCCCGAGCCAGCTCGTTAGGGTCGGGCAGATCACCTGAGGTAGGCTACCCATCTACAGGGTTCGTACGGTCATGGAAAACCTGGAAAGGTCATGGGATTTTAAAATGGTCATTTCCAGGCCTGGAAAAGTCATCGAAAAAACTAAAATTATAAAAGCTTTGGAAAAGTCATGGACTTTTGTTATAATCACATGTTCATTGACGCCGAGTTTGAAATAATTAATATGTTTTTTTTAAAGAAAGACGCTCAAAATATAAGCCGGCGTACGATCTCAATACGCAACATTTTCAACATTGTTCACGCTTATACCGAGATTTCAGTTTGGTTATGGAAATTTGGTTTAAAGTCATTGGTCAAAATGTGTAAGAACCCTGCATCTACCACACAGAGGCCTGGGATGGAGTTACGGTCCAGGCCTTTTAAGGACAGGTGGCTATATAATGTCTCCTGCCGACTAACTTGTAGTTTTTTTGAGAATAGTTGTCGATTCGTAGCCACTCGCAGGACATCGGGACAATACAAGCGCGGGGGCGGCGGCCTTGATCTCGGCAGCGTATTTTTCCATCACCGCAGGTGTGTCCTGAAAACACGGAACGGTCACGATGCAGGCAGGAAATGTTCATGAATAGCCGCCCGTGGCAACAGGAAAAGCCAAGCGCTCCTCGGGTCCCTCGATGTGGGGCAGGAAGCGGCCGCCGGACGCTCACGCCGAGGCCTCGTTTGGGATGTCTCCATCGAGAATCCGAGACTGTCGATGACGGAGAACTATTTCAGCACATTTGATTGTTTGTGAGTTTTCTTCCAGTGAACGGTGGGTCAAAACTAGACATCTGATGACGCCCACTTGGGCTCTACAGAATCGTGACGTGGCTATATCGCTAAAAAAAAAATAGGGATTAATCACAAAAATATCAGCCGATGAATCAAATGGAAAAACCTAAAGAGCACAAGATGGCTAGATAAACTGGAGCTGAGCAACTGTGGACAAAATATTAAATTATTATGTCATTATTTTAATTATCTTGAGGTATGATTTGCGATATAAAAGGTAATAATTCTCCTTTTCTCTAAAAAACTATTAGGTGTGATGGTGATCTGTATTTTTTTGTTAATATTGAGGTAGAAACGGCTGATAATACTCAGTATTAACCAGTCGTGCACCGACTTGAACATGTTCCTCGGTTCTGTCCACTCACTGTTATTTGTTTTACTTTCCTTTTTAGTACCTTTAGTGTGTAATAGTTAACGGTGCCTCTCAATGGCAACGATCCATTGAGATTGCCTCAGAGAAGTCCTGTTTGGATCAATTATGCACCGGGTTCTGATTGCGTCAATTAATTTGCCGAAGGCATGCAACTCAAGAGACGCACGGGGAGAATTTAATCTTTTGTCTCGTTTTATTTCTCTCTTGCCGGTAAAAGCGTGTAATTCAGTTTGTGTATGTAATTCATGGGCGGCTTGGGGCCATGCAGACGGAAACAAGGTATCACTAATCAGGGCCACAACTGAAGTGGATGTTCAATCTTGTTCCCACACAATGAAACTGCATCGTTTGTTTTTTAACTGTCAGAAGTATTTTCTAATAGTATGCAGAACCAAACCTAACAGAGTCGTGTGGTTTGTCTTTTCTTCGTATTAATCTACAATACGACAACCACTTGTTTAAAATGATTTAAAGCTGCGACTATAATCTGTGAGTAAATAGCTTTCCTTTGAAACATAATGCAGAAGGCAGTTTAAATGTACATTTTAAATGTACATTTTGTCGAGGACATTGTTGGTTCATTGGCGAAAATCTTTAAAAATGCTTAATGGTGCTATTCATAGGCCTTCTCGTGAGCTCATGTCACAATGTTAGGAAGTATTTGTATTTGACCGAACAATAGGACAATAGTTTGAGCCATTACGTCGACACTCGGTCATCCAAATCCAAACCTTTACGACCACGACTTGTTCTAGAGAGAGGTCATCTTGAAGCCACGGTTTTCTCAAAGCAGTGTGTCAGCCATGCCTTACCCACTGACCAACAGTTGTACATTTGCTCCTCTATCCTGGACACACCATCCGGTGAGAGAACGTCTTCATTTGTTTTCCAGGTGGGTCCCACAATGGCCGTAAGTTATTTAACAAGGTCGATCCAGACAAGCTTCAAAGAGTCCATTGGGATCGAGAGGCGGGGGGGGGGGGGATACATCTGTGCCGCCACTGCTGATTTTCTGTGGTGACTTTCGGTGATTTTTGCGTAGTGACGCGGGCTGGGAGCGTTATTTTTAGCGACAAATATTATTTTAACCCGGTGCCACTTACGGAACCTGGTCCTTCCCCCATTATATCATAACAAGCCTTAAAGCTTGGCATACTGGCATACTCTACATATGACAATCTGACAACTGGTTTGCTTCCTCTCTCGCTCCCCATTGTTACCCTGACGACACTTCATCCCAAAATATATTCTACGTCCCCGGAGACTGCCAAAGGGAGGGCCGCGGAATGCAGTTCGCCCAACTTACGACTACGGCCTTATCACTAATTGCCTATTTCTTAGAATAATACCAAATGGATGTGTGGCAAAGCCCCTTTCCACTCTTGAGCCGGGATTACAGCGGTTTGAAGCCTGCAGCCCTCATGTATGCGTCCACAGCAACTGGTGCAATTTTGATCTGAGGAGGGAGATTGAGGGATTTATCAGGACGTACGTAACGACACAGAAATACAACATTGCACTTTTGCGTCTCCGGCGAGACAGTTTGCGTGTGTGAGTGTGTCAGTGCCCGTTGTAATCCCACGTATTTACACCCACCGGCGTTCAGTACGAGGCCCCGGAGAACACGAACCTGCCAGGGAGATTAATGCAGGTTCAACCTCACAGAGACACGGGGGGGGGGGCATCAACAGTCTCATCATACTCCTCGGTCTCAGTCTTCTTCCTCATATGCTGTGAAACATCCCCCGTTTGTCGATATGTTATTGGCCTATAATCATAAACCGCTAGTGTCCAAGAACGTGACTCTTGCAGGGCTACAACAGGAACAGACACAGTGATGTCATGGAGTCGTTTTGCAATTCATTCTGGTGATTTTGCATCTTTGTGTAGTGGCTTTGTGTCTCCTTCTGGCCATTTTGTATCTCTCTAAAGTCTTTTTGCATCTCTTTGTAGTCATTTTGTGTATCTTTGTAGTAGTTGTGTTTCTCTTACTGGTCATTTAACATCTCTTTTTAGTCATTTTTAATCTCTTTGTAGTAATTTTGTAGTCTTTTTGTGTATCTTTGTAGTAGTTTTGTTTCTCTTACTGGTCATGTAACATCTCTTTGTAGTCATTTTGTGTATCTTTGTAGTAGTTTTGTTTCTCTTATTGGTAATTTAACATCTCTTTGTAGTCATTTTTTGTATCTCTGTAGTAGTTGTGTTTCTCTTACTGGTCATGTAACATCTCTTTGTAGTAATTTTTAATCTCTTTGTAGTAATTTTTAATCTCTTTGTAGTCATTTTGTGTATCTTTGTAGTCTTTTTGTGTATCTTTGTGGTAGTTTTGTTTCTCTTACTGGTCATTTAACATCTCTTTGTAGTCATTTTTTATCTCTTTGTAGTCATTTGGTGTATCTTTGTAGTAGTTGTGTTTCTCTTACTGGTCATTTAACATCTCTTTTTAGTCATTTTTAATCTCTTTGTAGTAATTTTGTAGTCTTTTTGTGTATCTTTGTAGTAGTTTTGTTTCTCTTACTGGTCATGTAACATCTCTTTGTAGTCATTTTGTGTATCTTTGTAGTAGTTTTGTTTCTCTTACTGGTAATTTAACATCTCTTTGTAGTCATTTTTAATCTCTTTGTAGTCATTTTTAATCTCTTTGTAGTCATTTTTAATCTCTTTGTAGTCATTTTTAATCTCTTTAGTCCTGTGTTTCTACGTAGTTGTTATGCTTTTCTTGGTCGTTTTTTCTCCTTTTTTGTTGTTTTGTAGCTCTTTGTTCTGTTATTTTATCGTAATAGTCCATCTCTTTTTAGTCATTCAGTGTTTGTGTTTTAGTCTTTTTATGGTTGTTTGCTTGAATCTACAATGAAAAATGTCAAATCACTTTAAACAGAGTCATGTACATCAATATATCAATCTCAGTTGGATTCTTAAATTATTAGGCCTAGGGTCATATAAACACCTCAACCTAATTATATTACTTTAATTAAAGTCACATTCACAGGATTAATGCAGTGATTAAAGAATGTGGAGCAGTGCAGTGTAAGCTGTGTGTTGTAAAGGCTGCGTTGACCTCTAAAGGCTAATCAGTAGAGGTTTGGCAAGTCCCAACCGCTGCCCTATATTCACTGACATACTACTATTTTTAAGTATACACAAACATTCATGTTCAAATCTGGGAAAGAGGCACGGGAGGTCATAGTTAGTCGCTTGTTGCCTGGAGATGTGTCGATGTGTTCCCGTCACTGACTTCGTGACCTCTCCACACTTGGTCTGTGTTGTCTCTCTGCCGGGCTTCCTCCGATGTCCTATCTCCATCCGTGGACGCAGAAGGAAGAAGGCCTCCTCGCAGGGGTCATGAGAAAGGCACTCGGCGACTTTCCCAACGTTTGTCCCCAGGCCCGAGGTCTCTTAAAGGCACAGGCGCACATACTTTGTTACGTCACCTCTCTCTTCCTCTTCCCTCCGTCTCTCTTTCCGTCCCTCCCCATCCTCCCTCTCTCGAACGGGAAGAATCCTCCACCCAGCACACGTGGGCACCGTGGCCGCATATGGGTGTTGATGTTATCCCCGTTAAAGTGATTGACGCCTGGAAAGATGCCCGTTGATAGAAATCTCTGGTTGACAGTAAAAACTGTGCGTGTGTTGTTTTGCGTCTGGGATACATAAATTCCCAGCTGATGTTAGCTCATCGCCATTTGTGTACACTAATAGTTCCTCAACAAGGCCTTACGTTTGTTTATATAAATACATGCAAGAGGTATAGTATATTTATATGTTATCTCGATTTCTGTAGGCTTTACCGCAAGTCATAATACTGGCGTTGGTTGCTGTATCGCACACAAAATACAGGACTGCAGAGTCAGCTTCACACCCAGCACTTAATTTAGGGACTTCTGTGAGGCTGCCAGCAGTGACAGCACACCGTCTAACAACTATTTACAGTCAAGAGAGCCGCGCAGGGCGTATCGGCTGCTTTCTGAGGCCAGTCTGGTTGCTTTTCTGGGCATTCTCCCTCCACTCTCAGCCTCACGTCGGACCGCTGATGTCAGAAATCTGTTTTCCTATTATGCTACAGTATAATAGAAACCATTCGTAATAACTACTAATAGGTTACTGACTTGGCGGTACAGTGACTGTTGATTTAAAGCCATGCAGGAACGTCCCGCATTGAGGATGACGTTGTGCAATAGCTGCCTGTTCTTCCTGTTCTTTACCCCCCCAGCATCATTATTAAATGTCCAGAGCAGAGCAAGTCCGCTAAGGGCGGGAGGGAGGGGAGCCGAAGGGGTTTCAAACACACACAGTTCTTTATCATCCGGCATTCGTAGCTATACCCGCAGGAAATACTGCACGAGATATCCCATGAAACCATTTAATATGTTATCTGATGGGTTGGGAGAGCGCTGTCCGGCCCCCGTGAAACGAGAAGGCAATGTGGATGTTTTCGTCTCGTAGCTTTCCACCGTAACGACACTTCCGTGGTTATTTTACCTGAATGGCCATCTTTTCCTAAGCCTTATATTTGTTGTCCTAACTGAGTAGTTTCTTGCAACTTCTGAAGTTTTTTTTTTGTAACAGTTCAGTTCCATACCTTCCTTTTTGTATTGGTTGTTTTCATCCTGTCTCACTAACTATCATGTCATTCCAGATCCTGCTTCCCATCTCGTCAGTCCAACTCCCTTCACCTGCCTCTGATCACCTCGTTAGTCCCTCATTCCCTTTACCTGGTCCTCACGCCCTTCTCATCTGCCTCTGATCACCTCGTTAGTCCCTCATTACCTTCACCTGGTCCTCACGCCCTTCTCACCTGCCTCTGATCACCTCGTTAGTCCCTCATTACCTTCACCTGGTCCTCACGCCCTTCTCACCTGCAGCCCATCCCCTCGTTAGTCCCTCACTATTTAGCTCCCTCACTTCCACTTGTCCTCTGCCAGATTGTCTTGTGTTTCTCAGACCAAGCCCTTGAGCGTTCCACTGTGTGTTTGTTTATTCCGTCTGTTCCGTTCCTGTCAACACTTTCAGTAAACTATCTTTATCAGCGTTATCTGTCTCCTGAGTCGTGCATTTGGGTCTACCCTATTCCTGTCGTGACAATTTTGAAAAGACCATATGCCGGTTTACGAGCGAGAAATGAGTGGCTGGCTGTCGTAGGACAACACACGCGAAATGTAACGAGGAGAAAAGATAATAGTTTATTATGAACAGATGAAATGTTACGATACAGTCTTGACAGAGTCTTCGGTGCTTGGAGATTTGTAATGGAGGGCCGTCTGCCCTGGTGGTGGTGGGGGCTGAGGAGGCTCTGGAGATCGGTGAGGTGGAGAGGCACGTATCAGCAGCAGGATTCAATTGGTTCAGAGTGACAGAGTATAACTCATTTCTGCAGGAAGAAGAATATATTTCACGTTTTCTTAAAACCGAGCGAAACCGCCACCGTGAGCAAAACGCAGCTGGCTTCCAGCGCCGCCGACAGATGTTGCAAGCAGAGGTCAACATCAGCCGTAGCCACACACATCCTTCTAAACCTGTGTTTAAAAAAAAAATAAAGAAGCTGTGGACAGACGGGAATTTAGGGCACGGGCTTAGACAAGATGGGCTGTTAAATAATTCTTACTCAGAGGTACTTGGGGGGTGGGGGTTGGAGCCTGATGCATTTGTGACATAATCCTGGTTTTCGTCTTCAAGTGTTTGGGCGGCTCATAATCACACGCCAAGCTTATACCCATTCGTGAGCTGCTGGATTGTTTTAATTTCCCCTCCTTAGCGACAGCCTCATTTTAGATTTCACTTTATATTTCATTAAAAGAAGTGTTCCTTTAGTTAATCGCAACAGTGTAAGCAATGTGAGGATAATATCCTATCGGTTTAAAAGCCTTTTATACAGGTGGTAATTCCTCACAATGAGCCCAAGGCGTGGTCACAAAGTACACCAGGCTAACACAATGTCTTTGCACACACACCCACACACACACACAGAGCCAAAGAGCCCTTTTGTCGTGGATGCTGACATCTCTGTGCTGAGAATGTAGCAGTATAATTACGGGGGCCCACTGAAAGCCACACAGGGTAATTGTGTACGAGGTGACACTGGCAGCGGGCAGCTATGTAGGAAAAAGTAATTACAGTCCGACTATTAAGCGGAAGCATCAGGGCCGATTCCTCAGTGAGGCGGAACGAGTGAACAAGTGCAGACAGAAAGGCAGTAGGACGCATAGGTAAGGATGCTACCTCTCGTCTCCCAACCGATAACACCATACGATTTACCCAGAACAGATATTCCTCAAGGAAGCTCGAAGTCGACTCTCATTGCGTGATACGCAACTCTGTTATTCCATGACAACATGCTTTATAGGACAACTTTATTTTATTAATCCCTTGAAATCTTAATTATAGTGGCGTGTCGGCCCCTCCTACACAATGACACCCATCCACCCTCGGGAGACAGTCCCGTGGTGGAACTGCTCTGAGTTGTTCTCTCCTTCATTAAAGTTCCAGGGAAGCTCGGCTCTCGTGGAGCACACCGTCCGCTGCAGGTGCGGCATATGTCAACACCTGACATGGATGGTTCCCTTTCGCCTGTGGGAAATGATCACAACATAGGATACAACTAGAACGGGCACTCGGTAAAGCGCATACCTTCGAATATCACAAGATTGGGCATTGCATTGGTTGCATGACAATTGGATAAAATTGTCCGTGCTATAGTAAAAAGAAAATGTTGACCTTTTCATGACATTGACCTTTGACCCGATCAATCCCAAAATCTAATCAAATGGTCCCCGGATAATAACCAATGATCCCACCAAATTTCACGCGATTCGGTTAAATACTTTTTGACTAATGCGAATAACACGCAAACATGCACACGTACAAATAAATAAATAAATACACGGCGATCAAAACATTACCTTCCGCATTTTCAATGCGACGGTAATAATTCCCTCTTCTCTCTCACGTGTAGCTAACTAGCTAACTCGCCCTACTGGCACTACAAACAGGAAGGAAGTGGTAAAGGAGTAGAGCCCGCCTCTTAACGCCCGCGTGATCCTATTGGCTGCCTGAGCCAGGTTTGACATCGACGAGCGGTGCGACTCAAATACTGAAGAGTTGAGAATATTTAACATTTAAGGCGTAGCTAAAAGAAAAAAGGTGCACTGAAAGAGAAGAGCGCACGCCAGATGCACCGGACATAGGAAAACTACGTGGACGCGTGTTGTTGTGATCTAAAGCTTCACTGAAAACACTTTCTTGCCTATTTTAAGGCCATTAAAAACGACCACACCTCATTTCCTTGAGCGTTTATCACGATAAGGTTATAAGTTACCTTTCTCTCATACATTACTGAATGGGTTTAAACGCGTCAAAGTGTAACTTCATGCATCCATTAACGACCTTAACACAGATTTGTAGATCATTTGTAGCCTCACCAGGGGAAAAGTATGGTGAGATATTTTGGATATGAATTGATTCTGGCACCGTCACATTTGTTGTAGTCGTTTTAGGATTAACGTGGAACTATTTGTTCTACGTGGAAGTATTATTTTCCACATTTGACATCCATCCTAATAACTGAAAACCATAGAGCTTCTTCCATCAGGTCTGTCATTGTGTCCCACTAACATCAGGTGTTCCTATGATCCAACATGGCTGTCACTGAATGGCCGGCATGATAAAGCAAATTCTGAGGCAGTCAGCGCCGGGCGGAACACCTCTCAGGATTCGTACGGTCATGGAAAACCTGGAAAAGTCATGCAATTTTAAAATGGTCATTTCCACGCCTGTAAAAGTCATGGGAAAAAACGTAAGTCAGTCAAAAATGTGTTATCATATGTTAATTTACGCCGAGTTTGAAATATTCAGTGTGGGTTCGTACGGTCATGGAAAACCTGGAAAAGTCATAGAATTTTAAAATGGTCATTTCCAGGTCTGGAAAAGTCATGGAAACAACTTAAATTGTAAAAGTTTGGGAAATGTTCATTTACTCCAAGTTTTGAAATAATTAATGTTTTTTAAAGAAAGACGCTCAAAATATAAGCCGGTGTACACTAACAATACGCACAATTTTCAAAAATGTTCATGTTAATACCGAGATTTCAGTTTGGTCATGGACATTTGGTTTAAAGTCATGGAAATCCATTGGTCAAAATGTGTAAGAACCCTGAATAATTAATATATTTTTTAAAGAAAGACGCTCAAAATATAAGCCGGCCTCCGCTCTCGAAACGCACAATGTTCTAAATTGTTCATGTTCATACCGAGATTTCAGTTTGGTCATGGAAATTTGGTTTAAAGTCGTGGAAAAGTCCTGGAAAAGTCATTGAAATCCATTGGTCAACATGTGTAAGAACCCTGACCTCTCCAAGAGGCAACTGTCTCTAGAAGGCTTCACAAACTACGGCCACGGTCTCAGCTCAACTCCCCTGGTTGGAGACGTGACAGAAGCTGGAGCCTCACGAGGGACTGGTGGGATCCGGGGTTTTCCGTCTCGTGCCCACCAGCGGGGGGGAAAAGAAACCGCTCCATCAATCACATTATTTCCCTCGCTCGTGGCTGCGACGTTCCAGAGGGCAGGACCTCCTGTCAACTCAGCACCCGCTGCATTAAATGTCCCCCTGCTCCCTCCCTGCAGCTGAAGCCATTTAATGAATAACATTTGTTGTCACTGTTCATGGAGGAAGAGAGACGGAACGATCCGTTGAGGAGGCGTCTTCTTTTGTTTCCCCTCTCGTTGTTACAGGAGACCCCCTCTACCGGCCCCATGCCTCCTTCATCAACATAATTACACCTCGCCCTTCCTCTTCCAACCCTGCCCACTTATTTTCTTCTTCATTATGTCGTCCAACCATTCCCCCCCCCCCCCTCTTCCTCCTCCTCCCCCTCCTCTTCTCCTTCATTCCATCCCTCCAGCTCCAGCTTCTCATCAGCATCAGTGTCGGGTGGGAGTGAGCGGGCTTTGGTATACCAGCATGTGTGTAGCTGCTGTTTTCTACACATGTGTATGTCTGTGTTGCTAGTTTTGTTTAGAATATGTTTTTAATTGTACGTATTTGTGTGTATGTGTGTCCTCGGCCCTTCAGCCTCCTACTTTTATGTGTGTATACTTCCTTCCTTCGGCTATCCTCCATCTCTTCATTTCATTTTTATTTATTTTTGTACTGGTCCTTTCCTCCCTGGGTGGTGTGTGTGTAATTATAAACCCTTATCTTTTTTTCCCGTCACACATAACTACACTCCGGAGAGAGCTCAGTTGATGTCATTATCTCCGATAATGGCTCAGAGGTGCAGCCCCCCCCCCCCCCCTGCCCCCCCGCTCTCCTCCATCCTCAACACGCTCCAACATATAATTGCAATTTATTGAAAATATCTCCCACTTTGCTGTCCTCCCCTGCGCTCTCCCTTGGCTGATGCACCCTCTCCCACAGACCGTCATGTTATAATGTTATAATATGTCGCTAATATGCTCCTTTTTAAAAAAATATACGAGGGGATCTCTGCCAACACTCCTAATTAGATTTCTCGTTCTTCATTTTTAAGTCCAAGTGACAACAGCCCTCAGTGAAAACATGTGTGCCGTCATCAGATTAAGCGCCAACGTGCTTTCTATCTACCTATCACACACCAACATTCATCTGCACAATGATTCCTCTGGATTAACTGGCAGAATGAGTCATCGGTCCACGTCAAGTCACAGAAAACTAGAATGTGTCAGTGCCCTGGTTAAGGTTATGGATCTAAACCAGTCTCTCATAGGTTCATCTTTCTAATGGGCAGTTGTAAACCAGTATGTCATGTGTTCAGAGACCGTGGTCCTCGTTAAAAGCAGTGATGTGAAGCTCCACTACGAGACAAAGCACAACTCTTTTGAAGACACAGAAAATAAACCGTCAGAGAGGAGAATGGAGCTGAAACTAGAGGTTTGATGACCAGATAAAGTGCCTGGATACAAGTTTCCTCTTGTTGAAGATGAGAATAATATGGATATTGTGGCTGTTTTGATTGACATCACTTCACACCTGGATTAACATTATTTAACCCTCCTGTTACCTTCACATTTACTAACATCGTATTACCCTCGGGGTCAATTTGACCCCAGCAATTAAAACCTCCACAAAATTATTAGAATTAATATTGTTTCCCAAGTTTAAGTGTCAGGTACTTTATGTTTGTTTGTTGACTACCTAAATAGCCCTTTAAATATATACAAAAGTTGATATTTCTTATATGTTTGACAGTGAAAAACAGCCTGGGGTCAAATTGACCCCAAAGAACATCAACGTTAAACATTGAATGGGGTCAATTTGACCCTAAAGGTCACAGGAGGGTTAAAGCTGTCAGAACAAAGACGATTCAGTTCAACTGTTTTATTATCAGAATATATACATACACATATATACAGTTCATTATAAATCCGACCGTAACTATCGTTGCGATATGATTCCATTTCATTTGATATTGATGTTCCGGACCATTGCATAAGGGATTCTCCCACTGGACCTTGCTGGATATTAATTGGATCGCCCCGCCTCGTTCTCTAGCTGTCACCTGGCTTCCCGCCACGATGACTGCGTCCGCCCGAGGCAGCGCCGCATGCCCCCAAAGTGACGCTTGACGGGTAGGCGGAGCGCCATTGTACTCCCAAGCTGCCGTATTTGAGGAGTTGGGAGTGAAGTCGTGTTGTGCCCGGAGCCTCCCCCCCCCCACCCCACACACACACACACACACACACACACAAGCACTTTGAAGTAAATCCCTTTGTAAGGCATCCGCTGCTCAGGTCCAGCTGTCCTCACATGCAACCATTGTTAATTGTGAAAGTCACCGAGGACCTGTGGCCCACGGAAAGGCTGGATCGGTTTCCTTGCAGGGAATGTCTGACGCGAGCTCTATTTTCTGCCGAGGACAATGGCAGACGGACTGTCATTTAACAACAGGGAAGTCCAAAGGGAATGCTTGGTACTCGGTCCAGAAGCCTGGACGTGCCCCTACTGCCACATCACTCCACCTTCGTTCATCTCTCGGAGCATGCATCCATATGCAGCCCCCATAATCCCCCTGCACATGTGTTGGAAGAGGTGGAAGTCTCTCAACTGAATGCTAAACAGGATCTATACGCATTAAGTCCGGATTTGAGGCAGTTTAGCTTATTGCTGACTCTTTTTCAGGACGGGGAGTTTGGAAACGCTCGCTACTTGAAACAGATCTCTCTCGTGTTGCACGCTGAGCCACTCTGGCACACAACTTTATTCTTTTCTTTTTTGTTTTTTTTCCGAAAGCGCCGATGGACAGAAAGCCTTTCGGTCGAGGCTCATCATCGATGTTTCGGGCGTTCATTAGTGACCGGTCATTACGCTCACTGATTTCCTGAGGCCAGCCGTCCGTGAGAGCCCATTAACCCGAGACATTAAAAGGTAATTAGGCATAAGTGCTCACTTTTTGTGCAGATATTGTTCACGTGGACGTGTGTGCTGGAGGGCAATCGGCATCTTCATTAGGTTAGAAATTGACCTCCTGGTGCTCTGTTTCAGTATGACGGAGCGACGTGAATTCCTATAGATGTGACTCAGTCCGACTCAAAAGGGAAAGGATGAAGCATCATTAGTCGCGGAAACGCTCGGAGGGATCCTGTCTCACTCACAGGGATCCTGTCTCACTCACATATTCCGTACATACTGTACATATACATGCTCCCGGCCTTATTAAATGTATTCGTCACACTGTCAAATGAAATGAAAATCCTCATTTACATGCGACATGTTTCGCGTCCTCCTCCTTCCTTTCTTCCCCCTCCCTCGTACCGCACCGTATCCACGACACTCCAGCCGGTCTCCTCGATGGCAGCACTTTAATCAAGATGGCAGATCCATATAGCCCCGCCTCTTGCACACAAACACACACACACACACACACACACACACACACACGTTTTAACAGTCATCCTCTGGGAGGCAGGAGGCAGGCCTCGTCTGATCCGTAATCGCTCTCTCGAGTGTCCTCCGCTATATCGCGAATAGTCAGGAAAATTATTTTCCGCGTTCCGTTTAATAACATCGTCGGCATCCAAGCGGAAAAACCCACAGAGGAGTACTAGTTTCTGTCTCAACACCCCCCGCCACCGCCCGCACCCTCCCCACCCCCAACGCTACCTGTCAGCGAGCAAGACGTCGCACAGGAGAAGCGATCAGAACTCAACCTCAACCGCCGCAACCTGTCGCTCATCCGTCTTTTACCTCCTCCCCGTGATAAAAATAGTCTCCAGTGCAAACCACAACCCCCCCGCACACACACACACACACACACACACACCTCTCTCCCGCCAACAAGGTGAAAAGCCACTCCAAGGAGCCATTACAAAGGAAGCCCCAGAACGTCCGTCGGGTGTGAACTTTGAACTCTTTCTTGAGCACGCGAGTCATCAGGGCGACACGAGGCGACTGGAATGCTCGGTGGGAATCAGAGCTGAGCTCCCATCAGTCAACGGATGGAGTGTAAAGAGCGAGGTAATGCGTGAAGTGTGTGGGAGGTGAGGTTACAGACTGGCTGTATAGAAGAAGTAGAGAGCTGTCGATCACCTTGTAGCCACGCCCAAAGGCACGTTTCACGGTCTGTTTGACTCTAAGCGGTCCATCATTTACTAAATGAACATCATGATGTATTGAAGAAGACATGAAACTAGAGATTTAGAACATAAACTCATGTTTACAAAGTTTACTACTGAGAGGGAAAATCAAGAGAGAAGTTGAGTCATTTTATATAGACTTCTATACAACCATAGGAGTCGCCCCTGGTGGGCATTCAAGAGAATGTATGTTTAATACATGAAGCATAAACTTCTATACAACCATAGGAGTCGCCCCCTGGTGGGCATTCAAGAGAATGTATGTTTAATACATGAAGCATAAACTTCTATACAACCATAGGAGTCGCCCCCTGTTGGGCATTAGAGGGAATGTATGTTTAATACATGAAGCATATACTTCTATACAACCATAGGAGTCGCCCCCTGTTGGGCATTAGAGGGAATGTATGTTTAATACATGAAGCATATACTTCTATACAACCATAGGAGTCGCCCCCTGTTGGGCATTAGAGGGAATGTATGTTTAATACATGAAGCATATACTTCTATACAACCATAGGAGTCGCCCCCTGTTGGGCATTAGAGGGAATGTATGTTTAATACATGAAGCATATACTTCTATACAACCATAGGAGTCGCCTCCTGGTGTATATTAGAAAGAATGTATGTTTAATACATGAAGCATAGACTTCTATACAACCATAGGAGTCACCCCCTGGTGGACATTAGAGAGAATGTATGTTTAATACATGATGCATAGACTTCTATACAACCATAGGAGTCGCCCCCTGGTGGACATTAGAGAGAATGTATGTTTAATACATGAAGCATAGACTTCTATACAACCATAGGAGTCGCACCCTGGTGGACAATAGAGGAAATTCAGCTTTAAGACACGTTTCAGACCTGAGGTTCTCACCTGGTGGAACAGTCAACATTGACTTACTATTTCTTTTACTTTAAATGTCGTACTTTGCACCCAACCAAGTAGCTTTGTTGCATAAGTGTTCATGAATACCTCTGTGAATAGTTTTTGATTTAGCTATTTATACACAATCACTACAGAACAGATATAATAAAAGGATACATTTTTCTCAACTGCAGCTCGAGTTTGTATGTTTCATTTGGAGTGGATTGAACTGGACCGTGGCAGCGTGATCTCGTCCCTACCCGTCATGTTTAGCCACTTGGACAGAATGATTTTGTTTCGTTATTACGTTTCACCAGACACAAACTATGTCACCTCCTCATTACAACACACACACACACACACACACACACACACACACCGTTTTAATGTTTGATTGTTATCACTAACGGATGGTTAATTTCGTGTTTGATGAATGGGTTGTGTAAATAGCTGGTAGTGTGAATGTGTGTCTGCGTGTCCAGATGGATGAGTGTGATTCATTGCCCCGCGGCGTCTGAAGTTAAGCCTTTGTGAGTCGGCCATTTTCAGAGTAACATTTTTTAATTTGAGTCCATAGTCTGTTTTCTGAAGTGCAGGATTCTATAAATGTGTACATATTTAGCGTTAGAGGAAAGAAGATAAGGACTTTGCATGAAATACATTAGCATGAAATCAGTTTTTGGTTCACAAAGAATGCCTATTGTTGTGGGATTGATGAGGCCATATCTGAAACGCCAATATGCAAATGTGCTTCAATTGAATGTTTTATCGACTATTCGCACACATATAATGGAACTGAATGAGAGATGACTATCATTCTTTTTGTGGCCATGCTTTTGACAGTTTCCACTGAATTAGAATTGCCAACTATTTCTGCAATTGTAGAAAAATTAAAACAAATTTAAATGTATTTTGAGCAGATTGGGGGTATTGAAACCACGTGACAGTGGAGTGCACTGAGGTGTATTGGTCCTAGCCTAGTTTGACTTGTACTCAGAGGGGTGATGTCAGCCCAAGGTTATGTACACTGAGGTGGTGCGTGACACCCAATGTTTTCAATAAATCATAAACCCATAGAGAAGAGGAAGCAGGCGCTGTAGTGTCAGAAAAAAAGCGTATTAAATAATACAGGAAGAGTAATTGGAAGGGTTCGTATGGTCATGGAAAACCTGGAAAAGGCCTGGAAAAGTCATGGAAAAACAATTTAATCATAAAGGTCATGGAAATGTGTTATATTCACGTTCATTTACACCAAGCTTGAAATAATTAATCTGTTTTTTAAAGAAAGACTCTCAAAATATAAGCCGGCGTACGCTCTCGACACACAACATTTTCAAAAAATGTCATCTTTATACCAAGATTTCAGTTTGGTCATGGAAAATTGTTTTAAAGTCAGGGTCTCGGATGTTTGTTTGACGAAATAACCGTGTTCTCCCTCAGAGGAAGTCGTGTGTCGAGTTGTCATGGAGATGATTTAGTTCATCAGCGTGTCCTAAGTATATCATTTCATTGGAGATGATCTTCGACGTTGGAGGCGGATGTCCTTGATCTTACCGACTCCTGTTCGATGACCTTTGACCTCTGGCTTGACGATGCTTTGAGCGTTTTTAGTCTGGCGTTCACAGACAGCTGCTGTGTGTGTGTGTGTGTGTGGGGGGGGGGGGGTGGTTTCTAGTGTCCAGGGTCACTAGTGTTCCTGAGTGGCTGCGTGGGCGTTTGGTCTTTGTTTATTCGTAAACAGAATTGACACGAGAGACCTGAGTTCCTGTGTGAATGTATTTCAAGAACATATTATTGCTGTTATTACAGCTGTCTATGCCAAGATGGCTAAACTTGCACATTTATAGAAATGACTCATACAATGTTCTGGCCTCGTTTTACACAATTTAAAAACACGCTGAACACACTCAGACCGTGCTAGACACCTGTCAATCACCTGGCAGCCCCGCCCTGAAGCATCCCCTGCTCTATGGTCTGTTTGACTCTAAAGGGTCCATCATTTATGAAATAGAATAGAATATAATAGAATTATACTTTATTAATCCCCAAGGGGAAATTTGCGGACACAGTAGCACCAATAAACATTAAACTAAAACACAATAATAAAATATACATATAAGAAAGAAGAACAAGTGTGCATGAACTATACAAGTGAGATGTAAAATACAAAATAAAATATATGCAAATATGTATATATACACACAACATATGTGAAGAGATTCGACAGTTTAACAATTAAATAAAATGTGCAAAATGCAAAGTGTGAAATGAAGATCATGCTGTATTGAAGAAGACTTGAAACTAGAGGGGACCATACACTCATGTTTACAATGTTTACTGAGGGAATAGGATGGACTTTTCAATGAACCAAGCCACATCTGGATGGATGTGCAGAGGACCGGCTGCATGATTGGGTCTGCAGCAGATCCCGAGGCTGGTTGAACTTCCTGACCCGACACAGGAAGTACATCCTGCGCCGGGCCGTGTTTTCCTGATGGAGTCTGTGTTTGACCAGAACATCAGCAGGATGACATCACTCCACCTCGCAAGTTGAAAAAAGCGTCTGTTACATGACGGTACCGGGCCTATCTATCAGGCACATAAAGGACTCGCTTGCTTTGGGTGAGAATGTGAACTCTGTCCAGGTCAGGCGACCTTCATCATGATGGCTACAATAATGACCACGTGTCGTGGTGAAGTTTACAGAACGCTCATGGTCATGGTCAAAAAACGGCCCGATCCGTCCACCCCAACCTCGTTCTTACTTTATCACTCTATAAAAACGCCACCTGGCTTCCTGCGCTGCTGCTGACACACGCGGGTCGTAACTCCTGAGGCTGCTGCAGCGCGCTCGTCACCGGACGGCGGACACGTTGTTTAGGGCACTTGTTTGCCCTTTTTCTGCAGAGGAAGGTCTCATTCCGTGAGGCAGAAGGCCGGTTTTTATTTTATTTTTTATGTTCAAAGTCAAGACACTGAGGGTGTGAACACATGCAGCAGGGTTTTCCTTTTAATTTTTTTCTTTTGAAAAAAGGTATTAAAAATGTGCCTCTCTCTCTATGATCAACAATTTCCATTAAAGCAGGACATTATATACAGTATATATATATATATATATATATATATATATATATATATATATATATATATATATATATATATATATATATATATATATCTTTTTTAGGACTTTTTATTTTGCATTTTCAACAAAACAGAGTAATCCTTAGCATCCAAATAAATAAACACTTCAAAACAAACAACACACATCCAAAAGGAAGTTTCAGTATCCAGAGTCCAGACACCGCAAGAACAAATGACAATCTCCATAGACACGAACATCCACATCAACAAATGCCCACAGCTACACACAACCATCCATGTACATATATACAGCTACACACAACCATCCATATCCACATATACAGCTAAACACAACCATACATATCCACAAATACACCTACACAAAACTATCCATATACATCTACAAACAACTATCCATATATACATATACAGCTACACACAACCATCCATATACACATATACAGCTACACACAACTATCCATATACACATATACACCTACACACAACTATCCATATACACATGTACACCTACACACAACTATCCATATACACATATACACCTACACACAACTATCCATATACATCTACAAACAACTATCCATATATACATATACACCTACACACAACTATCCATATACATCTACAAACAACTATCCATATACACATATACACACAACCATCCACACTTATACACCTACACACAACCATCTATATATACACACATTCACCTACACACAACTATCCATATACACATATAAACACAACCATCCATATACACATATACAGCTACACACAGCCATCCATATACACATATACAGCTACACACAACCATCCATATACACTTATACAAACAACCATCCATATACACATATAAAGCTACACACAACTATCCATATACATCTACAACAACTATCCTTATACACATATACACCTACACACAACTATCCATATACACATATACAGCTACACACAACCATCCATATACACATATACAGCTACACACAACCATCCATATACACATATACAAACAACCATCCATATACACATATACAGCTACACACAACTATCCATATACATCTACAACAACTATCCATATACACATATACAGCTACACACAACCATCCATATACACATATACAGCTACACACAACTATCCATATACATCTACAACAACTATCCATATACACATATACACCTACACACAACTATCCATATACACATATACAGCTACACACAACCATCCATATACACATATACACCACACAGTAGGACTTTATAGAGGACCGATTTATGATTTTTTTCTGGACCAAAGAGGTATAACGGTGAGCTCGTCGAGAGTTGTGGACCTCGTTTCCCAAGCCGAAGCCCTCTGAAGGCGAACTCGTGCCTCAGATCACTTCAGGTTTCATCTGATGGCCGAGAGGCGTCGGGGCGAGGAGGAGACCCAAGGAGGAGACGGTGGACACTCAGAGAGGCTGAAGGCCATGAAGACTTTCTGTAGAGTCCAGAGGGCATGGGAAGGGAGACACAGGGAGAAGGATGAGGAGTTTGGCAGAGCCAGATACTGAGCTGGAGATTTGACTGTCTAATCGAGTCGGAGAGGATTATACCGGATTATGGAGGAATTGCAACATAGCAGCAAATTAGCCCGGTAGCTTTAATCTGAGAGGCGGACAAAGCCAAAGTACTTGACCAGACACCAGTGTGTGTGTGTGTGTGTGTGTGTGTGTGTGTGTACTGTGTGTGTGTGTGTTTAATGAGGAGGTGACATAGTTTGTGTCTGTTGAAACGTGCATACTTCCCTAACTGGCTTTGTGGGCTAATAATTCTGTTAAAAACGTCATAATAAATGTGATATGTGCTGGAGGGATGGGGAATTTTTTGCAAAATAATATTAGATTCAGGAAAAATGTCTTAGTAAAAAAAAATATGTATTACCTTCTTAAGAAATACATATTTATATTTAATTAATTCATTAATATATATGTTGGTAATAATGTTACTACCAGGCGCTGGTGAACTGCGTGTGGCACGTTAGGTTCATTGCTTTTATTTTTTACTGTTGCTGCAGTTTTTATGTGTGTCTGTGTCTGAGTGTGTGTATGTATATGTGTGTGTGTGTGTGTGTGTGTGTGTGTGTTTGTGTCTGTCCGCACCACGTTCACTGTCTTAATTTTCTAACAATTAGGTTAAAATAAGTCCCTAATTCATCAAGTTAGAACAACTGCTCCTTGTTCCTAAGACTTTTAAAACGTTCTCCTGCGCCCCTGTAGCCTTACAGCAATCTGACAGGACCACCAATTACATCATATAACCAGAATAACACAATATTTTCGTCATAATATGAAAGCAGAACTTCAAAAGAAAACTTCAAAAGAAATCTTCAATCAAAGCTTCAATTGTAGAAGGAGTGACATTAAACACAGCACTATGACAATGAAACTGTTCTTAATCCACAGTCCATAAAAACAGAAAACAGCACTGCATATTCCGACTAGATAAATCTCCAATATTCACGAAAACATATCCCTAAATGTAATATTAGATGTAGTGGGAAATCCATCTAACATACATTTGACAGTATGTTGAATGTTATTCTTTTGTGACTATTGCCGTCAATGGAGATGACATCTGTAAACATCTGTTTCTAACTTATGGAGCAATCTTTTCTTTGTATAAAAATAAAATAGACATCTTTGTTGTCTTGATGACTGGACCGTTACATATCTCCCCTTCAGGCGACCCTCGTAGTGATGGCGAGGGCTTGTGAAGTGTGAAGCCGTCCGTGCTTTTAGAGAGTCCAACAGGACCCCGTCACGTCCTTGGTGTTGAAGGTCGTGAGTTCGATCTGGGGGTGATGCAGAGTAAATGTTGTGCTGTGTGACTTCCAGACGCACAACTTCTCGTTCCGCTTCTTCCTCCTCAGCCCGACCCCGGCTCACCGCTGCACGGCAGCCCAAATCTATATTTTATTTAGTTCCCTTCTCGGAAACAAAAGAGATTCACAAACGAAAACACTTTGGCGCCCCGGTTTCCTCACCGACTCACGGCCACAGAATTAGAGCGGCAGCCGTTCTCCAATCAATAGAGTCGATCGGAAGACAATTAACTCTTTTGATAACCGATTCATTGCTGGAGTCATTTTTCAGGCAAACAAAAAAGTTATTTTGGTCAGACAAGAAGTCAATCGAAAATATCACCTGGTGCTCCAGGACGTGATTGGCATGAGCCAAAAGTAAAATAAAAAATAAAATAAAATTAGTTTTTATTGTGCATCTGACTGGTGAATCAAGTGATTTACATTTACTTTTTAGAATGCAGGTCACTCCTGAAAGAAAAGCTCCGTAAATCTCTCTGTGTGGCTCCTAGCTATAAACAAGGAAGGGTGGGGCGGGCGGAGGAGGGAGGGGGGAGGAGGGGGGAGGGGGGGGAATCAGCAGTCCAGCGCCAATGAAACCCGACCTAAGCAGGTAGGTCAGGCGCCCGTGACGGCAGACACGGCCCAGTGAGTCCTGCGTTCAGGGATCGGCCTCACCGCGACGCACACGCACAACTCGTACCGCCTCACACCTGAGCAGGAAACACACACACACAAACACACACTCACACAGGAAAAGAAAAAGATGACCAACTGACCGTCCACCTCTGTGAATGAGGATAGATGGGGTGTAGAGGACAGCAAAATATCTGAGTTATGAATTATTAAAGCTGTGTGTGCGCGTGTGTGTGTGTGTGTGTGTGTGTGTGTGAGGTATTATAGACAGGAAACACACACACAAAGCTCATCTCCAGTCTATACAGTAGCACCTCAGCTTTAGAGAACCTGTGGAGCTGGTCCCTGCCTCGCGTCCGTTTCTCACACACACACACACACACACACACACACACCCAGTCTCAATCGTGTTGATGTCAGTGTGTGTGTACAGTGGACAGATTGGTGGGGAACCAAATAGAAAGGCTTCAAAATGTTTTAAATCAAGATTATTCCAGTCTATACAGTAGCACCTCAGCTTTAGAGAACCTGTGGAGCTGGTCCCTGCCTCGGTCTCACACACACACACACACACACACACACACACACACACACACACACACACACACACACACAGTGGCATACACCGACATCCACCTGCTGACATGTGTGGCCTAACTAATGAAACATCGCTGGCAGCTATAAATAAAAGTGACTGACAGTAAACATGTCACTGATGGGAATCAAACTCCCAGTGAGAAAGATTAGCTGCGCCGCGTGCTCTCCATCAGCGGCCTGTCGCCAGGAGATGCTTTTAATGAGACGGCACGGGTTGAAGTGAATGCATGGAGCACTCGATGCTCTATGCATACACGTATCTATTAGGAAACTCACAACATTACTGGACTAGAGACGAGTAAACAGCCACTATATGCCAAGGCTGTGGACGTAACACTGGTTGTATGTTTCATAAGGATCAGAGTTTTATGTTTGATGGGTTCACATGGTTAAACTTTGTTTATTAGTACGAACGGGACTGTAGTTTGTCGAAGGTCCAAAGTCGGTAGCGTTTCCGCTGGTATCGATGATTTTGCAGGTATTTGGTCGTAAAACAAAAAATATATATTTGTTGGACAGGTGGAAAAGTTAAACTGAAGATGGCGACAAAAGAAAAATCAGAGGATCACCAACTTTCCACTTGGTACAATTCATAAATAAAGCCTGGGGCCGACGATTTCGTACGCGTACAGAGTTTAAAGCACTCTGAGACACATTTGGGATTTTAGGCTGTACCAAAATAAATTGAATAGAATTGAATTACAAATACAAGAAGAGAAACAAGAATACATACAAAGGAGATCAATTTTTTTTTAAATGTTCAAATTCTTGTCGGATTGAAGTTCGAATACAAATTCTGGTTCATTATAATAATTCCAAGTGAAATTCTGGCATTTACGTTGACTAAATGACCGTTGAGACGATGGCATTTAATAAAAGGCTTAGGTATCAAAGGTCACGCTGAAGACCTTTGCGTGGAGAATCACAGAGTGAACTTTGGAGCAACAGGTGAGCCGAGAGCGTCGGCGTGACGGGATGCGTTCTGTCAGCCTCCTGAACCCACGGAGGACGGGGAAGACGCGTGGGAAGCTTCCTCTGAGCGGAACAGGAGCGCACAACTGTCGGCCCCTGTAGGTCAGGCCAGAGGTCAGCGGATGATACTCTCAGTCTTAGCGGTTCACTCGGCATCGTGCTGGTTGTCAACGACGACCGCGCTCGCTGTTCATTCCTCCGGACCCCTGGGACAGAACTTTGGATATTCCTGCTTATTTGAAAAATGTAATTTGATTACCACTACAACGTGGTCGGATCCCGCATCATTACCAGTTCATTTTCGCCATTTGTGAAGTGAAGTATGAAGGAAATTATAGGTCAATATTAGTTACATTTTCAAGTGTCAGTTTTTGTATGGCTCGAAATGTTGCCCCACGTCAAGGCGATGAGCAAAGTGAACGATACCCCCCCCCCCCCCCTTATTCATTTCTGCTGGAATAGGATCCGTCTCCTCTTAAAGGAACAGGCCCCCGCACAAGTTTCCACACGAGCATCCCTCCACGCTCGTGATCCAGCACTGAACCTCCGGACTTCTCTCCTCCAGGTAGCAGCCTCCCTCCTCTCTGAATGGAGCCATTGTACGCGCCGCGGCCCGCTCCACTACCCAGAATCCCTCAGCACACAATAGACAATGAGGGTCCGACTCCAGTTACCGACCGACCTGTGCGCCCCGCGCTCACGAGCAGAAACAGGAGACAAGTCGTGCGAGCGCTCTCCCCCCCCCAGGAGGGAGGGGCGTGGTCTCACACTGGCTAACCAGCAGCAGTCTCCGCTCCTTTGAAGACGAACTGAAGTCCGTGGAAGCCTCTCTCGCACCTTTAGTATTCCCATCACCCTCAGAAAGGTGAGGACGTATTGATCCGCGCTGGCTGAGCAGCTGAGGCCCCCCCCCGACGGCTCGTTGTTCCCGGCGCTCCGCCTCGACAACAGAGGCCGTTATCAACTAACGGGCTTTTTGTGCCGAGATGTGGAGAAGACACAACTGCGTTTATTTATTTTGGCGGCGAATCGTTATCGGAGCGATTGATCGCCGTGTGGACGGAGAGGAGAGCGACGACAGGAAGGAGGAATTACTGGAGGGTCTTATCTGGGAGCGCCAGGCCTCTGTGACAGGAAGTGGAATGTCAGGGGGGGGGGGGGGGGAGAGGAAGTGGGCTTGGATGTAACACACAAACACACATGTATAGCCCCGCATGTACAAAGCCAAGTGAGCACACACACACACACACACACACACACACACACACACACACACACACACACACACACACACACACACACACACACACACACACACACACCACATTTCCTGCCTAATGGGCAATGCTGGAGGGATGGACAACTCCCATCTCTATCCTGTCTCTGTGAATTCAGTTTTATTTCTTTTATCTCCCAACTTCTTGTTTCCCTTCCCTCTCTCTTCCTATTTCACTGCATCTGTATCAGCAGTATTGAGACAGAATAAATGGGATGGGGGGGACACAAAGAGAAAGCATAATCACAGATATTCAACTAGAGCGGGCACTCGGTAGAGCGCATACCTTCGCATATCACACGATTGAGCATTGAATTCTAAACATGTTGGCATTAGTTTCATGCCAATTGGATAGAAATTGACCGCGCTATGGTAAAAAGAAGATTTTGACCTTTTCATGACCTTGACCTTTAACCCGATCGCTCCCAAAATCTAATTAAATGGTCCCCGCATAATAACCAATCATCCCACTAAATTTCATGCGATTCGGTTTACTACTTTTTGACTTATGCGAGTAACACCCATACAAATAAATACATAAATAAATACATAAATAGATAAATACACGGCGATCAAAACATTACCTTCCGCATTTTCAATGCAAAAGTAATGATAGTGAATATGGAACCGAGGGAGGCTGTTTGTTTGACCCGCCTGACACCATAGGGTTCATGTTCTGTAGCGACTCATTATATATTTAAGAAAGAATAGCTGAATACATTTGAAAAGCGGGCGACTATATGGCGCTGGATGGTGGAGCCGGATCTTCTTCTCAACTGTTTGTGTGTTTAGGATTAGAGTCCGTCGCTCGGCATGTTTTTGGTCATCAGGTATGGTGTTAATGGGGAGCAGCTCTGGCATAATGATGCATCACACATTCACATTTCAAACGAGTGAGTCACTCTCCCATGAAACGGGCCTTAATAGACCAAAGTCATTTAAAGAGCGCGTTGAACAAATAGGTTTCCATCATTAACGGCTTCTTCCAGAAAAACAATCAAGTTACCACACAGCAGATGAACACGTGCATCCCAGGTGGCTGATCGGAGTCATGCGGATCACTTTTCCTTTGAGGCCTGGGAGCAGCTCTTATAGGAACACGCTCATCTTTACCAAACACGGCCTCCACAGATTTACTCCAACAACTTCACGAAATTCGGTCCTGGCCTAATCTGGGTTATTTGGCTGCGGAGGATGCTGTATGCCGAGAGCCTTCACAGTAGCAGTGGCATGAAGCACACACACACACACACACACACACACACACACACACACACACACACAGACACACGTTCTGTGGGCTGTGTGCACATCAACACACACACCTCTCACTGACACCACGGCGTCTGTTGGCATTTGTGCCTGTGTGCTGGGCTGTCACTTGCTGTGTGAAATAATGCATGGACTCCAGAGCAGCCCCCCCCCCACACACACACACACACACACACACACACACTCTCCTGAGTGGCCTGAGAGCCGGGGCCAGCGGTGTCCCTCCTCAGACCGGGATCCACCCCCCCACTCTGGAGACAGGGACCAGTTAACGGAAGGCACGGGGTCTCCTCCTCCTCCTCACCCTGTTTCCATCACGCAGTGGAACAGAGTAGAGAGGGAGGGACCAAAATGGAGGCAGTGAGAGAGAGAGAGAGAGAGAGGGGAGGGGGGGGGGGTAAAGTAGACACCAAAACAGCAATCTGTGAACACACTGCAATTTGTGCCGACGGGGCAGGAACGACAATGACGCCCGACAGCGCCATGTGATGAAAATAACAACCGCCATGCATAATGCAGGACACTCTCCTCCCGCTGAGCCGAGCACTCTGGAGGACGCAGGACGCCGCCGTCCCTCCTAAAAAGCCGTCGCTCCACGGTTTGAGCGTCTCCTTCGGGGCTCGTAGTTACGCGCCGATAGCGATCTCCTGCCCGATGCCACGGAAGTGAGTTGTTTGCACTGGATCTGCCGAGCGGGTCCCACGGGGGGGCGGGAACAACCCCGCCGTGGCGTTAGGCCGTTAGACAAACATCTGCAGAGGAAAGACGGGGGGTGGAGGCGTGGCCGTGTCAGCCAGAACGTGTGCGCTTTGCGTCATAAAACAGTGGAATGTTCAAATAGTTGTGAACCAGGAGCCATGGGCTCATTGTCCACTCTGTCAAAGTGCGTGTCGTGATGTCAAAGTGCTTCTCTAATCACGTCCTGTAAGAAAGGCGACGGTGGAGTTCAGGGCGTCTTCATTGATGCAAATGGCTGCATAAGTCGTTTTCAAGCAGCTTATTGCAAACCATATTTTGGTTTGCTTCTGGGGCCCAGAGTAATCATTCATTACATTGTTATTATCATACACTGTAGACGCAGCTACAGGGAGCAACTCAGGGTTAAGTGTCTTGCTCAAGGACACATCGACTAGGGCGGGGATTGAACCTCCAACCACCTGATTGAAAGACGGACCTGCCACCCACTGACCCATAGTTTCCCGTACTAATTCAATTCAATTATTTTTAATTCTGTTTATTTTATATAGCCCAATTTTACAAATTAGCCTCAGAGGGCTTTACAATCTGTACACGTCCCAGGACCTCACATCAGATCAGGAAAAACTCCCAAAAAATAGAAAGAAAAACTTTTACAGGGGATAAAAGAAGAAACCTTCAGGAGAGCAACAGAGGAGGAGGATCCCTCTCCAGGATGGACGGAAGCAAGAGATGCCATATGTACAGAAGGAGTCATTACAGAGTTATTACACATTCAATGAATATGATATCATGATGTCATGATGGGCGGAAAAGACAAAGTCAGGTGACGTAGTTTAAACAAACACGTAGCAGACTGCGTCACGCGTCACGAGTGAAACCAAAAGTCAACCCAGTGTTTAGGTTCCCACCCTCGTCTCTCCTCATATTCAAATCCACTGAGCCAGATGAGCTTCTTCATAAAGCCGTATCCAGCGTCAGTCCGTTCTCATGAAGCCTGGACTGTCTGTTGTCGTTTTCTATGTTATACTCATCTTTACCACAGGGAAACTAAGAAAATATAATATTGTGTTCCTATGGTTACGTAATGTATTGGGTGGTCCTGTGAGGTCCCAGTTATGCTACAGGTGCGCAGAGAAACATGTGTTTTGATAAGGCTTAACAACAACAAGTATGGATTGACCCAGAATTTGTTGTAGTGTGTGTGTGTGTGTGTGTGTGTGTGTGTGTGTGTGTGTGTGAGACCGAGAGGGCGGAAGGTAACGTTTCTGAATAAGAATAATTTGATTTAAAACATTTTGAAATATTTCTATTTGGTTACCAATCTGTCCGTTCTGTAAACCGACAGTCTGAATCAACACGATTGAGACTGGGAGAGACGATTTAGTTCTGCCATCAAATCAATCTATCATTAGCTCTCAGCAGCCGTCATCACTTCATCTTGTCCTTACAGACACAACCTACCTCTAAAGTTGCTTTGTGTTGCTCACAGGTCAAGTGGGCTCAAGTTCATTGTAAGTGATTTAAAATAAACAAAACATAAGAATTAGATAAGATCCCCTGGGTGCATGAGAATGGAATTAGATCTATGGCTCAATGTAGAGATACATAGTTTCGGTCAACCTTTCGGTCAGGGAAGTGCCTCCATCCCATCATAACCTGACATCTGAGTTTCCTAATGCACAGAGGACATCTGTAGCCCAGAGGGAACCCAACAGATGATCCCAATGTTTCTGCAGCGTTCCCAATTCTTTTGTTTCCTCACTTCTCATCTCGGCGAAGAAGATGATAAATGGGTTAGAAGAGCAGCAAACCAACACCAGCGTTGAATAAGTCGCCCTGGCCCGGTCCTATGAAAACAACTGCCCACAACGCCCCAGTGGTGGAGTGTGTGCGTGTGTGTCTCTCTTCGTCTCTTCGGGGAGCCTCACCTTTAGCGCTGCCTTTGAGCGCTGATGGGATTAGGAGTGTTGAGGCTTAGCACAAAGTCCTCGCCGCTTTGCCATCCGACCCAATCAACTCAGAGTGCAGCGGAGACGAGGGGAAGAGCTACTGAGCCAACAGCTCCGTGCACACGCTTTCATGTCACACACACACACACCCACACACACACACAATATGCATTCCCAGTTTTTTCTGTGTTAATGACTAAAGCGAGACGTACTGTATATCCTACTGTGCTAAACTGAAATATATCAACATGTGTTTTACAATGCCTATTCCAGTGTCCTGTTATACGTCTGTGACTTACAGCTAACGTGGCATAATAAGAAGACTATGTTCCATGATTTGAGCTTTAATAATGTCATATTTTAAGTATGAAATATAAAGAACATGAGGGTTACAATTCTACGTTTGATTGAAACCTTTTTGGTTGTTGTGACACATGTGCGGATTTATATTTCATATGTTGTCGGTCTTCAAAGCCGGTCAAATATTCCCAGTGGGGAAACTTTAACTTGTTTTTTCAATAATATATTTGTATGCACATTTTGACGTTTCACATACAAAATTATACAAAATTAAACGGAACTTTTTAAATTGCTTAAAATATGTTTTACAGTCGCTCCAGGTGTTTAAAAATAAATCAGCATGTCAAAAATAGGAATGGAATTCATAGCAGAGAAATAAATACAATAGATGACTCTGTTATTATAATGTAAGTCAAAGTATCACCGTTATCCATAAGCTTTAAATTTACAAAGAATTACACAGGATTTACTACATCAATCATCCTGGTCGCAATCAAAAAGTGTAGGAGGAGATTAAATTAAGAATTACCTAATAAGTGTGCAAATTTATACAAATGTATGGAAGAGACTTGTTGCATTGAACATGCAATTACACACACACACATTTTTTTGTAAATGCACGGATGCCATAATATTGATGAAATAGTACGAGTATTCATGAAGTACACACGTTAAAGGAGCGATCTGGGCTGAGATCAGATGTACTATTGTGCATGCTGCCATTGGTGTGTTAATGCCGGCTTAGTGTCAGTGGCAGGGGGGTGTAGTATGGCAATTATATTCTCTCCAGTAATAGCAATGATTACAGCATAAAGATAGGTTCCCTCCCCAGGAGTTGATTCTATTACTGTTTTCACAAATCCCTGTCATGGCCGAGCTGACCCCCCCCCTGCCATCTACCCAGCAGGCCACACCAACAACAACTACATCCATATAATTACGTGGCACAATTGCTATTATTATAATACACATTTCATCCATAATGCCTGGAACTCTTATTAAGTCATTAATATGAGCCTGGGGGACAGACGGGGCTCCGGCTCTCCACTTCAAACAAACGGCGCTCACTCAACAGTCGAGCACAACAAATTCAGCTGGACTCGTCGATAACATCCGTCACTGTCGAGCAGGAGAGCAGCTGAAGAGACATTGTTTTTAGGATCGTCATGGCATCGTGGAATATCCCAAAGTGTTGGGATTTAGTGGTCTAGCTGCTAAGGATTCAGTGTGTGAATGTTGGTTACAGGTGGAACCGTAGCTCCACCCGCCAGTGTATGAATGGATGAGCTCCACTTACATGCAACCGCCTGAAAGGCCCTCCGCAGAGCCCGTGATATGATATGATGTATTCCTTTATTCGTCCCACAGTGTGTGGTTGGCAGGGCAACATGGCGGACGGCGTGAAGAGGACCGTCTCTGTGCAGATACAGGGGGCTCATCGTAGTCTCAGGCGGACAGGAGTCGTACAGCGTTTCTCAATCAGCGTACTTGTGCGTCCTTTCCTCTACTTGTGCGTCCTTTCCTCTACTTGTGTCCTCGTGTCCTCGTGAAACGTCATCAGTCTCAGCCCGGGTACATGTTCACATTCAAAGTTCGCTTCACGCAAAGCACGGTCAAAATGCCCGGATGTGACTTGATCCTCCCACTTTCTGGAGGATGCATCAGAGGAGACTTGTGCGTACTCTGGCTAGCAGATATCCCACAATGCATTTCACCAGCAACCGGAAACAATAGCGGAGGAGAAAATAAACAACTGACAGATTACTTTTTATAAATACTACTGTTGTTGAGTCACGGAATGTCATTTGAGGATATTTTGTTTATTTGACTGTAAAAAATAATTTACAGTGAATAATTAGAGTAAACTCAGGAGCAAGAACAGCTGATGTGGTGACGTCATCAAGTCAGCTGCTGGTCCAATCGCAGAAAGACCGTCCTCCAGTTGTCCCGTCCTCCCGTCCTCCGGAGTCTGGACTCCCAAGTCCAGACTCCAAAAGAACACAAGTCTGTACTTGTGTTCTTTGAATTGAGAGCCGCCGTTAGTTTCAGACGAAACAAACAGAGTGACTCAGAGGACGGGCGTTTCTCGCCCCGTGTGAAACCAGAAGTTGTGTTGTTTGTACTCGCCACGTTGGGTCATGTGACGCTACATCCACTAAGCCGCGTGACGTTGCCTCTGTCGCTTTGAAAGCATACAACACAAACCAGCATGTTGTTTTTAACCCCAGTGAAGTGGTTTTGTTGCCTAAACCCACGAAACGCTTCAGTGTCAAGAGACTATACGGGAAGAAGCTGCCGAGCGTCATTACGGTGACGCCGTTATCCCTCACTAGCATATTCAATGGGGTAAAGTGAACTTTACACTCGTGCCTTGAAGGTGAAATTGGCACTCGACCCTCCCAGTGTCGGGTCGGGTTTTCTTTTTAAGCACTTGATGCATGGGCTCGTAGATTAAAGGCTTCTCTCTAAGCTCTAAACTGTCACTTCCACAGTTACAGTTACAGTAACATGCAGATAAATAACACTTTTATCCCAGTCGTACGGCTTTTATCACGCCAGGCAGAGGCAAACACACAGCTAGGTCCTCACTGGAAAAAAAACGTTCATATTCAAGTTGTGTTTGATCTTCATGGACAACAATACACGTCTTTCTTTTTCCTCCCTCGTTAGAATCCAACAGGATTTAAAGCTGGTAAGAGCGTGTTTGTTTTCTCAAGATATTTTCAGTAATGTTTGACGTGTCTATCTTTGCTCTGCGTCGTCACTCTCGGCCCTCTGCCAGCCGAGAGTGACGTGAAGCAAATTGGTATTTTTCCATAAACAATTCCTCATCGCCTTATCAGAGACGGATGTCCCTCTGAATAATCCGTCCACAAGTAGCTCTTTGATAGATCGTCATGAATATTTAAAGGAGGCTGTTTCTCCTGTTTTCTTGCCGCCTCTTAAGGCTAATTCTCGGCAAATATGTGTGACAGCTCCATCTTAAGGTGTGATTTTTTTTATTTATTTTTTACTGACGATCCACAGCGGACAAAAAAAAAAAGGTTTCAATTACACCGAGGCCGGAGGGCATATCAAAGATCAAACGGCACAAATAACAATTTCCTCTCGGGACGGTGAACTTTGCCAGTCGCTTCCCGTCCTTCCAGAGCTCTTTTGTTTGCGCTTGATGCCCCCCCGCCCACGCCCCCGCCCACCAGCTCGCCCTGGGATCGCGAGCTGGTCTAATTAGGATATGCAACGTCTTCTGTAAGAAGGAAAGACGGGATGTTATCAGCGGGAGGCCGAGGGCGCCCGAGTACGGTATGGTGACATGTCGGATGTACAGATTAGCAACTGATTGGATTTGTATCAGTCGGCTTATCACTCTGCATGTTTGTCACCAGGCTGAACGAATTCAGCTGCCCTCAGTTCATCCTTGGCCTCAGATCGTATAATAACGATATTATAATAATGTAAAGACATTTTTCTAACACTGATGTATTTATGATACAATAGCTGAAGAATATTCAATGGAATTGGAAGGTGACGTTTGTTATAGCCCCACATATAAAATGAAAACAAAAAGGAGTTAGGATGTTTTTAATATGTGATGTAAAATATCTTTGAGTAGCTTGAAAAGCACTCTATAAATGTAATGCAGTATTAACATAAAAAAAGATTGAGTGTGCGTCGCCATATATCATACGATAAGACGTTAACATCAAAAGGATCGAGGGTGCGTCCATATATATCGTACGATAAGAAGATAACATCAAAATGATCGGAGTCATCTCAAACGTGGTATGAGAAGTCGATGTACAAGCTGTTTCCGGTCTCTATGCTAGGCTAAGCTAACGAGCTCCTGGCTCCAGCTTTGTATTCACCTTACAGACGTGAGAGGGGCGTCGACCATCGTATCAGATTCTCCGAAAACGACCTAACTAACCGCTGGAGGGCTGTGACAGAAACACGCCGTATTGACACTCCAGCTCCCACCAGAGATCCTCCTTAAGATGCTTGATCCTTCTGCAAAGAGTACAGTGTGTGTGTGCTATGTGGCTGGGAGTGGGACGCAGTGTGGGAAACACACCTGAGAAACGACCCTAATCCAGAACTCGCTGTCAAGCTCATCATTTTCTACATCTGCCGTCCGTCATTATTGGACCAGTGAAGATGTGAATCCAGAAAAGTGATCATTGGTAGCCAGCGGCTGTCTTCAGACATTTACACTCCAAACAAGGACAAACGACTCCCGTTGGCATTAGCGACCCCCCCCCCTCATACATTACCAGTATTAGTGTCAAAACCAGAGGAACGCCTTTCCCTCTCTCCCCACTGAGCCCGTATCTCTGATTCCAAGCATCGTCCTCCTCTCTCATCCCTTGCCTTTTCTTCCCAGGGTGTTCAGGACGAAGCTCTTCATCTTTTGACGCCAACGAGTTGCATCTTATTAGAGATAATGTAAAGGCTCGTATTCTTAATTTGAAATCGTTGTACGTTTAATAACAAACATGACCGTCCTTAAAGTTTGAGGGGGATTCCACACCTTTTTAGAGCGTCATTTGACCCCTGAGAGCCACCGTAGAGGCAAACGTCATCAACTCAAATGGCATCTGAGCGCTTTACTACGAGCCAGATGAAAAATACAGAGATGCAGAACTTAAAGCTCGTGAAACAAAGGATGGAGATCAGAGAGTGCTGGTGGTGATGTAGCTGCTGATCTCACTCATTCCCGTCTGGGTCTCTAGCAAGTTTTGATCTTTAATAGATAGAATTTAAATACCTATTTGGCTTCTTGCACAACAGTCAGCCGTGTTCTTTATTGTAGCGTGCAGGGTTTCTCTGCATTAGACATTTTCATCCGATAACCGAGTAAAAAAAAAGCCAATATAAACTAAGTATGTAAAAAAAAATACGCAGGGAGAGGAAGCTGTTGAGTGAATAGAATGAACTGGAGGAAAACGAGTGTGTCTCCGCTGTACGTTGACACACCTGAGCCCTGACTCGCTAACGAGGCAGGTGGAGGAGCTCCACGCAGCGAGCTGCTCGGCATCGGAGCGTCAACATCAACATCTGCTCCCGCTAGTTCTGAGAGAGAGGGAGGCGGAGCGAGTGCACCGCGGGCATCGAGGACCAAATGGCGTCATCGCGGACCTCGCCGGCTCCTTCGAACTGCTTTCATCTCCCCCCAAAAAAACCAAGACCTTCCTCCGCTCCCACGTCTTCATCAATCTTCCGCCCTCCAGATGGTCGGCCGAATTCCCCATCGCCTCTCCGAGGGTTTTATGACGAAGGGTATCTGGTCCGAGCGTCGGTCGAGTCCAAATGAACTAGACGATCGCCGTGTTGGATCAGTTTCATTCGTGTGGGTTTACTCGTCGTCCATTCATGTGGCCGGTACCCACAGACAGCCTCACTTCAGAATCCCATCTCTCCTGGTTTCCCCTCATCGTCTGTCAACCTCTAACCATGCCACCACATCTCTTTAATGACATCCACTGACACACACACACACACACACACACACACACACAGCCAGCGGGGACAAATCATCTCCGTCTGTCTTCTCTGACAACACGGTCACGTTACACCATAATGTTTCGCATCTTTTGATTAAAGCCATAAAATTATAACCAGATTCACAGGTTGAAGGCTGGTTGGTTTATAAATGTCAACACACTATTTGTGTGTGTGTGTGTGTGTGTCACACATACACCACCCGAGCAGCCAGAGGAGGGGAGTGTAATGGTGTCCTGAGCAGATCATGTCTCCTGTCATACTTCCCTATCGTCCAGATTGATCACCACAGCTGTCAGAGACTCCTTGGGCAAATCAAATCTCTTTACTGTGTGTGTGTGTGTGTGTGTGTGTGTGTGTGTGTGTGTGTGTGTGACATGCCATGTTGTATGACACTCAGCTCCACCCTCACTGTGTGCTCTCTGTGTCCTGACTAAAGGGAGGAAGTGTTGCCTCACGCTTCGTGTTCTTCAGAATGACTCTGATTAACCCGAGAGGCCCGACAGGTGCAACTAAAGTCGCATATTTATCACTGATTAGTCCAGATGGCGACGTTTATGTCTGATGACATGACGACTCTCGCTTCGATTCCATCTGCATGGATAATGAAGGGAGTAGAACTGAAATAAATATGGAAATTAAATGTGGAAATTGAAATAAATGTAAGTGTTGGACGCTCACACGTTTAGTTTAGCGAGATCATCTCCACAAATGAACAGTACTTTCATGTTTTTTAAACAAATGTTTAGCATTCCCATAAAAGAAAAAGGTGAAGCTATGTGCGACCACCAAGCCAAAAACATTCAGCAGTCACAGAAACAAAATATAATATTCATAACGATGTTTTCTCAAGTGTATCATCTCATACAATTAACCCTCCTATTACCGTTGGGGTCAATTTGACCCCATTCAATGTTTAACGTCTCTAACAAAAATAATTGACATCATTAATTCTGCTTTATATTTCACGACTTTTCCTAATTTATTGGGGACAACTGGGAAAACATAAAATTCACATGATATGTTTTCAATGTCCTGAACACAACGTGTATATCGGTGTTCTTTGGGGTCAATTTGTAAAACATATAAGAAATATCAACTTTTTTATTTATTTAAAGGGCTATTTAGATCGTTAACATAAAAAACTAGAATGGGCACTCGGTAGAGCGCATACCTTCGCATATCACAAGATTGAATTATGAACAATTTGGCACTAGTTTCACGCAAATCGAATGCCAATTAACCGAGATATCGCAATTTTACGTTTTTCACCTTTTCGTGACTTTGACCTTGACCTTTGACCCAATCACTCCCAAAAACTAATCGATTGTTCCTTGGGTCATGACCAATCATCCCACCAAGTTTCATAAGAATCGGCTCAGTTTTGTCTGATTTAGACGAATAACAAGTTTTTCACCTTTTCGTGACCTTGACCTTTGACCCAATCACTCCCAAAAACTAATCGATTGTCCCTTGGGTCATGACCAATCATCCCACCAAGTTTCATAAGAATCGGCTCAGTTTTGTCTGATTTAGACGAATAACGGACGGACGGACATATTCACAATGCATTTTCAATGCGAAGGTAATAATGTACCTGACACTTAAACTCGGGAAACAATATTAATTCTAATAATTTTCTGGAGGTTTTAATTACTGGGGTGAAATTGACCCCGAGGGTAATACGATTTTAGTAAATGTGAAGGTAACAGGAGGGTTAAGAATCGTGTTGTGTAAGTCAGCTTAGAAGGAGTCCTTCATGTCTCTGAATATGTTTCTTCGGAAACCCAGAACGAACCAATCGGACTCCAGGGAGCGTTCTCACCTTGTCACGTGACCTCAAGGCCGGCGTCGACCTCTCACGCGCTTGTGAAACTGGAATACGGCGACCTTCAGCGCCTGTATGAGACACGTCGGACTCTCAACTCGCGTCAAAGAAAACCACTTCATCACTGGAGGGTCAGAGCTGTTGATGCCGGTACGGCGGGGGAGGGGAGGACGGACGGGCTACCACAGGACTCCGTGTCTCGAGTTAGTCGACGTTGGGTTTCGCTTCGTTTCCGTAACCTGCGCACTTCACTAACACCGGTTACGTCATGCTAGTCGTGACATAGTTTACATAATGAAGGACTTATTTGAACAGTAATCACAATCAGCTCTTGTTTTTGTTGCCGAACCCTAAGTAAGTAAATCTTAAAAACTAAACAGTCCGATGCTGGAGGTTTATTAGCTTCGCATTGAAAATGCGGAAAGTTATGTTTTGATCGCTGTGTATTTATTTATTTGTTTGTGTGTTACTCACATAACTCAAAACATATTAAACCGAATCGCATGAAATTTGGTGGGATGATTGGTTATTATCCGGGGACCATTTGATTATATTTTGGGATCGATTGGGTCAAAGGTCAAGGTTATGAAAAGGTCAAAATCTTCTTGAATTGCATGCAATTTGGTGGGATAATTGGTTATTATCAGGGGACCATTTGATTAGATTTTGGGATCAATCGGGTCAAAGGTCAAGGTCATGAAAAGGTCAACATCTTCTTTTTTATATATATATATATATATATATATATATATATATATATATATACAATTGGCATGCAACTAATGCCAACATTTTCATAATTCAATGCCCAATCTTGTGATGTGCGAAGGTATGCGCTCTACCGAGTGCCCGTTCCTAACTTGAAAGTGAAACTAGAGGGGAACCTACGACGCTCTAGTTTGACTACTAGTGGGAATGTGTTGCCCAATTCCAGATCCAGGTCCTCCTGCTCTCCGGAGTTTGGGCTCCTCAATTCAACCTTCACTTAGGAATCCCAAGGATGTGGCTTTGATCATGTCTGTGTTGAGGGAATTATTCCAGACCTACTTTCCGGCCTCCTGCTCTATGCGTGTCACCAGGTTTCATTACTGGAGCAGTCGTGGAGCAAAGGAGCACACAGGGGATGCAGCTGCATTTTATTTTTTTATATGAGCAGAGAGAAATCGATAAGTGTTTGTTTGCGGAACAATGAGCTGACTTTAATCCTGCAGTTTATGCTTAACGGCATCAAAGGTGGGAGGAGCCCTCCAGCAGGCGGCGTGTTCAGTGCTGGAGTCCTGCAGCGGGCGACTTCCTGCCTGACCCCGACGCCAGAGCACGACCCTCCAAGACAAACAGGCCAGTCCCGGAATACCGCTCCGGCACAGCGCTATCAGGACGCACAGCTTTTTCCTCCCCGCTATCATCCACACAATGCAGAGGAAGTGTGTGTGTGAGTGTGTGTAGTGGTGAGTGAGTGAGGCTGCCTTCTGATTGTATTTATTTCAGTGTAGACGATGTGAACTTTTGCTTTCTTCTGTATTTTTGCATAATTATTTTCCACTTATTTTTCATAGTTTTTGTTGCGCGTCTGCTTCTTTCTGTGTCTGAAGCTGGATTTGAATCGCGGTGCCGTTGAGTCCGACTGATGTTGTTGGATGGACGCGGTCGGCTTTTAATCAGCCGCTCAATAAGAGCCTCGAGCTCTGTCCTTTGACAGATTTCAGTCATTTCCTCTGCAGCGGGCCTCAGGCCGTCGCGATCAGACGGACGGCGGCTCCGATTAAGCAAAGCGCTCCGTTCTTGCGCTCGGCTCGGACGCTATCAGGAACCTGCTCTCCACGCGGAGATATGAGAATACATATGGTGTGATTTATGAAGCACGGAGAACACGCGGGAAGGGCTCCGTGTTCCTCAGCAGGAAGGAGTTAGTTACAGCAAAACTCTTTGCAGTGTCATTATGACCAGGGGTTGTACGGTCATGGAAAAGCTGGAAAAGTCATGGAATTTTAAAATGGCTGTTTCCAGGCCAGGAACAGTCATGGAAAAAACTTACATCAAAGTTTTGAAAAAGTCATAGAAATGTGTTATAATCACGTGTTCATTTACGCAGAGTTTGAAATATTTAATATATTTTTTAAAGAAAGACGCTCAAAATATAAGCCGGCGTACGCTCTCAATACCGAGATTTCAAGAACAGACGCATCTGTTTGTGATGCCATCTTCATCCTCAGCCTCTTCTTCCTCACTGACGACATCTATCTCATCTCCCACAGCCTATACACTGAATTAAACATGTATTCTTGTTTTAATTAATACCATTTAATGAATTGGATTCTTGTTTTAATTAATACCTTTTAATGAATTGGAAAGTAAAATACATTTGTATTTCCAATAATGCATGTCAAATGTAAGCAGTAATGAAGGCCACTCATAGTAGTGTGTGTGTGTGTGTGTGTGTGTGTGGTAGGTATATGGAAAACCATATCCATAAAAATAAACTTGTGCATGAACAAACACAGAGATGTCTACATTCACACACACACACACACACACACACACACACACACACACACACACACACACACACTGACCCTCCTGGCCTCCCACTATCTCTGTTCCCTCTCTCTCTCTCTCTCTCTCTCTCTCTCTCTCTCTCTCTCTCTCTCTCTCTCTCTCTCTCTCTCTCTCTCTCTCTCTCTCTCTCTCTCTCTCTCTCTCTCTCTCTCTCTCTCTCTCTCTCTCATATCCAGCTGATGAGTTGCTGGTAGTTTCGCGGACGGAGACGACCCACTGCTCTGTCTCCTTTAATTACAGTATACTGGGGAGAATGACAATGGAGTCTGAGTTTGCTTTGCAGTTCTCTTTGTTTTGTCATCAATATGTATGGCTTCATTATATCTTCACTGTCAGACAGATATATATATATATATATATATATATATATATATATTTATATTTATATATCTGAAGGCGTGGTACCAGATCTAGTTGGTATTCCACCGTTGAGTCTGAGGATGTTTTTGTCCGTCTCTTTGGTCTCATTCTCGTGAACTCAGCATCTCAGGAACGTCTGGAGGGACAAACATCAGCCTGGACTCCAGAAAGAGCTGATTAGATTTAGGCGGTCAAAGATCAAAGGTCACCGTGACCTCACAAAACACATAACTCAAGAATTTCTAAAATGATGAAGTGATGACGAGTTATTCTAGCCTAAGTTGTGTGTTGCTGGTTTGTTCCTAACGTGTGCTCTGAAATATTCACACGCATAGTTCTACACATCAGAGGTAGAAGTCAGCGCATCTCCTGCATGTAGCTGTGAATGTAAGTCTGACTAAATAATTCAAAATACTTGTGTTATTATGAATGCAAAGCACATCAAATAATGTAAAATAGATTCTGTTGAGTGGTTGTTCTGTAAGCTGGAAGTAAATCTTTGTTTGAATGCGTGTCGACTCACGACCAGAACCAGGGATGTGAACAGAGACGAGCTCCGGCCCGATCCCCACGGCCGCCGACGTCTTCCAGACGCTCAGCAGGTTCCTCCTCACGCGGCCGCCATCCCTCTTCATCAGTCGTGCAGTGAAGGATGAAGATGCATTTGTGTTGCAAAGCTGTTGTTTTCATCTAATGATGTGATATTGAAGTCGGTGGTTCCCACAACGCGTTCTCCTCCTTGACTCCTCCCTCCTTGGAAGAAAGGCCGAGCTCCCCCACCTCCTCACAGGTTGTACATCCGCTAACTAAACACTCAGTTTAAATCTAGTGATCACGCCTCTTCTTTATTAAATCAACTTTCATTCATAAATATAACTCGTCAATTTCTGTCCAAGGAAGAAAATGAAAAATATCTGTTGAAATATATGTATACACCTTTGTATTTGCATTATGATTTTAGTTAAACGTCCTCAGAGCAAACGGGCATTTATTCTTTTTTTTATTGTTGTTGTTGTTATAATCTTTTTTTTATTCTCAGCCACCTTTTCAGAAATCTGTTCACTCCTACTGCTCCACAGCTTTTATTCACACTTAGTTTACACCAACACTATTATTGATACGTTCATGTTTATGGTTCAAATCTGATGTTATTTACATTGTTTCATGTTTACCTAGTTGTGTAGTTTTTGTTCATTCATGACTCATTGAGCTGCACATACACTTTAGGATGGAGCGAGTGAGAGAAGAGATGGAGTGTGAGAGGAAATGGAGTGAGAGGAAAGGAAGTGAGAGGAAAGGGAGTGAGAGAGGAGATGGAGTGAGAGAGGGGATGGAGTGAGAGAGGAGATTGAGTGAGAGAGGAAATGGAGATGGAGCGAGAGAGGAGATGGAGCGAGAGGAGATGGAGTGAGAGAGGAGATGGAGATGGAGTGAGAGAGGAGATGGAGCGTTCCCCTCGGTCCCTTAAAGCGTGGTGAACACTTGACTGTCATCTTGGTCTCCGCGACATCCGTCTCCAGTAAATATTAACAAACGGATTACTTTCTCTGACCCGATGGTCTCTCCCACTTTGATGATGTGGTGAAGCGGGATAAGCCGTGAGCCGTTTATCTCCATGAGAGAGACGGCGTGACGTCTCCACCCAGCCCCCAGAGGGGGACGCCGCCGCTAATCACCCAGATTACATCGTCTCCGTCTTTTATCCCTCTCATTCTCATCCGTTCATCTTCTATGAGGAGTATGAACCAATGCATTGAAATGTGGAGGTGTGTGTGTGGTGGGGGGTTGGAGGGACCTTCATACAACTTTCTCATTTTACCATCTTCACTGACGTTAGCGGTTTCCTCAAAGAGGGGGGGGGGGGGAGGGGGGCGGAGATGTAAACAGGCTCAACCGGAAGTGTTTCCTGTAATTAGGAGATTTGCACATGTACAGAAACATAAACTCACAGCTAACGTTTCTGCAAGGGCTAAAGCTCCGGCTCCGTTCCGCCTCCGCGGCGCTCGCAGACCGCCAGCCGACTCAGTGTGCAGAGAACACGCTCTGAGGTTCGGACTCTCACCCGAGGAAATAGATCCCACCAACGCTGCCCGAGCCCCGTCGAGTGCAGCGAGAGTCCTGTAGTCCATTAGAACTACAATCACAATGGAGTTGTGCTTTTGTTTCTCACTGAATTGACCTCCAACTCATGAAGGAATGATGTGTGCTTTGACTGCGTCTGTCAATAACAACGAAACAGCCCGATAGGGTCGGGCATTAATCGCCATCTCATTGTTACCTTCGCATTGAAAAAGCAGAAGGTAATGTTTTGATCGCCGTGTATTTGTATGCGTGCGTGTGTGTTATTTGCATAAGTCAAAAAGTAGTGAACCGAATCGCATGCAATTTGGTGGGATGATTGGTTATTATCCAGGGACCATTTGATTAGATTTTGGGATCGATCGGGTCAAAGGTCAAGGTCAAGAAAAGGTTAAAATCTTATTTTTACCATAGCGGTCAATTTGTATCCAATTGCCATGCAACTAATGCCAAAATGTTCATAATTCAATGCCCAATCTTCTGATATGCGAAAGTATGCGCTCTACTGAGTGCCCGTTCTAGTTTTATTATTGTTTATCTTCAAGGAAATATGATGTAACAGTGTGTGCAATAGGAGGAATGCTGGTTGGGCCACAAACACAGGAGACCTTTGTTTGACTCTTACTTGTGTTATGTCACATTGTTGTTTGAACAACAACCATCATTATTTTCTTCATCTTAACATTATAAAGTAGTTTTGTCCCTTAAACGGCCCCAAGCCATAGCCGCCGCGAGATTTATCATTATACCATTTACCATTGTTTATATACGTAAAAAGACAAAGATCATTGACATTGACTACATTTTTATGTTACGTTTTCAAACAAACAAAAGCAATAGATGTCATAATCTCTGTGTCAACAACTGTGTTGAGTAGGCAGCTATGCCGCCGCTAATGACATAACAACTCAGCCGCCGGTTGTCACAGTAACACAACGCGCTTTACGGCTCAGGAGCTTTTCAGGAGCTCAGCAGTCAGAGAAAGTGAAGGATTTGAAGCGAAGCAGAGCGCTGCACCCCAGCACCCAGCACCACAAAGTGTTCAAAGCACACGTGTGTACACTATATATATGCGTATTATTTTTGGGGTTGGGTGGTTGGGGATGCCATGACAACCTCTTTAGTTTGAATGGGTGCCGTGGTTTTTTTCAAATTGGAAAGCAATGCCTGAAGCAGACGATGATATTTCTAAATGCACCCTTCCCTTATTGTAAAGGTATTTATTTATTTATTACAAATGCACACTGACCTATAAAAGCCACCATGGTACATCTTGTTAAACCAGACTCAGGGAAACTGCCCCATCCAGGCCTCATTACTCCCTCTGTCCTCTCCCCACGAAGGGACCCGGCTCCCATCGGCCCCGCCATCAGGCACCACGGGATATTTAAAGCCAATCGTCACGACGATTCAGACGTCCGAGTGGATTTCAGACCTGACCCGTCAGGAAAGATTAAGCCTCGCTGACCAAATGAAGAGTGGCGAGTGCACGTTGTGCGCGTGACTCGCGTGGCCTTGTTAATTTCGCTATTTATGCCTCCAGTTCCCATCCCTCCACACATTCATTCATCGTTTCCTCTGGTGGGGCGAACTCTCATCAGAGAGGATGGGTTTCTGTCAGGAAAGCTTCTTAAAGCAGCACTTGGCAAGATTTTTTATGAGAGGGGGAAAAATATACACCCGTCTGGTCAGTTTGAATCATGTCCCATCTGCACTAATGAGGAGCCGAACATTTGGCCCATTTTCCCAAAGTGAAATGAGAATGTCTGGGTGGTACCTGCTGGGAAGTCTTGTCCAGGTTACAGATTTAGAACAAAGTCCGACTTGTTCTTGTCCACAATAGTGCGTAAGCCCCACGCAGTGCTGGTCTCCAGCAACACATGAGCCTATAAAGTCATTTTAGTCCCACAAGGAATACAAATACATATATATATATATATATATATATATATATATATATATATATATATATACACACTACCGTTCAAAAGTTTAGGGTCACTTAACAATGTCCTTATTTTTCAAAGGAAAGCATGTTTCTTTAAATGAAGATAACAATAAATTATTAAGAAATGCACTCTATACATTATTAACGTGGTAAATGACTATTCTAGGTTGAAACATCAGTTTTAATAAAATTAAACATCTACACGGTTGTATAGAGGCCCATCTCCAGTGTTCTAACGGCACATTGTGTTATCGCCTTAGAAGACTAACAGAGGCTTAGAATTTTAGGAAAACCTTTTGTTATGTTAGCACAGCTGAAAACAGTTATGCTGGTCAGAGATGCTTTGCAACTGGCCTTCCTTTTGAGCTTGAAGTCTGAAGAACACAATTCATGTTTAAAATAAAAATCATAATTTCTAACCTTGTCAATGTATTTACTATATGTTCTATTCATTTTGCAATTCATTGGATAAATTAAAGTGAGTTTTCATGGAAAACACAAAATTGTGTCGTTGGGTGACCCCAAACTTTTGAACGGTAGTGTGTGTGTATATATATATATATGTATATATATATATATATATATATATATATATATACTAATTAGCTCTCTTTCCAGTAGTTGAATAAGCATATTGATACTATTCTATCTGACAAATCTGAAGCTATCTTGTCATGAAACAGTTAGCACAGCACATTAAAAACCTCAGCTTTCTTTGTGCACACTTTGTTTTTAATTATCAGCGTATCCAGTGATTCACCGAAGCGCGCAAGTGGGTTGCGAAATGAAGAGGTGTTTCTCCCAAGATGCACTGCATTCACTCTAATTACATCCCTCCAGACGTTCCACCCCGACTCGCTGTGGCTTTTAGAATACAAGTCTCTGCGTTGTTTTGTCTCTCAGAACATGGTCCTCGTCCCAGAGACTTTTATTCTCCATACAGCCAGTCTTCCGCCTCTCAGTGGAGTCTCTTCCCGGCTTACCGCAACCATCAGGTCGCCGCTCCACTGTGGCTCAGTGCGTTGATGTCTAAGCCTCTCTGGCTTCTTCGCATGTCCACTGATCCCTCCATCCCTCCATCCATCAGGTCGCACCTCTCCAAGACGTCTGCTTCTCACTGCCGCAGCAACTCTGCTTAAAGGGTCCTAAGAGACCTTTTTCTCCTCCATCACTCTCCTTCCTCACCTCCGTCTATAGCGCAATGACTTCCCTGGCGTCACTCTTTATTAGAAACAATGTTCACGGCTGACACTTATCAGCTCCAATCCGTCTCTGTGGAGACAGAGGAACCGATACCTACACCTGCTCTCTGTGGAGATCTCTTTCCGTGGTGCATTGCTGCCGCTCTAATTTCAGCTGTGCAGAGAAAACACAAGAGGTAGTCGTCAGTCTTACAGCTGGATACTTCATAAAACCCAGGGGGAAAAGATGGATTAAAAACAGTTTTTTTTTTTTACATTATCCGGTTGATGGACAAACCAAACAAAAACACAACCTCCTTGATAGAGGAAATCTTTACCTCAATCTGCAGCTGCCTCATATCATAGAGAAGGAGCTTGATAAAGCCGCTGGTCACTAGCTTCTGAGCAGCCGACAGAAACAGAGACAGCTGCTGAACACAGCGGAGCATTTATCAGAGGGAGGATGTTGGACTTCATCCACCAGGTGAACACCACTCCATATTAATGCCACTGTTCGTCCATAACTGCTGCACGTGAAAATAGTCACGCTCATCCCATCAGGTTGGGTTTGCAACTTGTTTGCAGTGATTGTCACGATGGGATTAGGGTGGAGACTAAGGAGACAGATAATGCTGATAAAGATCCTTTACCGGAAGTGTAGTCAGGAACGGAAGAGACCAAATAAACGAACATACTGTAGAACGCTCGAGGGCTTGGTCTGAGAAACACAAGACGATCTGGCAGAGGACAAGTGCAAGTGAGGGAACCTAAGTAGACAGGGACTAATTAGGGAATGGGCAACAGGTGAGAAGGGCGTGAGGACCAGGTGAAGGTAATGAGGGACTAACGAGGTGATCAGAGGCAGGTGAAGGGAGTTGGACTGACGAGATGGGAAGCAGGATCTGGAAAACGCGATAGTTAGACCCCGTTTACACGATGGGAAAATGCATATATTTTCATGCGTTTTGGCCTTTCATTTATACAAAAACTGAGGTTTTATCACGGAAAACGATAATTTCTAATACTCCAGCCAAAGTGGAGATTTCTGAAAACTCTGTTTTTGTGTTTGCGTGTGAACGAGGCCAAACAGAGTTTTAGGTTGTCAAACGTCACAGTGTGCGACTAAAGATGCTTCACGACATGTGACCGTCCTTTGCGTACGTATGCGGACGGCGTATTTATGCGGGTTCATATAAACTTAAGAAACTTTTTTGAAAACGACCTTGTGTGTACGATGTTATTTTTGAAAACGGAGGGGCAGAAATATTTGTTTCTGCCCCTCCGTAAAAATGTTGACACATTTACTATGTGTAAATGTGACCTTAGTGAGACAGGATGAAAACAACTAATACAAAAAGGAAGGTGTGGATCTAAACTGTTACAGTGATTGGAGCTTTTAATATGAAAACAAATCTGTTATTATTAATAACTGTTGTGTTACTGGAGTGGTATATGAAAAGCACCCCACGTCAATCTGTTATGAGAGCAACAGCTGATTCTGATTGGTCCTGACCTCCTGCCGGTTCAGCATTACCTGTGTTACGATGATACCTTTTGCTTAGCATTCACACAAAGGTCCTGTCAGACCCGCTGGTTGTTAGCACACAACAACAACTACAACAACAACAACAACAACAACAACAACAACAACACACAGAAACTCCATCCATATTGCATACATGCTTTAATGTCTTCATCGCATCCTTTAGTGATGAACCCTGTGAGATGGATCAGAGCGGACTGCCTGGAGGAGAGATCGACGGGTCAGAGCAGTGAGAGATAAGGAGAAGACCAGGGGGGAGGTCACGGAGGATGATGGAGAAGTGTGTGTGTGTGTGTGTGTGTGTGTGTGTGTGTGTGTGTGTGTGTGTGTGTGTGTGTGTGTGTGTGTGTGTGTGTGTGTGTGTGTGTGCACGCTTCACCCTCTGCTCTACTACCTCTGTGATATCATGTTATCATAGTGAGGGACAGAGACGTTGGCTCAGATGAACGCTCTCTGTGACCAACCACAAGATCCAAAATCTAAATCATTGAGTTTAGACAATGTCAAATACATTTGAATTAGAAGTAAAAATTAATGAATTGGACGAATTAATAAATAAAAACAACAATAAACAGTAATAGAAACTGTAGTAAATGATCCAAACCTGGACATTGCTTATACAAAAGATTTTACAGATATAAAAGTGCAAAATAAGCATTTTCACTTCTGTGTTTTGGCTCTCTGCTGCCCCGCTCTGGCCAAACATGCACACTACATTTCCCTCTGTAGTTCATCTTCTTTTTATTTCATTAAGCTCCTAATTTGACCGTGAGATACTAAATACAGTAATCAACGAGACATTCCAGCTATTAGAGATCAGCTGCAGTACTGAGATGAATCCAAGTCAAACTAATTACTGCATCACCACCAGATTTAGGTCATTTCTATTGGGCCTGGAGTTAATTAAATGAATACAGAGGTGACATATTTGGACATTATTAAAAAAAAGCTTCTTTTGTTCTTCAAAAAGAACTCTGCACTGCTGTAGCATTTTTAATTTTTTATGAACATGAAGTCTCACATAATTGCCTTCGATTAAATCTGAGAGCCGAAACACGGCGAGCTCTGTGGACATGTTATTTTTCTGCACTGAGTGTGTGTTGTGGACCTTTGAGGACTTCACCTCACACACATGCATGGATATCCTCATCGTTGGTTTAATTTCATGCTTGACTTTCAATGCATAGTAGACATGATGCTGTTCCACTTTGTCGTAACTAAAAATCTCCAAAAGACACAGACAAAGAGGGTTATAGATTATTAGAAACATGTCGGGTAAGTCACAAAGAAGTATAATCCTGTAGTAAATGCGTAATAAACAATGCAGGTTAGTTTTCGGGGAATGACACTTTTAAGAGGCAAGGTTGGGAGACTTGACATGCAATCGGCGCCACGAGCAGTTAAAACACTACCGGAGATATGTGTCTAGAAATGTTGACGTGGAACATATTTCTGGTTCAGAAACGTTTATATTCCACGTATCCGTGTAGAAGGCCAACATGGTGCTGTCTCCACTGGACTCTCAGCCCAGATCCTTGACACAGTCCGTCCGTCTGCTTTGTTATTTTATATTTCAAACAATATTTCTATTATTGAAGTGGTATATAAATAAACTTTCATTCACAATGTTTATTGTCATCGTTAGGAATAATCTGATGGTCTGATCTTATGGATGTGTGTGTGCTCGGGACATTTTGCATTTTGCACACTGTCTATATTTTATTTTATTTTACACTGCTGTATTAGCATATATGTTGTGTATGTGTATATATATATATATATATATATATTATTTAATATTTTATATTTCACTTTGTATACTTAATGCACAGTCACTGTTTCTTTCTTTCTTTCTTATATTTATATTTTATTCTCGTGTGTTTAGTTTATTGGTGCTACTGTGTCGTCAAATTTCCCCTTGGCGATTAATAAAGTATATTTCTATTCTTCTTCTATTCTATTCTATTTGTGTCTAGTTTGCAGCAGGTGGATGACGAATGACCAAACCACATGACGTGAAGTAAACAGACGTGTTCGGCTTCGCATCGAGTGTGTGTGTGTGTGTGAGAGAGGGGCCGTTTCTCATGTCTCCTCTCTCTTCCCTCCCCTCCCCCTCCCTCCATCCAGGCATCTGGGCCCAGATAGAGATGCCCCAGCCGAGCATGGAAGTGATCGAGGGTCAGATGGTGGTGCTGAGGGCCACGTACAGCCCGGTGCCCGGCAACGACCTGAGCACCAACACCGTCGTCTGGAGCTTTGTGACCAACAGCACACAGCTGGTAAGGAGGCCCGGGAGACGCTGCATAAGGGGAGGGGGGGGGGGGGGGGGGCATGGATGTGATACTTCTTCATTTCTAATGTACTATAGCACGGGTCGGGAACATAGGGCTCCCGGACAATTTTGAGTTAAAAATAAATAAATCTCCGCCCGCCCCCTGTAACTTTCTCTATCCTCCAGATTACAGCAGAAGTAATGTCAGGTCCTTTTCTTAAAGACGTCTTTGTTTTTTTATTAAACTAAACGTTATTGATCGTATCTACATGACAGAATGTCATTTCCGTCTCTCCGTGTCGCGTTAACACTTCTCGGCTCGCTGCCTCGCCAAGAAAGTCCCGATGCCGGCAGGCGCCAAGATCGACCCCAACCCCGTAGCATCATGCAGCACCAGAAGTCGCATTAAAAGCAAGACATACACTACCGTTCAAAAGTTTGAGGTCACTTAGAAATGTCCTTATTTTTCAAAGAAAAGCATGTTTTTGAATGAAGATAACATTAAATTATTAAGAAATGCACTCTATACATTTATAACGTAGTAAATGACTATTCTAGGTTAAAACATCAGTTTTAATCAAATTAAATATCTACGGTTGTATAGAGGCCCATCTCCAGTGTTCTAATGGCACATTGTGTTATTATTAGAATTTTAGAAAACCCTTTTGTTATGTTAGCACAGCTGAAAACAGTTATGCTGGTCAGAGAAGCTTTTCAACTGGCCTTCCTTTTGAGCTTAAAGTCTGAAGAACACAATTCATATTTAAAATAAAAATCATTATTTCTGACCTTGTCAATGTATTTACTATATGTTCTATTCATTTTGCAATTCATTGGATAAATTAAAGTGAGTTTTCATGGAAAACACGAAATTGTCTTGTTGGGTGACCCCAAACTTTTGAACGGTAGTGTATTTAATTTATTATACGTTAGAAATACCATATGGCTCTCAATGAAATATATTTTAGAAATATTTGGCTTTTATGGCTCTCCCAGTCAAAAAGGTTCCTGACCCCTGGACTATAGCATCAGCAGCCCTGGGGAATCTTTGACGTTGCCCTCCGTGAATATAATATCTGGGATTACAGTTCTGTTCTTCTTTTGTTAATCTTGCAAAGATTAACTCTTCCTTTGTAAACCCTTTGGAAATGAAACGAGACAAACCGTCCGGAGCTTCCGACGTTGTACATCAGTTCTCTCCCGCTTTAATAAACCCCGCTGGAGGTTTTGTGCGGTAGGAAATTATTAGGATGAACGTGTTTTCCCAAATCAGATCATTAATGTGGGAAAACATGAAATGAAGTCGAGGGGTTATGTGTATGTGTGTTATTTTTGTCTTCTCCCACGAGCCCAGACGGCCGTCCGTGTCTCGCTCCGCTCCGCTGTCGTTTGTAGCCAAACGGATGAATAAAAAGAACAAACTCTCTTAACTCAAAGCCAATCCTCGATGCACGGCCGTCCCCCAGCGTGGGCGGTGGGCAGCCGATAGGAGGTCGTCCACTCTCAGTCATAGAGGAACGAGTGAGCCGAACAAAAGAAGAAAACAAGTTCAGTTATTCACAAACTAAGTGTCTTTTCCTGTTAGGCGTCTCACATCTCCCCAACTCGCCTCCGTGCACTCACTAATAAGAAGGTGTGGACTCAATTAGCATTAAAGTTTCAGAGAAACTAAACTGGTTGCTACATCTAGATATGAAAACGCACCTTTTCCGACTATATCTGGATTAAAACACAGATTAGCACTTCAGTGGCTCTTAAATAGCTCTTATTATGGTACTTTTGTAGTTCGACTATGTTGAGGGAATGTTACTTTCTGTATTCTTGTTGTTCTTAGTTTGTACTCTAGGCTGATGCACTTATTGTAAGTCGCTTTGGATAAAAGCGTCTGCTAAATGACGTGTAATGTAATAATGTAATAATATGAATCGTTTTCAAAGCTTCGTTTTTCTGACCCGGTTACTGTCTGTTTTTCAACCCGCCGTTAGGACTTCTGTAAAGTTGTGATGCTATCGAGGAGCTACATCAGGGTCACATGACTTCACACCTAGTGAGGATGCTCAGTCGTCTCGTTTAGACTCTTGTTAAAGACACCAGACGGGTTTTAAATCTACACAACTTTCTATTCTCATCAGGTCGTTTGTGTCGACCACAGACCTTAATAAAAAAACTCATTGAGACGAGGGAACCTGGGCTTTAGGACTGATTCCTGCAGCGCTCTGCTGCGACTCAGCCACAAGCCCACCGGTTCCTACGGAGGATGTTAATCTTTAGAAATAGGTCACATAACATACAGGACATCATACAATTTTGTATTTGTTAAATAATCCCCCAAAACACTCCAGTTTTGAGCATTCTTCAAGGCAGAGCACATAATGATATTACGTCCAGCAGGGCTTTGGTGCTATAGAAGCTGTGTGTGTGTGTGTGTGTGTGTGTGTGTGTGTGTGTGTGTGTGTATGTGTGTGCGTGTGTGTGTCCATGGCGATGGTGGAAACGGGCCGCCAATGGGCAGGACGTGACCCTCTGACTTATCAGCGGAGAACAAATGGTGTTCCATGTAACCCAGCTGACTGCATTCATCCAAATGTTTGAAAAAACAATCACCGTGTTCTGGGCAGGATTATGTTCTGACCCGGGGTGACCGCCACGCGCTCTTCCGTTGCACGGCGGCGGCTCTTGAGCGCCCTCTTCTGTCCCGCGTCTGACTTTGTCTCCCCTGTGGTCAGATCATCTCCTACACCAAGGACTCCATGAGCGTGGGCAGCTCCCAGTTTAAGGGCCGCGTGGGCTTCTCCTCCGCCATGCCGTCCCGCAGCGTGTCGCTGTACATCAACAACACCCAGGAGTCGGACTCGGGGCGCTACCTCTGCCAGGTCATCATACCCGACCATCCCAGCTTCACCTCTGAGCTCCGCCTGGACGTGAAGGGTGAGAGCCTCGCCCTGCGGTGCATTTGTACAACTTCTAACATTTAATTACAGGGTTCGTACGGTCATGGAAAACCTGGAAAAGTCGTGGAATTTTAAAATGGTCATTTCCAGGCCTGGAAAAGTTATGGAAAAAACTTAAATCACAAAAGTTTTGGAAAAGTCATGGAAATTTATTTAAGTTTAAAATAATTTTTTTGAAAGGAAGACACTCAAATTATAAGTCGGCGTACGCCAAGTCCAAACTGATGGATTTGCACATAAAGGATAATAGTTTGATTAAAAGAATAAATATTTTTATAAGTGTTTCTAAGATTTAACATGGATAGTAATGTTTATTATTTTAATCAAACTATCGTCTCTCATTCATTTGTTTCATTTAAGGCATATTCTATTCTTTGTAATTCTCATTGTTTGAATACTACATTTTCAAAAAGTTTTCATGTACACACCGAGATTTCAGTTTGGTCATGGAAATTTGGTTTAAAGTCATGGAAAAGTCCTGGAAAAGTCCTGGAAAAGTCCTGGAATTCCATTGGTCAACATGTGTACGAACCCTGTAATTATGTTCCGGATTCTAACTGAATAATCCCCTGTGAATCCTCCCGCCTCAGTCCCTCCCGGGGTTCCCAAGTGCTCTGTGTCGGGGAAGCCGGTGCTGAAGGGGAACGTGACTCTGAGCTGCGAAACCAGCACCGGGAAACCCGTCCCTCTGTACAAGTGGAAGAAAACCAGTCCCACCTCGGAGGTCTTCTTCTCCCCCATGCTCAGTGAGTGGAGCGTGGAGCTGCTCCTGTTGACGCATCCATACTTACACTATGTTGATCTGCACGTCACACATTTCATTTACACCACACACATACACACACTTTGCATTTTGCACACTGTCTATATTTAATTTATTTAACACTGCTGTATTTGCATATATGTTGTGTGTGTATATATATATATATATATATATATATATATATATATATAATTATATATATATACAGTATATATATTATATATATATACCTCTATATTTTATATTTCACTTTATATACTTTATACACAGTCACTGTTTCTTTCTTATATTTATATTTTATTCTTGTGTGTTTAGTTTATTGGTGCTACTGTGTCGACAAATTTCCCCTTGGGGATTAATAAAGTGTGTATGTATGTGTATATATATATATATATATATATATATATATATATATATATATATATATATATATATCTTATTGAGCAACTATTGAATTGTTTGTGTATTTTGCATGATTTTAATTCTATGAACATGTGAACAGTAATGTGAGAAGAAGCTAATTTAATTCTAATTGCATGTGATTGACGGCCCTGCGTGGGGAGGTTACGAAACCTATTATTCAGATTTATTTATACTCCCGCTACGAGTCACCGAACTCAGCAGCTTCTCCATTATGTATGCCAGATTGACGTGATGATGTCATCACTGTAGCAGATATTCAAACGGGTGATTGGTCGGAAGGGAATACTTCAAGTTTCAGGGAAATCAACTTTTTCTTTCGCCCGCTAGTTAAATGAGTGCATTTATTTACATTTTTATTTTTGACCTCGGGCTCACTGTTTCCACCTGCTTCCAGGCCCAATGCTAAGCTAAGCGCCGCGGTACGTAGCTGGATATTTAACAGACAGATATTCAATTAAATTCAGTTTATTATATTTGATATAGCCCAATATCACAAATTGCAAATTTGCCTCAAAGCGCTTTATAATTTGTAAACACACAACATGAGATATTAGAATGGCATCAATCTTCTCATCCAACTCTCGGTAATAACAAGCATATTTATACGGCATAGTGGGCACATAACAGCTGAGGCAAGGAATACTTATGAAGCATGAATTATCATCCAAAGAGTATATTTCCGGATAATAAAATAAAGCTCATCCATAACGTCGAAGGTCTTCTGTGTCAAAGCATTGGTTTTGTGCCGTCATGCGTGTTCCTGTGCACGCTGAATAATGTGCATGTCTGCTGTTTTCAGACGAGAAGACCGGCACCCTGAAGCTGAGCAACCTGAGCAGCAACATGTCGGGGAAGTACGTGTGCGCGGCCAGCAACTCAGCCGGATCCGAGAGCTGCTTCATCAACCTGGAGATCGTCACCTGTACGTAGAACCTCACCGTTCCGTGTTTATCTGTCGTGAAGCCAGACGTTCCCGATCCGGTCCTGTCTTGACTCATCTGAGAGAAACGCATTCCACAAGTCTGGTGACATGTCATCGCTGTGTGTCCCATGACTCTCCCTGCAGCCACCAACGTGGGGATGATCGTTGGCGCCACATTGGGCTCTGCGGTCGGCTTCATCCTCCTCATCCTCCTCCTCTGCTGCGTCGTTACCCTGTTGAAGAGGCGGAGAGACAACGAGGACGACATGGCCAACGAAATCAAGTGAGTTCACGAGGACGACGAGTAGTAGCCTTCATCACATGTTGTATGAGCCCATATATGAGCTCATACATGTGCTCATTCATGTGCTCAGACATGTGCTCATATATGTGCTCATACTTGTGCTCATACATGTGCTCATTTACGGGGTCATACATGTGCTCATATATGTGCTAATATATGTGCTCAGACATGTGCTCATATATGTGCTCAGACATGTGCTCATATATGTGCTCATACTTGTGCTCATACATGTGCTCATTTACGGGGTCATACATGTGCTCATATATGGGCTAATATATGTGCTCAGACATGTGCTCATATATGTGCTCAGACATGTGCTCATATATGTGCTTATACATGTGCTCATACATGTGCTCATTTACAGGGTCATACATGTGCTCATATATGTGCTCATACATATGCTCATATATGTGCTCATACATGTGCTCATACATGTGCTCATATATGTGCTCATACATGTGCTCATATATGTGCTCATACATGTGCTCAGACATGTGCTCATATATGTGCTCATACATGTGCTCATACATGTGCTCATACATGTGCTCAGACATGTGCTCATATATGTGCTCATGCATGTGCTCATGCATGTGCTCATACATGTGCTCATACATGTGCTCATACATGTGCTCAGACATGTGCTCATATATGTGCTCATGCATGTGCTCATGCATGTGCTCATACATGTGCTCATATATGTGCTCATATTGTGCTCAGACATGTGCTCAGACATGTGCTCATTCATGTGCTCATACATGTGCTCAAACATATGCTCATATATGTACTCATACATGTGCTCATACATGAATGAAACCAAGGTCACTGACTCCGTGTGTCGTCGTCTTCTCCCCAGGGAGGACGCTCAGGCTCCTAAGCGCGTGTCCTGGGCGAAGAGCGGCATGGGTTCAGACATCATCTCCAAGAACGGCACCCTGTCCTCCATCGGCTCCAGCCCGCACCACCGAGAGCCCTCCTCCCACGACCACAACAACCACCACCCGCTTCACTACCCGCAGCGCGCGCCCTCCGACACCGCCTCCATCATCACCGCCACGGGCAGCATGGCCGGCTACCGGCCGCCCCGCCACCACGGCGCCTCCACCCCCACCCCCACCCACTACGGCTACAACAACAACAGCGCCGCCGCCGCCGCCGCCGTCACGCTGCCGCGCGGGCCGGCCGCCTCCTCGGAGGGCAGCGCCAACGGGAGCTCCCTGCCCCGGCCGGAGCGCTACACCCAGCTGCCCCAGGCCCAGCTGCAGCACCAGGCCGCGCCCTCCCCGCCGCCGCTGCCCACCTCCATGGTCACGGCCTCCAACATCCTCCGCATGGGAGGGGTGCCCATCATGGTGCCTGCACAGAACCAGGCCGGGTCTCTGGTCTAACGCCTGCCGCGCTGGCCCAACAGCTGTCGACCAATCAAACAGTCCCAGAGGGTCAGCTGACACGACGTCCAGCGCGCTGATTGACGCTTGCTTTGCGCGAGAAGCTCAGCGAGACGTTCAGGCACAGACTGTTTCCTCGCTTTAAGTATACTCCAGTCTTTTATAGCGTGTATGCACCGCATACATTGCAATGTGTATATATATATATATATATATATATATATATATATATATATATATATATATATATATATATATATATATATCATTTTCATACATACATTTGTTCAGTATCTTATTTTCTACCTTATCAATGCATTTCTATTATATTTGTGGTATTTCTTGTTCTTCAAATGTTGCTTTTACAGTGCATATGTATTTAGTAATTCCACCAAGTGAACAGCAGGGGGACCGTCCCTGTGTGTGTGTGTGTGTGTGTGTGTGTGTGTGTGTGTGCACGCTCACGTTCAGATGTGATGAAGAGGGGGATGCAGATACTTCAAAACCCCCAACACGAGGAATATCCCAGACCAAATGGGTTGAAGCTCACTGTACGTTGCTGGTGAAGAACTGGGTGAGAAATATGAAGATGTTTGTTTTTATTGAGAATATTTCTGCAGCAGAAAGAAAGACAAACAGCATTATAGAGATGATAATGTTTGGCATTGCAAAGTATCCTAATCCTTCTTGTTTTGGCTGTATGCCTGTCGGTTGTTCAGCTTATAAAATGCTCTCAGACACGTTTCTTTAAACACAGATTAGCAAAAGCTTCTTATAATGTTGAGCGCTATTCAGAACTGCAGTGGGGTGACTTTTCTAAAAACACAAGTCCACACTATTTTTAAAGTTGCCTGCCAAATTGAGATTGTAAATATGATATTTATTTTTTGATAGATGTGTAGCTTATTGTTGGCCACAGCCGGTATGGAGCGTATCACAGAGGTCACGTGTTACGCTGAACCAAAGACAGACGGCGGGACGTGTTCTCATTTAGAGAGTTCAGTTTAATAGACATCATAATAAAACTTTCCCAGTTGATCATTTACAGAAAATGACCGTAAACAGACATACATTTAATGTTTTTTCCACACTTTTAGTAATAAAATGTGAAACTAGAACAGGCACTCGGTAGAGCGCATACCTTCGCCACAGCCGTACCTTTTCATGACCTCGACCTTGACCTTTGACCCGATCAATCCCAAAATCTAATCAAATGGTCCCCGGATAATAACCAATCATCCCACTAAATTTCATGTGATTCTGTTTAATACTTTTTGAGTTATGCGAATAACACACAAACACACACACATACAAATAAATAAATACACAGCGATCAAAACATAACCTTCCCCATTCTCAGAATGCAAAGGTAATAAATCAGACTATAAATGACATGAACAAACCCCTCTGTAAAAACCCTCAGGATACCGTGAGGAATGAAACGTCAGAGATGCTGAAGCGAGATTTATGGATCAGAGTTGGAGAAATAACCCTTTGAATTATTGATGTTTATTAAATTACAATATGAAGACTACAGCTAAATATGGTCAAATATATACTTCTCCAGCTGATTACTGAAATTAAGACACAGAGTTTTCTTTCTCAGGATTAGTTGAGACTCCTTGTCTCAGAGTCCCATGGTATCCAAATGGCTGCGGACTCAATGGTGTGAGCTTGTTGACGCTGAAGGTCCCTGAACGCAACATCAACGTTTAACACATTTGGCAACAATACGCAGGCCTCCAAGAGATATCTTGAACCGTGGCTTTATTATTTGTTCTTATTCTGACCGCATTAATGTCCCACCATTGATGAACTATCAGGTGTCTGCTGACCGAGACCACGCCGTCTTTTCTGCTGGATGTCGTTACACTGGAGCAGGCGTGGAATAATCATCATTATTATTTTGTCATTTGAAACGTGATGGTGTCCGAGCGTCTTTTTGACAGGACGATTCTAGTCAGTCTTGTTTGCATTGTTTTTATTCATGCATTAAAACAACAGACAGAGTTCACGTGGGAAGGAAATCAGTTTCTACAAGATGTCTACATTATGAACGTTAAAATGTATTCAAGACATGCCTTTATTTTTATACCGTGATGATGTGTAAGAGCATGTGAGCTGCAGACCATGATGGATCGTACAACAGCAGCACATGGATGTGTACTTGTATCCTCCATATTTATGTTCATGGAAAATGCTTTGTATGACATTTTCAATTAAAAGAGAAATTATGAATTGTGTGTTGCTGTTTTTTAACAGAGCTTCCAAGATGACCCACACAAATTATTTATTTATATTCCGTGTAACAAGCCCGCAACAAGTATTTTCTAATAGACATTATTAGTAAAAAATTAGCATTTAAATGTTTTTAAAAACAATCGTGAAATAGTTTATATATTAATGCAACTATCCTAATTCATTTCACATTCTACTCGTATATTATATTCATTCAAGTTGCTTTTCGTTGCACATCTCCAGAATTCGTCCTGAGATTTAAGTTGGACCACCAGAGGGCAGCAAATGGACAGGAGCAGCGGGGAGAACCCTCTCAGCCAATCAGAGGACACTACCGTGGTGCGAAGTGATGGTGTCTGCGTCATGCTCTGTGACGGTGATGATGGACACGTCTGGTCTCCAGCTGGACCTGCCGGATTATATTTTCGGTGTGTTCCGTAAATCCTTACTACGTCAATCCAACGAAAGTTGGCACAAAAGGATCATTTATCCTTCTATCTCTTTTTTCCTTGACGCCCAGCGACGGTTTGCATGAAAGCAACTGACATATATGTAATAATACAAATATAATAACGAATTAAGAGTTTATATATAAATACGAATAAATCAGAGTTTGTATAAATTAATTCAAAGAGTTCATGTATAAATAATAAGAATTCAAAGATAAGAGTTCATTCAAAGAGTTGACTAATAGCAGGGATGTGCGGTCAGGGGAGGCAGAGCCTCACCAGTCATCATGAGTAAAACAAGTAAACAATAAAAAGTAAAACATTTATAATAATAACATCAAATTTATATTAATATTTGTCCAACGATCTTTATGCATGACTAATTTAAAACATTTTATAGTCAAAATCGCTGATTTTGTCTATTTCCTGTTCAAACACAGAATGAAACAAGAGGTGAGGCAGCAGCGAGTCGAGCCTCTCATCTCATTGCGCAATCCTCCACAAACTGGGGACATGCAATTGGCCCGTGCGAGTTGCCGTATTTCTGCATGTCGCCAGATACGTTTATTCGGCCGGATTTTCCGGCTACGGTCTTTAACCATTACAGTTTAATGTTTATAAGTGACATATAAGTGACATATTTATTTTTGCTGATGGGAAATAAAGCCACAGTGAAAAGCCGCAGGGTGAGGCAGATAATACTCTGCCTCACTGAAGAGGGCGCTAATGAGCCAACGGGGACTTGTTGCTACTTCTTCTACGCTGAGGTACCAGGCGAGTCGAGTCCGTTTGTTGTTGTATTTTGCTACGCCAGACCGCCAACATGGAAGAGGATTATATCTAAGCTTAAAAATGTCTCAAAACTGGACTTTCAGTGAAAAGTGGACGTGATTAACACAATTACACCATCGCCGGAGCTAAAAGGTTTGCTTCAAACTTGTTATGTACCATTTGCGTGTGTGCGCGCGTGTGTTGTGTGGAGAATGCTGATGAGACATGAAATAACCAGTACCAATTGAATACGCCCCTTTTGGCTTTATATATTTGTAAATCTGAGACTAAAGGAGTCAGTGCCTCACCAACCATGAACCTCACCGCACGTCACTGGATCATTATATTTCACTACGATCCTTGAAAAAGTGAAATATCAGAGTATGACCACCAATTAAGACACTTGGCCTGATAATACATTTTAGATATTGACCTCATAGAAAGTGCTACCAATAAGAATATTTAAAATGACTGTATTATGATTTATAAATACTGAATATTAGAAAGGGACAATGTGTATTTTTTTAACTGCTTTTTGAATGAATGTTGCTTTAATGCTCCAGAAATCATACAGTATTTGTCTTGGTGTTTTAAAAAAATAAAATGATATTGTCCTGGGTATGGGGACTTTGTAAAAATATTATGAGAAATAAATCCTTTATGCATCCATGAAATGCTGCTGAGGCGGGACTTCTCACACAAGCTCACACTGAAGAGGTCAGGCGTGAAACTCAAGAGGTGAAGACAGAAAGAAGCGGATGCAGTCACACTAGGGTAGATCGTTTATTAGAATTTGCGATTAGCAATGTATAACATTCACCTACATGGCGCAAAAGGAAGTCATAAATATGCTAATATGCAAATATGCACGCCTTAACTGACATGAGCTCATCTCATCAGGGGATGATATATCCAGGGAGAAGTGGGTGAAACACCTCCACAGGGCGGAACAGGGGACAATGACAGTAAACCAAAGTAGAAAATCAGCAACAGAGTTTATATCAAATAGTTAGTTACAAATTAAAAAGACATTTAAAAAAGAAAAAGTCCAAAGAGCACTGGATATTCAGAGAGTGAAGTGAAAGGAAAAAGAAATGAAGAGCGTTATAATGCACTGCACCCGTAAGAGTCGTGTGTTTCTTTTTCGTCCACGAGGAGCTATACAGTACTAAGTTGGCAGAAAAAGGTGCATGGCTTTTGTATTCAAATGAGTCTTCATCTGAAACAATACAGGGACGTGATCACGTGAGGATGCGTCTATTTTACAGTTATACACGTGTGAACCGATGAGTACGACAAACACCAGAACCCGGTGTGGTTAAGAGGTCAGTTTATGAATAGGTGTCAAACACTTGGCAATGTTGAGATTCTGTTCGAGGAAACAAAGAAACGAGAGTGTAAAGTATAAAAAAAGAACGATAAAGTTGTATCCCTGTACCAAAGTGGTGTTGTGATGTTTATAAGCATGTCATGCTCCATTAGTGAAGTCCTTTTTTAAACGCGGGGGGGGGGGGGGGAGGCCGGCCCACTCGTTTGACTATTCGGACAGGCGGCCATTTGGGATGTGGCCTGAGCTTGATGTGTGGGCGGGGAGAGGGTGAGCTCAGCGAAAGGCAGTCGTCGTTGGTGTGAGTACGATGGTGTCGATGGTGAGGATCCATGGTTGGTAAAGGTAAAGGATGGCAGGTCATGCAGCTCGGGGCCCGAGGAGAGGAGCGTTGGAAAAGAGATCCCCGTCGCGCGGCGGCCCCCGGCCTAGCGGCGCTTTAGGTAGGACACAAGACTGCAGGGGAACAAGCGTGGACAACGACACTGTTACGTCTCTACTGGGAAAGAAATAACAAAGTTACACACATGTATTGGTGCGTGTAACAATGAGGAAGTTACATCTAGCAAACAAGTGAAAGCAATACGTTTCTTTGTTTTCTTTTTTCTTTTCTTCTTCCTGTTCTAGGGTTTGGTTGTTAGCTTGTATGACATTGTATGTTTGGATCCATATGTGTGTGTGTGTGTGTACTGTTTGTGTGCCTGTAGTAGTTGGGAGGGGCGGGGTTAAAGGGTTCAGGGCGGGGCCGTCCAACTCCTCATCTCAGAGGAGCCTACAGACCTCTGTCTTTGGACGGTCCTCCATTCGTACGTTGTTTTGTGTCAATACCTGTCACTATGTACACGTTATGTATGTACCTATTGAAAATAAATGACTTGCATACTTATATTGCAATGCAGGCGTCCAATCAGAGATGCTCAAACCGTCATGTGACGCCCCGGGCTGTGCGGCTCTGTATTCAAACCTGTGTTGTTGTGTTTACCTTTCAATATGTAGTCGGTCAGCAGAGTAGGCACCTTCTCACTGTCCTCCTTCATGGCATAAAGAACTAGCAGGAAGACAAAAGTACACGTTGTCAACTCCTTCCATTCAGTAACTACGCCGAGTTGCACAAATACAAACCTTCTTACTTTTTGTGAGCATCTGCAGGTCGTCGACAGACGGAGGGGAGGCCTTCTTCTCGAATGGAATGACTGTGTTTAGGTACTGAAAGCAGAACAGGTCAAGGTTGAGGCATTTTCAAACTTGTAAGGGGTAATAACTCGTTTGTAAAAGACCCAGAGAAACACATATCCGACGAAGCAAAATCCCGGACGTTTTTGGAATCCCTGCCGGACGCTTTTTTTAGGTCTCATAAAAAGGGGATATGTCTGGGGAAAAAAGGACATCTGATCACCCTAGTAAAATGTAGATGTGTCTATGTGTCAGTGAATATGTGAGTTCCCCAAACAAAAAGAAACTAACTGAGGGATCATGATCTAGGGCCTAGACCAGGGGTCGGCAACCTGCGGCTCTAGAGCCGCATGCGGCTCTTTAGCGCTGCCTAGTGGCTACCTGGAGCTTTTCAAAAATGTTTGAAAATGGAAAAAGATGGGGAAGTGAAATATATTTTTTTGTTTTAATATGGTTTCTGTAGGAGGACAAACTTGACACAAACATTCTTAACGTTTTCCAATGCTGTAAAAATGTGTAGAATAAATATAAAATTTCAACATTTCTGTCAACGAAGATTTGCGTCATAGCCTGCGACACGTTTCTATCAGCAGGGCGGGACGCCGGGCAGGTGAAATCAGAGAAATCATTGGTGAGGATGATTTTTTTTTTTCTCCTTCATTAACTTCATCATGAAGTCGTGGAGTGATTGTTGGGAAACTCAGTTGTCCAAAGTCTTCATCGTGTAACGTAACATGATGAACGATAGGGTTTGACGTTTGACCTTTGCCCTCACCTGTTTCTCATTCCCTGTGCTCCCGAATGTCTGTCTGATGCCCGTCTGCAGGATGTTGGACAGTCCCTCCATGCTGAAACGCTACAGACCAGGACACACACACACACACACACACACTGAATACAAGATGCACATCACCACCTCCTCCAAGGAGCTGACCTACAGTTTAGCTCGTACAGTACCGCCCTCGCAGCATCTGTACAAACTGTTTGCTTTATGGCTTATCTTGCATCTTCGTCATTTAACCATCTGTACATTCATATTCATTTTCATCCATGCGGCGTCGGGTACCCAGAGTCACCACATAAAAACACCGCCGCTGCAATGCATGGCGGGAAAGTCCATTAGATGGACTGGACTGTTACTTTATGCAGACGACCGGTCGCTTTAGGATCTTTCCTGGAAGATACTGAAGAGGCTAATGGAGCTGAGATCCATTATGCAAACAGTCCGAGGGAGAGCTGTCAGACACTGCGTCTTCACCTTTTCTCTAATTCACCTCAGTGAAAGCAAACACCGTCGTTGTGGCGTCGTTCACGTTGATGACAGGTTTGCAAAACTCTTCTGTCAAAGGACTTCCAGCTGAGGCGTGCGCACACTCGCAGCCTATCAATAATTCAAAGGTGTGTAAAGCAGACGAGGCCCCGCCTCCTCGGCTCTCACCTTGACGGGCATGCTGCCCGTCTTCTCCGTGTTGCCCGTGGAGACGGTGTTCCCTCCGTTCACAGGGGACATGGCCCCCCCCTGCAGGCTCAGGGCCTTGTCCCGGCGGCGGCGCTTGCTGCTGTCCCGTTGCTCCTTCTGCCTGTTCTGCACCTCCATCAGGGCCGTGATGAACGTGTTCTTCACCTCCTTATCGAACTCCAGCTCCTCACGGCGAGCCAGCTGGCTGACCAGCTCCCCCGAGTACTCGAGGATGGCGGCCTCTACCCTCTGCAGCAGCTCCACGAGCATCGAGCCGGGCATCAGGCTCAGGCCTGCAGAGGAGGTGACGGAGGAGGGAGGGATGGACGGGTTTTATTTAAGTCTTACCCATCGGATCAGACACAAGGCTGTACATCATTGGAGCTAGAGGTCGCTGGACGGAGTTCAGTTGGTAGATTAGAGTCAGCCTTCTACAGGCGGACTGAAGCAGGGCTCAACAACAACTGTCTCTACTCTCTGCGCACAACACGATGTGTCACTACTCGGACATCGTGGCATTATCGTTCATTTGAAAGACAGAGCCAGATGTGAGCAGCTGACTTCTTTTAGTTTGTCATTCCAAACTCTTTGTCACATGTGACTATAAGAAACCACTCTCTCTTTGTCACATAATATATGTTCTTCATTGTGGGCACTTCATTCACTGGGTGATTTTACCATTGCAGATTGTTTTACTAGAATACCTTTTTAAAGCCCCGCCTACAGGGTTTGATAAGGAGAGGAACATATTTGAGCTTTATCTTCTGATCCCTTGATACATCTTCTGATATATATATATATATATATATATATATATATATATATATATATATATATATATATATATATATATATTTATATATATATATATATATATATATATATATATATATATATATATATATATATTTTTATATACATATATATGTATTATTTGTATTTTATTTATATATATATATATATATATATATATATATATATATATATATATATATATATATATAGTTGCCATTCCCTCAGTGAGTCGGATGCAGGGACCACATGGATCTCCAATATGCTCATGGACAGGGCGCCTTATGGCAGATCACTAAGTCACAACCTGGCATGTGAAGCCGTCCTGGTGACTCAGGTGTTTGAAGTCACCATGAATTAATACAGACACTTATCTGTCTAATCTCGACCCATAACTAAGACTTGGACACTGAATATGAGAGTAAACCACGTGTTACATAAGATGCATAGACCAATGTAACACGCAATGTGTAAGAATCTCTACAAGGAAAAATATTTTTAAAAGGACGTAGATGTTCACCTCCAGCTGAGAAAATAACCAAGTGTTAGTAATAATGTAATGTAATAATGTAAAACAGTAACATTGATTGTATGTCATACCTTCGTAGGAGCAGTTGTTGTTGGAGGCCTGTGACAGCTGTCTGATCTCCTCCAGCAGGGAGGGGTTGTTCCTGGAGGAGCTGTGGCTGCTCTCCTCTTCATCCTCCTCCTCAGTTTCACCGGGATCCGGAGAGTTCTCCATCATCTCGACTATCTCCTCAATGACCTTATAGAGAGCGAGAGAGACGGAAGGATACAGAGGGACAGGCGAATGGACAGGAAAGAGGTTAGGAGACAGGGGTTAGGACACACATGCATAACCATCCATGTGTACAGTCTTTCAGTGGTGTGTGGCCACCAACATGCCAGAAGGCTCCTATAAGTATACAGATCACACTTACATCCATTATTGATGTCTACTCAGAGGCAGATGTAGATTTAGGCAGGTGTTGTCTATTTCCTGTACCAGCGTGATGTAAGAGCAGTCCAACACGCTGTCTCTCTCTTAAAAAATGTATGCAGGCGATGAAGACTAAATCAAAATGTGAATACCACATCAGAGACGCAAATTTTGTGTCTGGGGTCCCTCAGGGCTCTCTTCTTGGTCCTTTCCTTTTGCCCTTTTGTTATGCTCGTCCATGAGCCATGATTAGGACCTTTCACTGTGTGATGGACACACTTTTTCTCGGGCCTTTGTCTCCAGCCCTCTAGAATACCAGAACTCCTTATCGCCGGATAGACCCAGAAACCAGCTTTTGTAAAATACAGCAGACATCTGGCACATGTGAGCATTCTGGCCTCACTGCACTGGTTCCCTGTGGTGTTTAGAATTGATTTGTCTTGTATTATTAACCTTTCACCCCATTACACGCCCCCTCCCCCATTGTAGTCTGCTGACCACCAATAATCTGGATGGAAAAGGAAATGAATGCCTCAAAGAAGATTAAGGTAATTCCAACAAAGGAAATGACAGTAAACTAAAATGTGCAATGTGTGAGAAGTGGCAGGTAAAAGATGAAAAGGATCCATACAGCATTCAGCGTTTCAAGTTCCATCCTGGTTTCTTTTTTCTCATTATTAAAAACAGGACACGGACAAACTGCTTTTTGATCTTTAACAAACACACACACACACTGACACACATACACACACACATACACACCTGATCAGCTGTGATGAGAGGCTCTTCCTTCAGGCAGTTGGCGTTGTCATTCTTCTCATTCATCTCCTCCTCCTCTTTTTCGTGGATCTGCAGAATGTGACATGAAACATGTGAACAACAAACAGATCGTCTACGACAGCGTGTCTTACGAGGAACATGAAGGTAACAAGAGCCGTAAGCGGCCTGTCTGCGTTGGATTCATAAATTAAATCCACAATCAAATTCTGATAGAACTAAACGCTGGGAAGGAGAGATCAGTCACACTCATTTCAAAGCATCTTGCTTAAATATCTGAAAGGTTTTACATTATTTAATATCACTTAAAAAACTATTTACTATTCCACTTGTAAAAGTGTTTAAATAGTTTATATCTTATGTATTAATTATTTGCAAAAGTGTGAAAGTAAAGTGTAAAAGTGCTTACTTTAAATAGTTTATATCTTATTTATTAATTATTTGCAAAAGTGTGATAGTAAAGTTAACACTATTGCCCATTCATGGTTCCCAGACGATGTCCCTTAATAACTTTGACAAATGCCTGACCGCAGTAGTGGTCACCTTGATGCCACCCATTGGTTGTTCACTTCGGGTTTAAAGCCTGGAGTTTGGCTTTTTTGATGTTCGCCTCTTGTAGTTTTGCAGCCATAAGTGACACGAGAGGGTCGATTGAAGTACAACTGAACACTGAATAAGACGATGTTAGACCAAAATGTTAAAATGAACTTCCATGAGGTTAGACACACTGTGAATAAGTTACAGTGTCAGAAGAAAACACTGCCAACCCCTGGACAGCATGGTAGAGACCTGTTAATCACAAAGGTGTTATGGTCTATTTTACTCAAATGACATCATTCACTAAATGAACATGATGCTGTATTGGTGAATACTTTAAACTAGAGATTGAGAACATACATTCATGTTCACGCCCTGTTCCGTGTCTCCTCTTTTTCTCCTCTGTGTCTTCTCTGTCTTAATTGGTTAATTACCTGCACCTGCCCTCAGCCACGCTTGTCTCGTTAGTGTCTAATGTCGTACACCTGTTTCCCCCCTATATATCGTGCCAGTCTTTCTCTTGCCTCCTGCTGGATTGTTGTCTGTATTTCTGTCTTCCGTGTTATTAGTGTGTATTCCTGGCCTCTGGTTCTCTGCCTGCCCCTTTTTGGACTAGTTTACTTATTGGAACCTTTAGCCTCAGTAAACAAAGTTTTAGTTATTCACATTGCTTCCTGTCCTGTTCCTCTGCGCATGAGCTCTTGCCCCTCGCCACCCATGACACCAACAACTGAAATGTTTACTGTAATTGTGTGGTCCTGGGACAGGGATGTTGTATGTGTACAGTTTGTAAAGTCCTCTGAGGCAAATTTGTAATTTGTGTTGTACTATTTAAAATAAACTGAATTTAATTGAATTCAAAATGTGGTCAAGTGATTCAGGTTCCTCTCAAAAGGAATTTAAATCGCAATTGTGATCCCACAACGTCCCTCAATCTAGCGCCATCATACGGTCAACATGACTTCACAAAGATGACATTGTCCTCCATATCAAAGACGGGGCAGAACAAAACTCTGGTATCCACTCCCGGTCTCCTCGGTGGGCGTGGTGTCCGTGTGTTGAACTCTCTCCGTCCCTCCACCTCATTTAAAGTGTTTCAAACAACACGTGGATGGATCAAAATACAGGAAGCTGACTCCACAGCAAACATGCTGAACCAAGATGGTGAACATTTAAAAATGATTCCATGTCATTATAGGGATGTTACCAACGTTAGCATTTAGCTCACAGCACTGCTGCACCAAACTACAGCCTCAGAGGCTTTTGTCTTACATGAGAGTCCTGATAATTATTAAATCAGCATGATAGTGAGAAAGTATATTGAAATATTTGCCTCTTGGTATTTGTAAAAAATATATAATAATAATAATACATACAACTTCTATAGCGCTTTTCATAGTACTCAAAGACGCTTAAATAAATAAAAGAAAGAAGAAGAAGAAATAATAAAAAGTGTGACTATCATCAGAGACAACTCTTTCTCACTGAAATCTCTCCTTTAAGCCTGTTTTGGTTTAATCCTTTTGAAACTCCACTGAAGGCAACATGATGCGTTCTCACGAGGGCCTCTGGGGCGGAAACGTCGGCTCTGGCTTTCACCAGCCCAAACACGGCCTTGACTGCTAAGTGCCTGCTGTCCAGTCGGATGTGACTGACAGCCAATCAAAGGATGGGGGGGAGAGAGAGAGAGGGGGAGGCCTCTGCTGAATGGCAGACCAGTCAAGGTTGGCCAAGCACGTCTTCAAGAGTCAGCCGGAGAGAAAGCCTCAGCAAGAAGGAAACAACCGTTCGACTAAAACAACTTACAGTGGCGAAAAAATTTATATGGCTAAAAGGGTAATAACCAAATGAAATGAATCTTTCCAAAATACATAAAGAATGCTGCTTATGATTGGGGCCTAATAGTAATAATAACTCAAACTTATGTAGCGTTTTTTCTAAACACACAAAGATCTAAAGCATAGAAAGACGTGGTGTGACATGTACCTCTTGCTCAGAAAGATTCCCGTTGAGTCCCTCTGAGTCGGTGCCGTCCCAGGTGGAGTTGTAGTTGTCAGTTAGAGCGTCCCACACACTGCAAGGCAATACACACACACACACACACACACACACACACACACACACATACATGTACACATGAGCAAGAGCAACAGAGGAATATAAAAAACAAGTATCCAGACACTGCTTCGGCCTCAACCCTAAAGGAGTGACGCTGCTGCATCCACACACACACACACACACGGTGTGGTAATATAGTTATATAAGAGCATTAAGCTGGAGGTCGGTGTGTTGTTTCATCTCCGTGGCTAGAAGGAGGTTTACTCAGCCCTGTCTTCAGCAACATAGTCAATATTTCAACGTGGCAAGTCAATACGCAGAGCCGAAGGCTGCAGAGGAACAATGCACAACAGAAAGAAAACGGCTTACTACTCAGTAAAAGGTATCCTCAGCAGAGATCTAGATAAAGCTTCTCACATCATTGTGCCAGCGGAGCCGGACTGCAACCCGGAGCCAGCGTCTGTCCGAGGACGAATGACTGAAACCGGGAGAGAAGTCTCCTTTGTGTCGTTCTTTCCTTCCCACTAAGAGGCTGGCTCGGGCCTGCCGCCCTGCTCCCAGTGGCACTGCCCACACTGGACGCCATTCAGCCCACCGCTGACCTCACCGGCCGTGCCTGCATGTCATTACTGTGTGCGCCAGCAGCACACTCAACGCCGAGATGAAAATGAAGTTGTTGTTGTTGTTATTGTTGTCCAGAATGCAAATAAGATTTTATGAAAATATTTCCCTTTCAGATAATTCACTTTGTGCTTTGAGTGTTATAATGTGATGTATTGTTTAGTATTGCTTTCTTACATGTTTATTCTCTACAGCAGTTTGTATGCAATACAGATATGAAACCGAGTTCACACAAAGGTGAAGCAAAATAAAAATGATACACAGACCTAATTATTTGTTTGTAATAAACCCTGTTGCTGCAGATTGCTCATAAGACAGTTGTTCCTAACTTTTATGAAAACAATGGGTATGCGAGACGATGTCATGGCTGGTAGAAGCAGAGCCAGGTGAGCTGTATCCTGTTCCTCCTTGTTATGCTAAGCTACGCTAACAGGCTGCTGACCAAAGCTCTGTGTAAGTAAGAAAGATTAAATCTGTTTTTCATCTTACTGAGGGTATTTCAAACGTATAACATTTTTAACTGAAGACCATAAATAAAGTGTAATTTGTCTCATTAAAAGACATAAAAAAAGAAAAATTGAATCAGCAACCACAACAACACAATCAGACTACAATCAAAAAGGAAATTATAGTTATTAGGTTATTATTATAGGTATTTAAGGTATTTAGGTATTATTATTTTACTTTTAATGTAAATGTTGTTTTCTAAGTCTAAGTGTTTTTGTGATAATCAATCATGCTGTACTGCATTTTATGTATTTGTATTGTAATGTTCTTTTGCCTGGACCCCAGGAAGAATAGTCTCCACTACGGTATAGACTAATGGGGATCCTTAATAAACAAACACACACACACACACACACACACACACACACACACACACACACAGCTCATGCAGGCACAGGGATGTGTTTGGGCACATTTGCCAGCAGGAACTGGAACTCCATGTCACAAAGCTGCCTGCTGTATTCATTGGCCCACAGCCACTGGAGAGAAATCATCAACTGGGGACGAGGCCAAGATGCACGACAGAAAGTATTCAGCAAAACAGCAGATTTACATGTTGGATGATTATCCATGTGGGTCTAGAAGAGTCTTTCAACGGTGCCTTTGAATTAGACTAGATATCTTCCCTTTATGTCATAACACGACACAATGTCCTTTGTGGTATGAACGTCAGCATGCGTTTCTTAATTTCTATTAGAGAAATCATTGGATGGATTGTGAGAGCGGTTATGGACGTGGAGGAACAGTGAGTCACTGTTCACGGCGACGGTTGTTATGCTTCTGCACTGGTTTCCTAATCAGCGCCACAACCAATCAGGGTCAAGCATCAGGCCCGTGTCTCGTCATAACATGCAGATGACCGTCTGAGCTCAGTATTCATTCAAAGCTTGAGTCACCAACACTATTTAATGTTCCACAAATCATGTGATTCCCATCCTGAAAAAGCTTTCCTTCCTCTTACACCTACGGTCGGGCTATTTTTAGCACGGTTCACATCCCCGGCGTGTGAAGTCGTGTGCGCTGAGGAGGAGGAGGATCTGGCTCTCCGCTGGTGGAGAGGCAGCGCGTCGCCACGGCCAACTGAGGCGGAGGACGCGGCGTGCACTTTGAATAATTCAGCATGACGGGGAGCTGGGGAGGGTGGGGTCAGGCTGCAGATTGACTGTGTGTGTGTGTGTGTGGGGGGGGGGGATTATTTAGGCCCCTGTCGCGTGGGACGGGCTGAGCCACTGTTTTGGGCCTTGAGGGTGTGTGTGTGCATGGTATTAGTGGCGGCGTAATGCCTATGTTAGTGTGATTATCTAATTATTAAGGCTGGAGGAATAGCCTCTGCTGGGGTATTATATGATGTCTCTATATTTGTGGTAATTATTTTATGACTTTTTCATGTTGCAGGCTGCATCATGAAGCCCAAATGCAACCAAATGGGACATTTTATTGAACAGTTAAAATATATTCTAACAGAAATTCCATAAACAAAAGTTATAAACTCAATTATCTGAGCCAAGGATTATGTTTCTGAAAAATCTAAAGGATTTTAGATCTTTACCGCACATATATATAATGTTGGATATTGTTTGTATTGCCAAGTTATATATTTCTAAGCCAAGAATACTAATGCAGATGCTTGTTGTGCCAGTTAAGGTCAGAACATGCTGTATCACATCAATTAACACCACAGTTGTGCACATTGTGGGCTTGAAAACAACATTTTAATGTACTGACGAATGCCACAAAACGCTCTGCATATTTGGAGTGACTCACTCTTCATCCTGCAGCTGCTCCTCATCCTCCTGGTTGTGCGACTGGTTGCGTATGGGCGCCAGGACCTCCGTCTTGGTGTTGTAATTGTGGAAGCACACGTTGAGCTTCTCGTCGAACTCGTTCACCAGGTCCTCCATCGACTTGAAGCTCATCATCTCAGAGAAGTTCTCCAGCTCGGAGAAGTCTTCGCGGGTGATGGAGGCCATTGGGATGGTGGTGGTGGTGCTGGTGGTGGAGTAAGAGGAGTGTTTGAGTGGGTAGTCCAGCTCGTCCATGCGGCAGGGCCGGAGGTCCTCAAACTCCTCATCCAGACACACGAGAGGGGCTTCCATGCTGTCCCCGTCTGGTAATTTCTGAGAGAGAAAGAAAGAAAGAAAGAAAGAAAGAAAGAGAGAGTGAGTGAGCAGGGAGCGTTAAAAGCACCTGTGTCCGCTCAAGTCAGCAAGGTTTATGCAACCAATGCTTCAAATGTCATTACCAGTTGTTTAATGAGAACTGTTGCAGCTATGGGAATACACGTATGGGTAGTAAGCTGGCAGGGTGAGTTGATGAACCAAACTGTAAGTTAGTAACGCTACTGTGTCCAATGAAAGTCCTTTAGGTTACCCACTGGGTTCCCTTTGCTATTAGGAAAAGCCTTCTCATCCATGGATGGCATTGTTGGGGTGAAATTGTCAGTAGCACACCATATAATTGTCGTTCACCTGTTTGCAGCTATACATCACATTAAGTCTGTATGCTTTTACGTTGTGTCTCTGTTGTGATGTTTTTATTCTGTCCATTGTAGCATTGTTCTCCCTTAATTTATTTGCTTTGTCTATCGATTGTATTTATAATCTTATGTTTTTAGGCTTGCTCTTACCATCAGCATCTTTGGGACTGCAGATGAAAAATAGCCTCTTGGCTAACTCTGGCACATTTACAGAAATGTTTTTTATCAATGTGCACTGTCCCTTATTAAATAAACCATAACACAAATCTATCCCACATAAACTATAGAAAGATATTTATAAAACGTCCAACATGTTCTATGAACTATTCAATAAAAATAAATGTTTTTGGTATTTTTGTCACATGTATATTTGCGATGATGTTTACTGGGTATTACGTATGTAAAAGTTATCAATGACAAGTACGTGACCAGGGCCATCATAATAGAGTGTGATGGGCCTGTTGTAGTGACGTAACACCGCTGGCCAACCAATGGGGAGAGAGAAGACGTCTCTATCTGTCCTCATCTATTAGACACACCAACATCCCATGAGGGTTTGTTTGGCGTCTCCTAAATCATGCCTGCCTCACCTCATGTTGGATGGCACCAGGTTGTCGGGACAAAGAGGAAATGGAGGTGCCAGAAGGGGACCAGGTCCCGAGGGGACCAGACCAGTTGGCTATGCTGGTAAACTCCAGTTAATTAAATACATCTCTAAGGATTTAAACTGATGAGGTTTCCAAGATTCTGGGACATGAAAGTATGGGAACTGTCGGTGTATAATATATTAGTCTTTAGTGCCTTTCAGGGGATTTGATAAATACATCTATATATATATATATATATATATATATATATATATATATATATATATATATATATGTACTCACTATCATGTAAGAACATGCTCACTACCATTTAATAACATACTCACTACCATGTAATAACATACTCACTATCATGTATTAACATACTCACTATCATGTATTAACATACTCACTAACATGTAATAACATACTCACTATGATAGACTGCATATCGTGTATTGATATGCCCTGAAACACCTCTGTGAGCCATTCCTAATTGTAAATGAATATCTGAATGTATCAGACGGAGTCCTGGGTGTGAACCTGCTTCTTACGGAGGACTTTATGCTGCAGCCAGACCTCCTAGAGAAGTTATCCCTCGGTCAGTTTGTCTGACGCAGCGTAATCACACCGTGAAGGCTGAACTTCCTCCTCTGTGCTCGGCTGGCCTAAGTGGGTGAGTACAGAGGAGCCCATTTAAAAAGAAGCTTGTGCAAGCCTCTTCCTCATCACAGCACTCAGCAAAGTGCTGCGCGTCTCGTCCCCGCTCCGTACTGCCCAGTTTCCCTTTTTTTATTGCGTCTGCTTCATCTTTGTCTCAGCGTTTGCCTCTAATGTCTCTGAATAAATCCTCTCGGCAGAGAAATTAATCATGTCAATAGATCCAATTAAGGTTTTTGGGACTGGGAGCTGTAGCGGCGGACTCCAACCTTGGCATCGACGCACTGTTGCTTGAACATTTGACAGGGTGAAGAAGAAAAAACCCACAAATTGAATTTCCTAACAGCCCTTTCCAGTCACGCTGCATCCCGTCTGTTTACTGCCAGCTCCGTTGACTCTGGAATGTTTTCCTCCAGCTTAAAGTGAGGGTGTGAAACCACAGCGGCCACATGAACGCAGACAGCAGCATGTGGGGATAGAATATCTGCAATGGTGTGTGTTTTGGGATGTGTGTCAGCCTTCTTTATTTTGGGGGTTGGTGACCTTGGTGCTCTCAGGTGCTTTAAACGCATGCAGGTATGGAAAAGAGCCAATGGCACGTCAAAGGTCGTTTAATGGGATGGAGCCAAAACACTCCCCGAGGGAGGGGTTACCACAACTACATGACCACACGACTACATGAACACACAACACGTGAACACACAAAACATCCAACAGCTATTCCATTACTGAGTTGGGGAGAATTGATGACTCCGTCATGTTTGTTATACGCGGAAAGTCCATTTATTTGATATGTCGATTTATTGTCGATTAATTCAGAACGAGGACTCTTATTTTGTACGAGGACAATGCCGACACATTGCAAGTTCTATTTTAAATAATCTGCCGTGCATCACGCTCGATTATGACCCCTGGCTTAACCCTAATCACGCTCATATTGAGAATGCCTGTGAAATCGTTCTGCCCCACTTACAAATCACTGAAACAGATTCCAATTTAAATCATTATTCAGGCCGCTGTGGCAGAAATGGAAATCGAGCAAGTGCATGTCATCAGCTCATCAGAGGGAGGAAGAAAAAAAGAGAGAGAGTGGGGGAGGGAGAGAAGAGAAGAGCGAGGACGGAGATGGAGGAAACCATGGTTACGAGGCAGGGATGGTGGAGGATGATGCACAAGGGGGGACCTGAGGGAGGTCAGGGCTGGAACAAGGAGCAGCAGGACGACGGTGGAGCGGGAGGAGAGATTACCTGCAGTCGATGCGCCGCTGTTGTTCTGGCTCGGTGTGTCGGCGGGACCTTCTCAGACCAGGAGAATCTGTGCCTCAGCCTCCCTCCACTGCAGAACCCGCCGAGCAGCAGTCACAGTCATTCCAGGCCCAAAGCGAGAGAAACAGAATCAGGGAGGTGAAGACGGCAGAAGAGATGCAGGGAGCTTCGGTCGGTATTCCTTCCCTCTCCCGTTCGCCCACAGCCAGCCGCGTCTGTCCTCCCACAGCCCGTCGTTTTCCAATCAATAGGCAGCCAGCTCCACCGAGCATGCGCACTGCCAGGCCTCTGACGATATTAGCTCAGCCCTCCCTCCCCTTCTCCCCTCTCTCCTCTCCTTCTCCCTTTGTCCCTACCTCCTGCCTCCTCCTCCTCCCTCCTCTTTCCCTCCCTACAAGCATTAATTCCCCAGTATTCATGAGGACAGAAGGAGGGGGTAGGAGGCAGGAGGTTTGGGGGAAGGAGACGTGTAGCAAGGCGGCGTATTGTGTCTCGCTCCTCCTTCTACATTTACTCCTGGTTACGTGTCCCTCATCTTGTCCCGATGTTCATCCTGCCGCCGATCAGAGAGGGACGACGTCTCCAGAAGAGGATGTGTTACTGAGAACCAGAACAGGAATACATTACACACTCTGAGGCAGTCAAGCCAAGCTTTGAAAATGAGGTGAAATAGAAAACAGATAGACTTTTTTTTTATTTGCTTCTTATTTTGAAACGACAAAACAGAACGTGTCAGAAAACAACATAAATATAAAATATATACATATTAAAGTCATAACCTAGAAATACTGCTTTAGGCTTATAGGCTGCTGGGGTATGTTTTAGGATACACTGAGCACCTCTCTCCTCTTCTCTCTACTGATGGATGAATGTTCATCCCTCCATCACACATTACACCATCACACTCTGCTCCCCCCCCCCCCCCCCTGGAGTCTCTGAGGGTCCATTGGATTTGCACCTGGATGTGTCTGAGGCCTCCTGCCATGCTGATGCTGATCAAGCATGTTCATAATGCTATTAGCCCTCCAATCTTTAAATATAATCTACATACGGATTATTAGCAATACATACAAGAGTCAATGTCTTTTAAGTTTTATAGATACACAAATAGAAGATTTAAGAATTGCAATGTGTGGAGAATAAAACTGTATCAGATCCTCTTGAAATTAATTCAAATAGCAAAAAAAGAGAGCATATACAATAGATGAAAATAAAAGAAACCAAAGATGCTGCCCCCCTGTGTTTACAACATCTGCATAATCCTGCGTTGAGTCTGTGTCTGTGTTTACGCCTCCTGTCTGTAAGCCCCGGCCCTACGAGTGTAAACACGTGCAGCCACACGGTATTAACACTCATCAGTGCACTCACACTGGGAAATATTATAATATGTCTGGGACATCCAGCTTTCATATGTGAACAGATTTGACAGATTAAGCTTTTTACACCCTGACGGATTTTAAATCATTAAGAAAATAAGCTGTTGTGTCAGTGATTTTTCATCATGATCCAGACATTTCAGATTTTAAAACAGGAACTCAGATTGAAAAATGTGCCTCGAAATATATATATTTTTAAATGCTACCGAAAGGTTTCTAAATACACTTTTGAATATACTCTGGTGTGGTCAGAACAACCTAACAGTGCCCCGCCTCACATACCCCACAGCACTGTGTGGTGAATCAGGTTCACCTGGTCCAGCCCCAAAGTATACTGCTATAGGCTCATAGGCTGCTTAGGGGGCGTTTAGGATACACTGAGCACCTCTCTCCTCCTCTCTCTCTCCCTATGGATGAATTTTCATCTCTCCATTGCACATTTTTAACCCTGTCAGGAGACGCATGGACCCCCGTCAGGTGACACAGGGACCCTGTCAGGAAACACAGGGACCTTGTCAGGTGACACTTAATGAAGGGCTCACCCACTTTGTCGACTGAGACAAGCTCTCCATCTTGTCCTGTCTTCACTCGTCCTTCTGGTCGGGTCGGCAGTGAGCGTTTCTTCTTCTTCGTCATGGAAACTCTGGAACACATCTTGTTGAAGTTAAAACTGCGAGGACATTAATGAAAACTTTGAGAACTTGCCCTTTATGCATAGTGATGTGGGATCAGCATATATATATATATATATATATATATATATATATATATATATATATATATATATATATATATATATATATAGTCTATGTATATAGTCTATGAGTAGACTAATAGTTGTATTAATGTCTGTATGTAACAATATTATTTGTCGGATTTAAAATTGAACTAAATGAACTATACATAATACATAATCTAAAAATGAATAAATATTTCAAATAAAGTAATGCATATGCGTTATATAATAAAAACAATAACAAAACAATAACGTACTTTACTGAATTGTCTTTGTTCTGCAGCTTTAAATTATGTTAATACAAGTGTGAAAATAAGCCACGATATCCATATATTGTTATCTTCTAATAATAGAAACTCGCATTGGGACTTCTGGTCATCAAACCTCTTGTTTCAGCTCCATTCTCCTCTCTGTTGCCATCAGTGTTGGACGGTGAATTCATGAGTCAGGATTCTGATTATTTTGGGCTTTGGGGTTTATTTTCTGTGTCTTCATTTCAGAAGTGAGTGGGTATGTTGGCTCTAAAGAGTTGTGCTTTGTCTCATAGTGAAGCTTCACATCACTGCTTTTAACGATGACCACGGTCTCTGAACACATGACATACTGGTTTACAACTGCCCATAGGAAGAATTAACCTATAATATATATATATATATATATATATATATATATATATATATATATATATATATATATATATATATATATATGTATATATATATATATATATATATATATATATATATATATATATATATATATATATGTATATATATGTGTATGTATGTATATATATATATGTATGTATATGTATTTATAACTCCCTTCTTCTGCTGTCTGCATCCCACTCTTGCTGGTGACATAATTCCTCCGGAGGTACCTGCCTACTCAGATCTCACTGAACACAATACTTACACCTACACTACATATCTGAAAACTGCAGCGATGTGTGTGTGTCTATGTGTGTGTGTGTGTGTGTGTGTGTGTGTGTGTATGTGTGTGTGTGTGTGTGTGTGTGTGTGTACAGTCTCCACAGATCATGAGTGTGACGGGTCATAAACAACCGGCCAACCAGCACCAACTGCATTAGCCTCTGCGAGCAGCCGCTTCTTCTCCTCCTCACGGGAGAATGAAAGGAGGAGAAGCGGAGAGAAAGGAGATCTGGCCTGTCAGAGACCTCCCATGACTCCAGCAACGTAGCTCCCACAGCCCAGCATTGCACAGGCGGCGCCGGTTGCCATGGTTACACTGTGATTGCAAAGGCGTCAGAGGGGACTACGTAGCCCTTGTCTGCTCGCAGTAAAAGCCACCAGTTAGCATGAAAGGTGCTGGTTTCATTTGAGGAGATGGGACGTCGTGTGTGGCCGATTAGCTCTTGATGAATTAAGCTTCAGAGCTAAATGCAGGCTCGGTGTGGTCTGTACCAGCACGCGCGGTATGGAAACAGGCAAACAGCTGAACTGCAGAAATAAAGTATAGCTGCATATTTCCAGTGACATTTTGATGCAAATTCTCAGCATTTCGTGGTGACATTGACAGCTGTCAGAATTGGATGGAAAGAGCTTCAGTGGGCTCAGCCGCTCGTTCCCTAATGAGCGCCGCCAACCCGCCGAAGGGAACCTTTCGGCCCTGGAGTTGGTCTTTAAAGGGCATCCTCTGCTGCATGCAGGTCTACATCCAGCATGAGGACTGTAAAAATAGTTCAAATGCAAAGAATTATTTTTCAGAAAACGGAGGCCACAGTTTGGAGTAGAAGGTCACATGACCACGACCCTAGAGCAAGGTCTGACCTGTATCTTCTGTGGTGTTCATCTGTCTTGTCTTGAGGAAGGAAGGAGAGCAGCTTCAGTAAGTCCCTTGTCAAAGGAGGCGATGACAGGACTAAAACTATGAGGATTTAACCCTCCTATTACCTTTGGGGTCAATTTGACCCCATTCAATGTTTAATGTCTCTAAAGAAATGATTGGCATAATGTTTTTTGCTTCATATTTCATGAATTTTCCTAATTCATTGGGGACAACTGGAAAAACCTAAAATTCACATGATGATATGTTTTTAATGTCCTGAACACAACTTGTACACATCAGTGTTCTTTGGGGTCAATTTGACCCCAGGCGGTTTTTCACTGTGTAAAACATATAAGAAATATCAACTTTATTATTTATTTAAAGGGATATTTAGGTAGTCAACAAACAAACACTATATTAATTCTAATAATTTGCTGGAGGTTTTAGTTGTTGGGGTCAAATTGACCTCAAGGGTAAAATATGTTAGTAGATGTGCCGGTAACAGGAGGGTTAAGAATAAGAACACACTTTAGACTCTCTGGGGAAATGAGACATCGATCATTATTGATTCTGCAGCTCATGCAAATGCTTTCATTGGGTGAAAAGAAACATACATATCCTTCAAAATATATAATGCTGTAAATAATATGGTTGGATAGCAACAATATAATTGTAAAAATATTTTTTTTCATATATGTATTTCAAAATTATGCCAGGAGATGGAACGTAGTCATATCTTGTCTAGTCTGTACTTCACCGACATCTAGTGGTGATGCAGAGACGTCACGTGAATAACCCACTCGAGACAAAAAGACGGCGATTTCAAATATGCCACATAATATCATCTTGTATATAATACGATCCTAGAATCAGAAGCGATAGACAATAAAGCTTTAACCCGTGAATGTCGGTGGCTCAACAGCAGAGTATTAGTATTAGTCCTCTTGGAACTACCTGCTAATAAGACGTATTACTCCCATAAGGATCATAGCAATGAAAGCTGGTTTCCCCTTTAATCCTCTCTGGGTATCAACGCTGTGCTAGACTCCTCCCACCGGAGGGATCTCTCCACTATCACAACTCTGGTGCACACACACACACACACACAAACACACACACACACACACACACACACACACACACACACACACACACACACACACACTCAAACGTTTCTGGTCAGTTTATATTCTCGGACTGTTGATGCAATCAGGAAACACACGTGTTGTTGAAAAGGAACTTCCAGTTTATTCACAGCAGCTCTCTGTGGAGTCATACAAGTCATTTACAAGTCGATAGAAACAAAGTAAATGACAAACTTTATCAACTTAAGACATGGCAGATAGAAACTATAGAAGTGAGATAAAGGTCAGACCTTACGTCTGGAGTCGTGGTCATGTGACCCTCTAGACTAGTCCAACATGAATGCACAGATCTTTCTCAGAGAAGGACAATTCAACATACAATAGATCACATGATCAGTAGTTGAGTCCAGATTCAAACCGCAGCATAGAACCGCGTCTTTACTCTTTCTTTAAATAAATACAAAGTCGTGTCTCCTATAGTCACTCCTTTCTCTCTGCATACTGAAAGTCATGAGGGATGTGTTGTGACTCCCTGTTCATATTTGTTATGATGATATTCCACGTAGTTGGATGTGTATTCCTACCTATGTGCTGAATAATGTTTTTCTTCTATGATTCTGTATTTAAAGTCCCTTCTAAATAATCCCCAAATCAGATCTTAACTTAATTATTATGATCATCAAAGGAGTTTAAAATATTGTTTTCATGGCGATATATCTCTAGAAATTGCAAAAAATAAATATCACCATATGTGCATAGTTTAAATTTTTCCATATCACGATCAATGAACATGATTAAGTATAGACTGACGGATATTTCCTTTCCGATTGGCCGATATTTACGATGATCAAAGGCGTAAAAGCTTTCAGCTGCTCGTCACATCAGGTTATGTGGTCATGAGTGTTTTCTCTCATTTCAAATGGTGTAAAATATGTCGGACGGTTTATGAGATATCGCCGTACATGAAGGTCGTTATCTTCTCACAGGGTTGTCGACCCTGAAGCCCCCCCCGGTGAAGTGAGGCTTGCTGCTCAGCTGAGGCAGCAGTTCTAGCTGCTCCCCGGTGGTGCTGCATCGCTGCTCGCTGAGGACACACACACACACACACACACACACACACACACACTAATGTTCCCTGCATCAAAGGAACACATCAATAACACCTCATTAAGATGACAAAGATCAGCTCACCTGTGAAGCTTTTTCTGGCTGAGGTATTTCTTCTTTGTGTTTGCCAGCTCATTGGCTAATCTTTGATTCTCACTTTTGTACTCGTTCATCTTCGAGTCGAGCATTCTTAGCTCTGCTATCAACGCCTGTGGAGTCAGAAAAGGTGACATCATCCTGTATTAGAATGTATATATATATATATATATATATATATATATATATATATATGTATATAAATGTATATATATATACATGTATGTATATGCGTGTAACGCCTTAAGATACGCATGGACAGTTAAATAGTGTTTTCATGAAGATCACTTTTTACGTTGATACAATTTGTTCTATGTGATGAAAATAATTTAACCAACAATTAATAAGAATCCTTCATCCCAACAGAAACCTGTTGGAGGTTTCATTCTGATGAAGGCCTTCGTTATTATCTGTACACAGCGAGACAACACCTCCATGGCACAGAGGGTTTACAGGAGCCCTGAATGCATGTAAGGAGAGAAAAGAAAGAGAAAAAAGTCTGATCGAAATAGTTGTCTCTCTTGTGTTTATGACTTAAAATGAGAACATTAAAAGATTTGCCCAAATAATGTTTTTTAAGTTACTTTTTTCACATCTGTAAAAAGAGGTGATAAAAAGGTTTTGGCAGGTAATTTGTTGTTTTTCATACTAATTGTGCACCACTATACCCCATGTTCTGAATATGACTAAAATCATTCATGCTTTCTTTCAGGTTAGTTTTTATCTTGCAAAACTTGCTAACACACAATATGTGTAGCTGGTGTTTCGAGTGCATGGAGAAATTAAGATAACGTGAATGCTTTTAGTCTGGTTTAGACCACGGGGTAGTGCAACAACAACAACAACAACAACAACACACTATTTGTTTTCATCTGTTCTTAAGTCTTAAAGATCAGAGTTAGAAGATGCAATTATTGTTCTTGCCTCTCAAGGCCAGTAGGATTGTGAAGAAAAGAGGAAGATATAGTTGATTTGAGAAAACCAGAACCTAATTGGGTCAAATACAAAAATAATAAAACACGAAGCCATCGGTCTGCTCCGGCTAGCACAGAAGGGGCGTGTGTGTGTGATGACCTTGAGCTTCTTAGTTCTCTCTCTGACGGTCCACTGGCACTGCTGCAGCTGCTCGGCTGCCTCTGGACCCGGCTGCCGGACCATGATGTGCTTCAGCTCCACATACAGCTTCTCCTTTTCCTTGATGGGGAATAGAGGGAAGGGGATGCAACAGATAATGGAGAGGAAGAATGAGCGAGTGAGTGAGTGAGTGAGTGAGTGAGTGAGCGAGCCTACATGCTTTTCATAGTCTCTTTGTTTTGAGGGTTCACCTGCAACAGCAGCTCGTGCTCCTCCAGCTCTTGGGTCTTATTGATCAGTCGTTTTTGTAAGGACTGAATCTTCTGGATGAGCTCGTATTTTCCGGGATCACTGCCCTGCAGAGGGAGAGTCGTTTCTACGTTATTCCTCTTGGAGTGACGACATGTACTGAGCTTGAAGTGTGTGGATGGTGAGTATAAAAACCCTGACTGCTGAGAGAACCGACCGAGTGGTTGGGTTGTATCGGCTAAGCTAATCCACTCAGACTCTATTCACCTCCAGTCGCCTCCATCGGTGGATGTTTATGGGCTTCAGCGTTTCCTCCAGGACGCTGTTCCTCGTCCTCTCTCTCAGCAGCAACCTCTGCAGGTGGAACAACTCTCGCCTGCGACACAACAACTGGGGTTTCACACAGTTCTCTTGTCCGACAGTAGCACAGGAAGCTGAGTTTAATCGTGAAGCCAGCTCAACACGCGCCTGGATTAAGGCCTGCGGAGCATCTGAGTCTGTCACAAATATTCACTGATAAATGCAATATTGACATGCCTGAAGATTTCACAAAGAAGGCCAATTAGAAACAGGAGGTCTTAAAATAAATCTAGATTTGAGTAATTTTTTATATTGAACTTTTGCTTTTTTATACTGCATATAACCTTTGACTTCTTTCTTTCCAGGGCTCATAAAGAGGCAATAAAGTATCCATGAATATGAGGTATGACTTTACAGTGAATAACAATCCCTCCTTAGCATTCTGGAGGTTGGTTATTGCCTTCTTCGCAGTTCATTTAATAATAATAATAATAATAATAATAATAATAATAATAATAATAATAATAATAATATTTTGTCAAAAAAATAAATAAGCTCTTTATTAAAAGTATTTCTGGGACACTAGAATAAATGTGCATGAACACATTTTATTTGGTTGCTAGCTGGTTGTAATATATTCTGTGACCTCAGTGACCTTTGACCTCTACACTCACATCACCCTTGAGTCTGAGTGGATATTTGTGCCAAATGTAAAGATAATCCCTTGATCTCGAGGACTCCTCAGATGTTTCCGTCATTAAAATCATCATGCCTCTGGTTTACGGCTACTGGGGCATGACAGGGACATCAGATCATGTACGCAACAACAACAACAACAACAACAACAGGCGTACTAACGTTATGGAAGCTAGAAGTTCAAAGGAAGTCCTTCCTACCTCTGACTCTGGATCTCTCTCCAAGCTTTAATCTTTCTCTCAATCGTTCGCTTCTACTCTCAACACTGCTCTTCGTGGGTCACCTCCTCCTGTCTCCATCCTGTCCTCCTTCTCTCCTCCTTCACTGGTGCCTGTCTCCACTTGTCTTCATCCTCCCCTCTCGTTTACCTCAGGTCCTCTGTGTTGGGAATGCTCTTGTCCAGGATGCTCTTCTTGCGCCGCAGCCTCTTGATCTCCAGCCTGAGCAGGCGGATGTCCTCCAGCTGCTGCTTGTAGTGGAAGTCCCCCTTGCTCAGGATGGACTGCTGGATCCTGATCTTCTCATAGAGCAGCGCGCGCTCGTCGTTGCGCTGCAGCAGCTGTTTGCCCAGATTGTCCCGCTCCCTCATCACCTGAGAGAAGTTATGCAGACAAAGAAATCAGATGTCCTCTCTCTACTCCTACTCGTCCACCTCCTTCTCTTTGTCTACCTGGTCCAGTTGTTTCTTCTGTTGGGCCTGCTCAGCTTCGCCGTCGGCTATCATCTTCTGCAGCTTCTGCTGCTCTGCTTTCTGGGTGTCGACTCGCTGCTTGGTTTCTTCCAGCTGGAGCTTCATCAGCTGCAGCTCCCCCTGTAGCGGGACACAGAGATGCACACATCACATCACCGGTCATGTTTTAACGTCCGGTTAATCGGTAGATAAGAAGTGGGTTCAATGTCCCCAGTGCCTGTTGCCAAGGCCACTTTCAACAAATTAAATATAGTTAATGCAAGTACTTTAACAAGTATTCATTTGGCACAGGCTTTGGTCCGAGTGCACTTTAAAGGAACAGTGTGAGACATTAAGTGGCATCTAGTGGTGAGCTTATAGATGGCAAACAACTCAGCTCCGCTCACCCTCCCTTTCCAAGCGGCTTGGAGAACTACGGTGGCCTTCGGGTAGGGCTAGGCTTTAGGATCGCATTACTACGAGGATCTACATTTTTTTTTTTTTAAACAAATACATTCTGAACAGGATGAGATTTTAATTCAGTTATTTTGAAAATATATTGTTTCTAGAATAGCAACGTCACTATATAAAGGAATTCATATTTCACTGGAAACAAATCGACAATGTCAATAAAATAAATGACATTTCTGAGTGAAGTTTCTAAATGAAACTTGTACTTGTATAGATCTTTTCTAGTCTTGCGACCACTCAAAGCTCTTTAACACTACGCATCATTCACTGATTGGACGGTAATGTAAAAACACCAAAGGCTCTCTCTAGAGCCTTTGGTGTTCCTCAGTGTTTGTCCGTTCTCGGTTGCCGTAGAAACACGACAGTGTCGAAAGTGCAAAATTCGTGGAAGAGATAGAAATGTATTTTTGCTAAGCTAACAAAAACATAATTATCTTTAGTGTCTATTGTTTATACACTTATGTTTATATGTGTAAGTGTATTTATTTCCAATTGAAGCCAATTAATCTCTCAACATGTTACACACAGTTTGTTAAAACGATGACGAGGGACCCACAGCGCACCGCGAGCCGACGAGGCAGGCTGCCATACCTTGAGGGCCTCGTTGTCCTTCTCCAAGCGCCGGTGCTCCTGCTGGTCCTTGGAAAGGAGGAGCTCCTTCCCAGTGATCTCATCCCTCAGTCGGGTGACCTGGTTGTTCATGGTCTTCATCTTCCTCCTCATCTCGGCAATCTCTTCCTGAGGAGACGAGACAGGTAGTGAAAGTGGGGGCGGGAAAGAAAGAAGGAAACCAAAAGATTATTTGATCCTATTTTTATTTATCTGAAATTGTCATAACTATTCAATTTAATTCAGTTTATTTGTATAGCCCAAAAGGACTTTGGGGAGAAAGCAGAGTTAGTAATGTGCAATATAGAGGAACTTTCATCCATAAATAGAGAGAAAAGAGCCTATAGCCTATATATAGCAGCCTATAAGCAGCATCTCAAGGGGCTGGACCAGGTGAACCTGATTCAGCCCTAGCAATAAACACTATTAAAGAGGAAAGTCTTCAGTCTACTCTTAAATGAGGTGACTGTGTCTGCCTCCCTGACTGAAGGTGGAAGCTGGTTCCATAAAAGAGGAGCTTGATAACTAAAGGCTCTGACTCCCATCCTACTTTTTAGGACTCTAGGAACTACAAGTAGCCCCGCATTTAGTGAGCGCTGAACTCTAGTGTCTAACTAGCGTATAAAGGTCACAGTAACCTTTGACCAGCAAATTAAATTCAGTTCATCTGACGTTTGTGCCAAACTTGAAGAAATTCCTTCCATCATGTTCACGACGGATAACCTGAAAACCTCTGGTCACAACAGTCGCCGGGTGGAGGCATATTAACATCACTCACTCATTTTCCATTTCCTGGTAACTATGCTGTAATGCACACTTCCACAGGTGGACAGGAGGAGCCGGGGATGGAACCACCTGTTGATGACGCCGCGTCCCTCCTGTGATCGGCGTACCTGAGCCTCGATGAGGTTTTTGCTGTAGAGGTTCCTTTCAGACACCAGCGACTCCAGCAGGTTCTCCTGCTGTTTGAGCTTGCACTCCGCCTCCGTGACCTTCTTCCGCCAGTCAAATATTTCCGTCTCTCTTACTTCAACGTCGCTCATTTTTTGTTGCACCTGCGGACCAGAGGAGGGTTCCCTTCAGACACACACACAACCACTGATGGCAGGTTCCCCAAGCGTGTGAAGATGAACAGATTAACATCATTGTGTGACACTGACAATAAATCCAAGTTATGAAATGCAGTGAGTCAGATTTTTCCATCCCACTGCCCATCATTTTTTACTCTTTTTTACTCTTTTACTGTTTTTTTACTCTTTTTGGCTATACTAGCCCATTGCACAGACTGGTTTACTTATAGCATTTTGCACTATCCTCGTGGATATCTTACAACCAATGCACACTAATGTCTGTAAAATTCTGTATACACCCTACTCCCTGTGTACATGTTCCCCCTATGTGTATTGTTGTTATACTGTGATTCTACTGTAAGTTGTGTATGTATGTTTGTGAGTTAAGTTAAGCTACTGGTTGAACTAAATTTCCCTCGGGATTAATAAAGTATCCATCTATCTATCTATCCATCTATCTATCTATCTATCTATCTCTCTTCAGCATCACTGGCCTTCTGCATGAGGTTGCTGGTCTCGTTGATGTAGCGGTCGCGCTCCTTCTCCAGCTGCTGGATGATCTTGCGCTGCTTCTGGGCCTCCTGGCGGTAGCCGCTGATCTCGTGTTCCAGCGTCTTCTTGTCCTGCTCCAGGAGCTTCACGAGGTTCTGCTGCTTCTCAGTGGACTGCGCGGCTTTGATCGTGTTCTATGGAATGGGACCGTGCACACAGATACAGGAGCATGAGGAGGACCACTGTAGATAACAGGATGAGTGCCCTGTGGGTCACTGCTGCTCTCCAGACTCAGTTCATCAGGGCCTCTGGTCCTCCGCAGCGCGTACCTTATTCAAGATGTCTCTCTCCCGGATTAGCTCGTCGATGGCTTTCTTGTCCGTTTCGACTTGCTTTTGGGAAGATTCAAGATCTGTGGAGGGAGACAGGTGGGAGCAGTTTGTAAAGATGGCCAACGCTAATAGTGCTGATTCATTTTCATATGAACTAGTTCTGTCCGATACCATCATCGCCGTGGTAACACTTTTCAATGCGACCTTTGTCATGCGTTCATACCCGGAGGGAAAGGGGTTAGGGGTAGAGGAGAGCAAAGGGAAGAGAGGAGGAAAAGGGGTTTAGTTTAGTTTAGTTTAGTTTATTTATTGGATCCCCGTTAGCTGACGCCTTAGCGACCGCTAATCTTCCTGGGGTCCACAGAAAGGACAAAATACAACATACAAAAACATACAAAACATATCGTGAAACAAACAGTTAAAGATAGTACAACAAAGTGAAAAATAGTGTAGTCAGATGCAAAGTACAGTCGAAGGATCAGATATATGTTATGCAATTCAACTTAATTCATACAAAGAAAAAGAAAATGAAAAATCAGATGACTAAAAAGAAATAGAATACGTCAAGTGGTGAATGTTCTTAGGTGCGCCTTTAATTGTTTTTTTAATGAAAAATTATTACTTATGTGAGTTAAACGAGGAGGTCGTAAAGTTAGGTTAGGTGTAGTGGAGAGCAAAGGGAAGAGAGGAGGGAAAGGGGTTAGGGGTAGAGGAGACCAAAGGGAAGAGAGGAGGGAAAATCTGCAGCCTAGCTGCCTAAGTCCCGTTAAGGTACCGCTGATGAAATGTAGCAAACATTTCCTCATGTTGCTACTTCAACAAGCTTTGTTGTGAAGAACTTATGGGAAAATATGTTTATCACCACATTCGTGGAACTTTCTTGGCGGCTTTTCTTCAGTAAAACAAAGTTACGGGGAGGACATTAGGGACGTGTAGGTTTCATCAGCTCATGTCAGACTTCAGAACTCATTTCAGGCTCACAGCCAGGGACCAAGACAGAGCTGCACCGAGTGGGAGAGAGAGAGAGACTGGGAGAGAGAGAGAGACTGGGAGAGAGAGAGAGAGGAACTGGGAGCATGGAGAGGAGGATGTGTGAAGTGTGTGTGTGGCCCTCTACCTTTCTCCAGACCAGCGATCTGGGCTCTCAGCGTCTCCCTCTGCACGTCCACGTCAGCTTTCTGATCCTCCATCTGGTGGAGCTTCTTCTGGGTGGCTTCCCTCATCTTCGCTTGTTTGGCAATCTCCTGACGCATCTGAGCCACCTCCTCTTCTCTCATCTGTTGTATGACAAAGAAGTTGCAAGGGGAGAAAGGGGAGTGGGGAACAAGAAGCTACTGTGAGTTAAGGGCCAGGAGTCAAAGGTCTCTCTGACCACACCCCCTCACACTTTTCTAAATAGTTCAGATGATATAAATCATAATCCTTCCCCTTTTTTGGAGGATACAGAGCACACACAGTGGCCTGGTTTCTGATATACTCGGAGTAGTGCCCTCTTGTGGTTCTATAGGACAGACTCCTATCTACTGTGTGAAAACATATGTTGAATGAGGAGTAAGTCTAGGTGTTCACTCCGCATGAAGGATGTCTAGATCCAGAGTAAAGAAGTGAGTTGAGAAAGATTTCTAAAACAAAGATGTCATTAGGAAGATATCAAATAATATTCATTATTACCTCCAAATATATATTATATATATATTTATTTGTTTTCATATGGTATTTAAGCTGCCTATAAAAGCATGTGTGGACTAACAGCTCACGCTCGCATATCCATAATGTAAGACTCAGTTTCAACTCTCTATCACTTCTCTTACTCCACCCCTCTCTCTATGCTATTCACAATTCCATTCATGCACACACACCCACACACACACACACACACACACACACACACACACACACACACTGTGCTACGACGCACAACCCACCAGGCTTATGTCTTTCTATCCTCCTGTTGTTTGTCTTCCTGCCGTGTGTGTGTGTGCGTGTGTGTGTGTGTGTGTGTGTGTGTGTGTGTGTGTGGGTGTGTGTGTGTATATGTGAGACAGGTCATGTGTGTGTGTGTGTGAGCAACATGTACCTTGAGCGCATTTGCGTTCTGCTGACTTTCCAGGGAGAGATGCTCTTTGACTGAGGAGAGCTGCTCACACTCCTGCAGCAGCCGGTGGTTCTTCCCCTGCGTCTGCTCCAGCTCCCGGGTGCATCGCTCATTCACGATCTGCAGTGGGAAGAAAATGATGCTTATTATCCATCCATGGGATGTTATTAACCACGGAATTTCATGGAAAGTTGGTTTTACAGTGTTGGGGTCAACCATCCTGAATAAAACATTGTATACAAAAGATTCCCGAAGTGCCCTTTAGTAGATTTGAGTTTGATTTGATTTATATATTTTATTATTATTATATATGTATATATATATATATATATATATATATATATATATATATATACATACACATACGTATAAATATGATATATATATATATATATATATATATATATATATATATATATATAAATATAAATATATATATACTTGTTAACAAATTAAGATTAAAACTCCAGACGGGACACAAGAGGTTATTAAATGGTAATTGTATGCATTAAGCATTTACCAGACCTCAGATTGGATATCAATATAATATCAGTTAGTTCCTTAAAACCATACATATTAAAGCGTCCCACTCCTTGGCTCACCTTTAACTCTTTCAGCTGCTGCTCCAGTCTCTGCTGCTCCTCTTTGGCCCGTTGGGCCTGCAGACTCAGGGCCTTGATGTCCCCCATCTTGGCCTCTGTGTCGACGTGCAACTGCTTCACCTCCTTCTCCAGCTTCTCCTTCAACCTCATCTCCCGTGAATTCTCATTCTGTTGCACCTGGAGCTCCTGCTGGAGCTGGATGATGACACAAACAGGATTTAACTTCACGTTCAGCAATGTGTGCTCGTACTATATACATGATGGTCTCCTGCAGACTCAGATCCAAATACAGATCTGATACAAATCAGATTATGAATGAAAAAATGAAAAATGAAATATACTTTATTAATCCCCAAGGGGAAATTTGGTGACAACAGAAGCAGCCTGATAAAACTAAACACAATAAAATATAAGTATAAGAAAGAAAGAAAGAAAGAAAGAAAGAAAGAAAGTGACAGTGCATAAAGTAAAGTGTGCAAAGTGAAATATAAAATACAAAATAACATAAAATTAAATATATATGTATATATACACAGCATATACACAACATATATGTACATGTAAATATAAATAAAGCACTGTAAAATTAAATTAAATATATATATCTGGATAGTGTGCAAAATGCGAAATGTGTGCAGTGCAGATCAACAGTGTAGTATGAATTTGAATATTTACAGTGAGTTATTGCACGTATCCTTAACTTCGCCACACTGATCACCATCTGATGCAAAATATGGTATAGTTAGGGCAATCTGTTCATGAATTCAAATGTCAAAAGATCATTTTCTTGCAGTCAAGGGCAGAGTCTCCATCACAGAGAACTCCTTGTGTCTCCACGAAGGTCGAGCGACAGCGTCTCTGAGTCTCACCTGAAAGATATTCTCTGAGGCCCGATCTCGTTGGGCCTCTATCTCCTGCTGGGATGCGATGGCCTTGTATAGTTTTTCTCTCAGGCTCTCCACGGTCGACAGCAATCCGTCCCTCTCCTCTGACAACTCCTCATTCATTTTTAGTAGATTGCTGAAAAAAAACAGACTTCAGTTGGTTCCATCCACACAATAAACGATTAAGAGCACAGGGCTCACCTCTGCTCTCTGTCCACAGAGGAGCCGGTTTGATGCTCAGACATTTTCATCAGTTTGGAAACTTCTTCTTTCAAATCCCGGATGCTCTCTTTGTCTCTTCTCTCTTTATCGTGAGCGGCGTCGACCATTTTCCAGCCTTTATCCAGCTCCTACGGTGAAATGTATGGACCATTTTTAGCACAACAATTCTGAGTTATGGCATCTTAAGGCGTCCAGAAGAGTGTTGAATGATAAACCTTCATGATTAAAATTAAATATAAATTTCTACGGCACACAGAATTCCATCAATTTGCATTCCTGGTCCTACTATTTGTGGCATAACCTCCATATTTCAAATTGCATCAAATCAGGGACGTAAACAAAGCAATAATTGACACCCAGTGCACAGCAATATACCCTCTTTAGAGAAGCAATCGTTGTCTCGTCTTCCTGGGACAGTTTCAGGGCCGCTGCTACTTTAGTGGAGGTGGACACAACTTCTGCATTCAGCTCCCTGCATTTGGACATCAGCCTCTTCTCGTTCTCTCTGGACTTCTTCAGAGCATGGACGAGCTTCTCGTACTCCACCCGGACCTTGTCCATGCTCTTGTCCTGCAGCAGCTCATTGAGGATCATGTGAAACTCCTCCAGGGACTCAAACGTGTCCTCTCCTGCTGGTCTGGTCTCCTGGGAAATGCAGCAGAGCCACAGACCGCAGGTTACAATGAATGGGAGAAAAGTAAGCTTTTGATTTCTTAAAGTTATTACACCAGGTGGTAAGTTTAGACGTCGTATTTGACACTGTAATTTCAAGTCGTAGCAGCTAGCAAGCAGAACTAGGCTGAAGTGTTCATGTGTTCCAGAATCAGTAACTTCTTTTAAATCACTTCTTAAAACCCATTTTTATGGAACAACTTTTAAGTCATCTAGTCTTTTTTATACAGAACTTTGGTTCCCCTAATTTAGTTTGTCTGTTTTTAATTTATTTTTCATTTATTTGTTTTTTATCTTCCATTTTATTTTGAATTGTAATATATACTTTTAAATGTAATATTGATTTCTTGCTATATTCCACTTGTTTTGCTTTGATTCTGTGGAGAACTTTGTAAACATTATTTTTAAAGGTGCTATATAAATAAAGTTATTATTATTATTATTATTATTGTTATTATTATTATTATTATTATTATTATTATTATTATTATTATTATTATTATTATTATAACTAGTTGGGTCAAACAAGAAGTGTGTAACGGATTCCTGTATATGAATTGGCGTGAAGACTTACAGCTGGTGAAACTTATTTGATCTCTTTAGGTACACGTGAATTAAAACTCGTAAACAATCACCACCTTGTCCCCACCGTAAGAGCGTTAGCCTCACACGGGTCCATTAAAACGGGTTAATTACACTTAGTATAAAATGCGCATTGGTCCAATCGTAGCCATATCGTCCAGTTTGCATTTTCACATAACAAAAAAGTACGCTTCCTTTTAGCCTATCAAAATAAAAGTCCGATTTAACTATTTAGACTTTAGAGGAAGTAGATTAAAACGTCTATAATTATTAAAACAATACAATATAAAAGGCATACATCACAAACAATATGGCAGATACAAAAACAGGCAACACAAAACAATAAACCTAGTATGGGGTTATTTTTTATCCCCCTGTCCCGGTCTCAACACGCACACGCGCACTCACACACACGCATGCACGCGCATGCACACAGACGTTAAGTTGCCTTGTAAAATGGTTTGGTGCAAAGGCATAGGAATAGCGCTTACCTCCATTATACGAATTGAAAAGTCAATATATATATCGCTATATAACTACTAGGTAATGTGTGACTATTCCTTACAACCAGCGTTGCAATGGCGTTAGTGTTATCAATGGGAATGTTGTCTTCGGTCGCTAAGCAACGCACTTCTCGCGTGAAAAGGAGCTCTGGTCAGCTGGGTCTGAGAACAACACGATGACGTAATAATGTAGCTACAGTTAGCCAGCATACTGAATGCAACCCGGTCTGGGATATAGGATTTTATATTTAACAACATATTGTTAACCAGAGGATGATCGTTGCATTCATTCCTTGGGAACCATGAATTAATTCAAAGGTAAAGTGAACTTTTATTAGGGTTCACACGTGTATGAGGCTAGTGCTCATATGGAGCTAATTGGTACACAACCCACATATTTTAGGCCGAATAAAAGAATAGATACATATGACATTTGACAAGCATACAATCATCACCACACTACCATTATCAAATAGTCAAAACATCATAGTAAAGGCAATATATATTAAAAGAGGACTCTGGGTCAGATCAAATTTATAGTCATTATATCCAATATAATATAATTATGACTATTTGGGACTTTCCCAGTTCCAAAGCCTGTTTAATATTTTGCAATGATCCCCAATTTCTGTAAAATTGCCTAAAAGAAACAACTATTTACACATCTTGAAAACACAGTAGAATGTTTGTTGACTCCTAAACTCATCCTCTACCAAATGATGTTGCTTTGCTATATCGAAACTGCATTTCTACTTCCCCATGTCACTATCAATCCACTTCTTCACAACATATCCAACAGCGAATGGGTCAGTAAAAACAAACCACATGTCTCTCTATTTCTCAGTTATGATTTATTGCAAACAATCAACACATGTTCTAATCTACCATGTATGTGTGGGACTGAAATACAAGGTAAATACATATATATAACTAATCTACAGCATGAAATACTTCTGTATCAATAACCTGTTGAAAGGCACATGCTCACACTGCCATCTACTGGTAGAGCGGGGCATCACTCTCCCTCTTCGTCTTCTACAGTCTGCAACAACTCTACATACAATGATTACTAAGATTCAATGAAGAACTGTATTGAATCAAACCATCTATTTCTGTGTATATGAATATATGCACAATATTGCACGTTAAAGTAGTTATCTAAATTGTATAACATTATCATTTCCCCTGATTTTTGTATTCTTTGTTTATCTTGTTATGCTGAGACATGTTAATTCTTGGTCATTAAAGATCTTTACCTTTCACCGTCCCCATTTTCTTGGCCTGTTTATGTTATGTGTGCCATTTCTCTAAATTGATGGTCTCGTAACACACAGAAGATTCTGGATCCTGCATAGTTCATTGACTTTGCTAATAAGTTTTACGTTTGTCCGTAAACAGTTAAATGCACTTATAATTCAAGCATAGAGGGACTGAAAACACATGAATGTCTCATGTGAGCTTTACGGCCTTGTTAACCTTGTTTGCTGTGATGTTACATCAGTCCGTTGTCACAGGAGTATAAGGGTGGACCCAAATGCACGACTCAGGAGACAGAACTGGAAAATAGTTCACTTTACTCAAAGTTCCGGCAGGAACAAAACAGACGGGAACAGATGAACACACATGGTAACACTGGAGGGCTTCAAGAATAACACGAAACAACCTGTCAGAGGACAAGTGGGCTGCAGGTGAGAAGGGCGTGAGGACCAGGTGAAGGTAATGAGGGACTAACGAGGTGATCAGAGGCAGGTGAAGGGAGTTGGACTGACGAGATGGGAAGCAGGATCTGGAATGACAGGATAGTGAGACAGGATGATAACAACTAATAAAAAAGGAAGGTATGGAGCTGAACTGTTACATCCGTCAACACCGTCAGTTTTGTCCCACCCTAAGATGTGGGTTTTTGTCTTTAAAAAAAAAGAAGCTTTTACTTCTGTTGATTTCATAGAGTTAATTCACTAAAACATTGCATGGACTACATGCAGTGGTGTCTCAACTGCATATATCCACAGATTAAATGTGTTAACATTTAGAAATAAATAACAAAATTAAGTTTTTTTCCAACAGTGTTTTTCCTCAACTGTGTACAATAATAAAAAAGGGAATACAATTTTTTTTATCACTTAAATAGGAATAGACACACTATTACTAGATATTTAAATACTTAAAAGTGTCACTGAATCATTTAAATTAAAATAAAATGATGTCTAATGCATCAGACAGAGATGACAATTGTCAACACACAAACTGGTTAAATGTCATTTCTTATAAAAAGTGATTTTATAAAAAACTTATCTCAGACCTGTGTTTATGAGAAAATCTATTCCAAAAGAATGTGCTGCCCATTTTAGTTTTTTAGGTTTCAAAAGTAGTTTTGTCCCTTATCTCAAGAATCAGTGATATATATATATATATATATATAATTGTATATATAAATATATACGTATATGTGTGTGTATATATGTATGTATGTACATCTATGTATATATGTTTACCATTTTAATTTCCTTTTATACCGAGGGACAATATTTGCCCTTAAAATATCCAGGGTGCCACTTAACTACTACACACTTAATAACTATCAAAATATAGCACTGCCGAGGCGAGCGAACATAACATATATGGCACTTTTACACGCCCACTCATGGTAATCAAGAATATGTTCTTGAGATGGAAATGTGAAAGGATTTGGCTTAATCAACAGCATGCTTATTTGTTACTAAGTTTATTTTAAATTATGTATCATAGGAGTAAATTGAATGGATGTTGAGTTGGCACAAAATAAAAAAAACATAAAAATACATTATGATCATAGAGCCACCTTAATATGGTTTATTTAATAAGGGACAGTGCACATTGATAAAAACATTTCTGTAAATGTGCCAGAGTTAGCCAAGAGACTATTTGTCATCTGCAGTCCCTTACATTAAAGACTCAAAGAGCAGTAGCACAGAGTAAATAATACAAGAAACCGGAGAAATGTTTCAAATTGTATTTAAGTATAAAATTGAAATACCCTTCATCAACTGGTCTTTTCTCGGTCTGCCCCTATAAATGCTATTAAATCATCTAATAAAACTAAAATAGGAATTTACATTATTTCACACAATTTTACAAAGTAACAGCTTCACTTCATTTCGTCAACATTAGAGATATCATCACACATCATAGAGTAGCATTTCTGAGGGTGATTTATTTTCTTTAAAACCACATTATCTGTAATGTCTTAATCTTAAAAAAAAGAACCATGTTGTTTGGTGATGATTTTGAATTGAGCATAAAAACAGTATAATTATACATGTATAGTTGCATCTTTCTAACCCCACCTCAGCTTCATGCCGGCTCTGCGTCCGATTTTGTATTTCCAACAACATTATTGTTGTTGTTGGAACCAACAACAATAATGGCGTTTAGTGGTAAACTCAAATAGAGACTTCAACTTGTCTGAAGTCACACAGCCTTTATAGTAAATACTGTGCTTGACTTTGACTTTAAGCAACCTATATTTAAGTTACAGTTTACTTTCATAAAATCATATCAACATTATTGTAAAACCCCAGATCCTGAAACCGATCTCCAAAACTCTGGGCCGATGTGCAAGAAGTTGCCACCCAGTGTCAGGAGCAGCATACAGGACTGACCTCCCACCTGCTGCCCGTGGAGCGTTTAATCTGACGGGCTTTCAGGTACACTGGGCATGGAATCCATTAGACTGGGTCCGAGATTCTGTGTAGATGGGGTAACCGTTGCAGCACGGAGGGTTGTCAAGTTCAGAAGAAGGAGATCCCATACTGTTGCTGGATGAGTCGTCCATTGAGGGGTCCTGCAAAACAGGACAACTTCAGTCCAAAAGCATTCTCTGGAAACAAATGATTCAGTTTTAATAATCGCTTATCAGCAAAAGTTAATTGGATTGGTCTTAGTTTAGCGATCTAGATCGATGACATCATTAAGAAGCAGGCGTTCAGTGAGCAAAGAAGCTGTACCAGGTGAAGACGCTGCTTGTGTGTGTAGGCAGTTTAGAGAAGCGGATATTATATGAGGGCAGTTTGTATCCTGCTCAACTCCAAGCTGCCACACCAGGAAGTGTGTCCAATACAGTCCTGACAATTTGCTTTAGATGACTTATTTTTGAATGACGTGTGTATCTGACTTCCTTTTAGATCATGATTTATGATTTTGTTGTAAAAAGAACATCTGAAACCAGTAAAACAGGCAAACACATTTTGGGGAGAAAATGGTTGTATCTTTAAATATCTAATATTTATTTGTGTTTGTTTTAAACCCATATGAATAAACTATTTCTAAAGAGGATGCATGAATGATTTACGCTAATGTATGTACTATATATTTTTTGTTATGGTATGAAAGGCAATATATTGATATATGTCTGTTTATTGTTCAATAAGAGAAAACGATATCCATCCCCTCACCCAATACATGCTCAAATGGCTCTTGAATCCTTGTGTTTTAATGGGCAAACCAGCTAGAACTCCATGGCCCACTCAACCTTATATTTCAAAATCAGGCAATTGTCTAATTTAATCTAATTAATAAAGTTAATTACAGTCAGTATATCACATTCTTTTCACATGCCGAGTCACATCATTTTGATAAGATCATAGTGATGACAAGAGAGATACCTTTTGCTGCAGGATGTAAAGTGAAGTTACAGCATTGACTCCATTATGCTCTGTCCTCTTTGGGAGCACATCGGCTGTGGCAAAGCATACAACATTGGACGGTCATTTACACACATGGTGGGATATTTATTTATTTAGTATAACTATACTCTACCTGTTTGAATGATTGGTGAGCGATCAAGCGGGTCATAAACACTGGAGAGAGGCTTTGTAGCTGGATGTCTTCGCCTAACAAAGACACAAGGGCATTTATGTTATGTGATAATGTTTGTATTTTTGCACTCCAGACTTGTCTTTCTTAAAAGTAGTCTTGTGCAATTTAATTGGTTGATTTAAAAATTCCTAGCAACTCCTACTTTTTGGAAGGCGTCCAGCAGGCACACACTGTCAACAAGGTGATGAGGAGGAATATGCCCCCAGTGGAAAGGATGATATAGAGAGAACTTCTTCCTGGGAGGATATGCACAGTGACATAAGCACGGTGACATAAGAAAACTAAGAAAACAAACAGAATACGGAAACATACACAAAAGTATCTTACAGAATATGATTGTGGAATATCTGAGAATTAATTAACTAATTAAATATGTCCAAATCTATTTGACTCATGGTTAACCGACATGTTTTTACATCTTATACCTTTTAAAATTCGTAACATTTAGTCAAAGTTTTTTTTTTAAACTACTCATTGGATTGCCAAGAAGTATGCACTGCAATAGTAAAAGGGTTGACATTTGATTACCTGTTATTTAATTTACATATAAATTGGTACCCATGTGAACTCAAGCCTTCTGTAATTCTGTAAATGAACTCGGATCATAGCCATGTCTGTTGTCCCAAAAACCTGGAACATGATCAGAGGCCACTAGTCTTTTTTAAAAATGGGGACATCTAATGTATTCAAATAATGTATATGTATTGCTTATTATCAAGTTTCCTCGCTTCTCCTCTGGAGCCATTCAATTATACTTTACAAGTCCAGCATAAAACTGTTAATTAAATATGAAAACATGACATATCATGACATTTTGGCCACATTGGCCTCCGGTGACTCTTCAACATATTTGCTTCATGTGTTTCGTTGCGTCGAGCATGACGTGTTTGACGCTTGTTGTCTCGTATCACTTACTGTAGACGGTCAGTCTGATCGGCAAGCTGGTCATATTGCCCACAGGATTCTCCACTGTGCAGCTATAGATGTCATCATCTGCCATCAACACCCGTGTGATGGTCAAGAGCTTTTGGTCAGGTGACAACAGGAATCTCGTCACATTGGCCAGTGGCTTCCCACCTTTGAACCACCTGTAGGCAGTCCTGGTCCCATTGTCATGGGAGCAGTTGAGGATGACGTTTTCGCTGCGCTCCAGTACTGATGAACCTTCCATGTGGATATAGGGCCTGGATATCGACTCTGGATGAATGCGACAGTAGATTCAGTAGTTTTTAATATGTACATAGACACAGAAGAGCAGGACAAGCTGTCAAATGCAAGGGGTGCCGATAGACTCAAGTGTCAACATGGGAAACAATTTGTCTCAGAACCCTCAGGCCAACCTTTAAAGAAATTGACTTCTCAACTTTTTTCTACATTTAGTTTCTATGTCAGATATTTTCACTATATTATGAATTTTTATATCATCGTTGTACCTTTTTCATAGTATCTGGCATTGTTGTCTTTAGAGAAGTAGTTTTCAGGGTGACTTATTATGCATATTTTCACATTGTTTATTCACAGCGTCTCATATTTTTTACCACATTGCCCGTAAATATTTTCATTTTTGATTAAATGTCTCTTGTCTATTTTCATTGTGTGCATTTTTACAGTATATGTTAGCACATATTTTTAATATTTTCACTATCATTGACCCTCATTTATTATTTTATAATTTTGCGAATACATGTGTGAGTTTGTTAAAATATTAGTTTGCACTAATTTCCCCTTTATATCTTGTAAGTAGTCTCTTGGTTTACATTTTGATGAGGTTCAACTTCACCTCAAACTAACTGTACAGCAAGCTAGTGCTGCTGTTCACACAACAGCTATTATTGCAAACCTTTTAAACTTAGCCTCAGTAAATCTAAACCCAAAGTAGACCGAGATTGTAAGTTTGTTTAAAAAAAGAGGTGTCTGTATTTGATGAGTTGGGAGTGAGAATGCACGGTTAGAAACGGTAACGCTGTGTCCGCTGTCGCTTAAAAGTTTAGAAAGAATTATCAGCATTTCTACCACCTGCTGCTATGATGGTCAGCATAACCACACATTGTCAGACCGACCACGTCCTATGCTCCTTGCATTTAACCAGGTGTCCTTGCTTTAATGAGCATCACCTGTGTGGTTATGTAAGGCCTTAACATGAGTCAAGTAAGTTGGCTGACTCTTCAAAGTTTGGACAATGTGTTAATAGAGCATTCCATCATGTTAAGTTGTGTTTTTTTGTGCCACCCTGAGTCAGAGGAGAGTCAATCTTGAATTCCCTCTTGATGAATGCACATTTGCAGCTTTCCCTGCATCCTGTCTTGGGTAAACATATCCTTGTCCCCTTTACTCACACTCAGTGAAATGGTTTAGCGCTTAGTATCCATCCAGGTAATCTGGGGCCTAAGACATATCTCTGGAAGCTGCCATCATCCTTACTCGGCTCAACTGGGACTTCAATTTGATTTTTGCGGTTACATTCATTTCACAAGTCACACACAAGCTTGTTCTCTTACCATCCACAGTGAGCGTGATGCTGCCCTCTCCTGTGAAGGTGTCATCTGTGATGGAGATCTCCACGTCGTAAGTTCCGTCATCAGAGAGTCTAAGGTTGTGGAGAAGCAGAGTCCCGTTTTCAAACACCAGGATGCGGTCACGATACTCAGGCCTCAAGGTCCCAATGATGTCAGTTCCAATCGACTGGACAACAGTGACAGACTTTTCCCTCTTGAGCTGCCACTTAATGACCGGCAGGTCGAGGCTAAAGCTACTATAGCTGACAGATAGCAAGGCCTCGCCCCCAACCGCACCTCTAATGAGAGCGTTGGGGATGGTCATATTCACTGCCAGTACCCCACCTGCAGAGAAACAAAGAGAGGTCAACAATGTATTATTTACAGTCCAGCTTAAAGGAAAGAAATGTGTATATATATAACGTATATATAGTGTAATTTACATGTATACCAATAATAATGTATAGTAATTGTATTGTTATTTCATAATAGACAAGGTGAGACCAAGAGTAATCTACCTACCATAGTTATCAGAGATGTGTGCAGCTGTTACAGCAACAACCATTTACAATTTGACATAGTTCAACTATTTAAAGATCATGTTGCTAAGAATCGTAAATCTGCAGTAACGATGTGGCATGTTCACTCATGTTCACTCATACAGCCCCCTTCAACATCAAGTCATGTCATTGCCAATATTTAGTTTCTGAAACAAATAAGCGAAAGTGGACAAAACCTCCACACTTTTTACATAAAAAAATATTAAAATATTGATGTAATACACAGTAAAAAATAACAAAACATGAATTGTCGGTCCTCAGTGTGATGCAAATTTGATCTACTGCTACGAGTTCAGACACACCCAGCACCCTGACCTCTTAAATTCTGCCTTGCCTCCATAAAGGGTCCACAACTTCCTGCATTGACACTGAATGTTCGATGGACATGAGTAGGCCCTACATTGTATACTGCAATATTGCAATCATTGAATTTCAATATCATTTTTCGGGAAACCGCTTTCTATTGCAATAGCTTTATGAACAAGCGACAGTTCTTGGATACAGGCTAGATGGAAATAATGCGTCACTGGTTTTATGGTTTTATTATTTTACTGCATTTCTCAACTACGGTAAAGCGATACGGCGCTAGGCTAAAGGCTCGTGTGGGCATCACGCCCCATCTCTGCTGTGTACTGAATCCAGTCTGCATGGCCGATCTACATTACCATGGGAACAACTGTCAATTCTTGGGATGGGCCAACAAAAGTGGGGATTGTTTGTTCACATTTCCTTCTTGGCAGTTCATGAAAAGAACACTGGGAGCAGTCCAGATGTCATGCTAGCTTTGCAGAAGCAGAACAACTCAGTAACTCTGCTGCTAACCACAACAATAGCAGGGCAGTGATGGGGCACAGCTGAAAGTCACTGAATAGCTGAAGACATTGGTTCAGCCTGAAGTCACAAATACTGTATTCACTTACAAAGGGTGGCTCAAGAATGTAAAGGCACCCACACAGTTTAAAGCAATCCAATACTCCGACAACAAATACTACCTTTGTGACGTCCACAGTGATCAGTTTTGCAGTTTTGCAGCGCTCACAATTTAACAATATTATGCATAACACTGCAAACATAACCACAGACCTCTGGTCATAACATATCGCGTCAAACCCTCTCCATGTTTCATTTATATCCATAAAAAATAAAAAATACTCAACTTTAAAATAAAAATAAAAATCCAAAATAAAAATCCTGTAAATTCTTACTTTTTGTTCTATTTTCTTCCTGAATCCAGATGGTTTTGTGTAAGAACAGCATAAATAAATAACACATAACACGTGAGTGTTTAGGTACGTAAGAAGGACCCTGCGAACTGCTTCATCAAGCAAGTTTTTGTTAACTCACTGCATTACAAAAAAACTTTTTTTGATTCCCTCATTCTGACAACACATGAAAAAAACTAATGAAAAAGCAGACTTTCTTATTTGATACAATGTAAACTATAAAAAAACTTTAACTTTTCCAAAACTCATAAACTTGCAAGTGACCATTGTTGGCGAATCATGAGCAAATCCTAAAGTAGAACATGTGACATACCTGAATTGAAGGAACCGAGATACACGAGCAGTACAATCTGGGAAATGATTTTAGCTTTTGAAGGAGCCTCCTTCTCTGTCTTCATCTTGGGTCGAAAGCTCTGTTTTCCTCCCAGACAAGCAGCATGATCTGAGACTCTGGGCAGAACAGAGAACAGTCATTCATTCACGCTCTGCTGGCACTGAGTACATGTTGTTCTCAAACGCCATGTAGATGCAGGACAAAAGTGTGTGTGTGTGTGTGTGTGTATGTGTATGTGTGTGTATCTGGATGTCCTTTTCGTGTGCTTATTGTTTTAACGCAACGGTAACCGATATGTTAATTAACAGAACAATAGTCCGTTCATCACCTTTCTAAATGAGTGTATCTCTGTCTCTGAAGCACACTTGATTTTGCTCATCTTTCAGCCTCCAGTGGGGCTGGACTTGTAAAGTATAATTGAATGGAGGAGAGGAAACTTGACTTAGAAACTTTATAACTCTTGCAGCTCAGAGTCACAGCTATGAAAACCTGTCAGCGCATCCTCCTCTTTGGTCCTTCATCTCTCTCTTTTTGTCTGTGAGATCATACAGAAACAGCTGGTCGATGCAGCAATTGAACTTCAGGATGAAAGTATCTTCCACTGGGAGATTGAGTAGCCTTACTCCTGCTCTTCAATACCTTAGCCATCAGTGAAAGCTCCTCCTCACATCTTATCATTATGTCTATCTATTCCAGGTACCTTGGATATCACGCCCCCCACCAAAGTCAATACAGAGCTCAACCGACCCCAGTGTTTCAGATGGGAGTGGTCCTGTTTGAAACACTCCACAGAGATGACTTTGTGACCACCAAGTTCCTCACAAACAGTCAGAGAATAAGCAAGACTCTGTTCAAAGATAAGAAGAATATACACAGACATGTTGGCAGACACAAATCTGTTGATTTTAGTTGATATTTTGCTTCTTTCTCACCAGATTGCTAGGATTTCTTGCAAAGGTGTTTCACTGAAGACCCCGATCAGCATCTGACCCTGGAGCAACTCAGAAGTCACTCCACACACACACAAACACACACACACACACACACACACATACACACACACAAACACACGCATGTATTTAAAATGTATAAACCTGTACAACACCTAACTTGTCACCCAAATCTGAATGCCACTCCCACTTGGATTTTTGCGAGTGTCTGCTCTTGGACTGGGTCAAATGATCCAGTATATGTAATACTGAACAATAAGTAATAAAGTTGAATTCAAAATGTAATAACTGTCACTTTCATTTACATGTTTGGATAAAACATTTACGAGTTATTTACATCGTCGAAAAATGGGTACATGTGACTTTAAGAAATCTACACCATCACCAACCACCAATGGGGGAAGTGACTCAGTGCTTAGCAACCGGGCCCAAACATAGCAGCCATGCTCTTTGAAAATGACATAATGTGCTCAAAGAAAAGATGGTCTAGCTCACGTTCATGATTTACATTTGTTTCTGGCTAATTGTTCCTTCCTGCGATGGCTGAAATCAGCATGTTTGAGCCATTTGAGCTCTTCAATCTCCTCAACCAGGGCAGCGGTGTGTCAAAGCTGGCAGAGATCAACTACCTCTGCTTGATTGGTGAGAAACGAACTCTAGCTCAGTGTGAATACTCAATATGAGTTGGATTTTGCTTGATTGCTCTGATGTAAATCAATTTATCTTCAGTGGTTTTATACTCATATGTCTCCTCTTTAGATGCTCGAGAAACCCATGACTACAGAATGAGTCACATCATTACAGCAAAACATGCCAAAATGGTAGGGATGTCATCAGGCTGCTAAATAGACATTGATACACTATCGACTCTTTTGCACTCGTCACTTACATACACTGTCACTTTCATACACTGCTTGTACTTACACTTACACGACTAGTCCATATTTATCAGAATTATTGCACCTGCTACTCCCATTGTCTATAGTTTAGTTGTTATATGTTACTTATGTGTATTATATGTTATATGTATATATGTTGGTATTATATGTATAGGTTGGTATATGTTTTAGCATGTTGTATTGTATATTTATCTTGCATATTTAGTAAGGTTATTATATGTTACTACATGTACATTATGTTCAGAGTACTTGTACAGAGTGTATGTCATGTCATGTTATGTTGTATTATGTGTGCTATGTTATGCTATGGTAGTTGTTGTTATTGTCCTAAGAATGTCAGTGCTCAGTCTGACCCGGTGTCATTCAGTGCATCTGACAATAAAAGACTTGTAACTTGTAACTTGTATCCACAGTTTTGTGACAGGGGTAATTGGGCAATGGGTTGGTTGCTGTATGGTTCACACTAGCATAGCATTATCATTCATAGATTGCAGCTTAATTCCTTCTCCTTTTTATTTCACATTCTCCAGGATTCAAAGAGGACGTTTTTCTTGCCAGAGGCTGTGGAGGTTGACAGTATGCAGCATGTGGTGGTATATGACAGCAACACAAGCAACTTACAGGAACAAGGTAACATGTTTATTCAAAGTAACACTGTGGCATTTGTTTTTTGTCCATAAGACCCTTAAACTGTTCATCAGTGCTTCCAATGTGCATTTCAGCCACAACGGTGTACATTGATGCTCATCAGTTTTCCTCTGTGATTGCAGACCGAGCGGTTCAATGTGCCCAGGAACTGGCCAAAGCGAGCTTCTGTCCGGTCCACATCGTGACCGGAGGCTTTCAGAGGTTCTCGGCTCTGTACCCTTTTCTAAGGACTGAGAAAATCATGTACACCATCATGGTAAGACTGTATTGTTCACACACCCTCACACTGTTACATATTCTACGTTCAGGGTTAGATATCATGCGGAATACTTTGAACATTCTGGATTATTTTCTGTATTTTCTTTGATTTATAGACAATGTGGCGGCTATTTTCACTCCACAGGGAGGTAAAAAGTAATATTGCTTGAACACCTCCCAAAAGTGGAATTCTTGTAATTGAGATGCATACCATACAATAATCGCATATCCTTCTTAACCTTGAAAAGTGAAATATGAATTAAATGCATTATTATTATTATTATTATTATTATTATTATTATTATTATTATTATAAGTAGGCGTTTATGTGATATTACAGCTTATATTGACACATATTTAGTAATGTTACACTGTTATTTTCACTGTTATTGAACTTCATTTGTGATTTAATATATTTTCTTCTCTTTTAGTCATATGTATGTGCGATTCAGTTACAGTACACATTTTTATTTTAAAGTTTAAATGAGCAGTGCTCTCATGTCGGTTTAAAACAAATCTAAACTCCTGTCTTTATAACATGTTATACCCAGGTGAATACTTAAAGATTTTAAACTCAAAATCTGAGTGCCTTAGATATGTTTCAAAAGTTGTGACAAATTCCCAACTGCAAATTTGCAATTAATAAATTGACCGGGACACACAGATACAATCTTTAAAAAAATGTTTCTCTCCAATAAGGTTGTTGATTCAGTTTTATTTTGATACAATTTATTATATTTCTGGCGGGTCTCAGGAACTGGAAAACCTAAAGTCCTTTCCAGTGGAGATCATAGCGACCCTGCTGTATATGGGCGATGAGAAACACAGCGTGGACGTCAGCATCCTCAAAGACCTGCACGTCTTTGCTGTCGTCAGCATCTCGGAGAGTAACGCTCTGGAGTAAGACGGGATCGGATGCTTGAAGTATCATCAGAGAAAACTCTGAATGTCATCGCTGTTAAATCTGTTCTTCATTTTCTTTCGGACTAGATCCATACAGGGGAATCAGATCGTCGCTCACATCTCTGTGGCGGACTCAGTGGAAGCTGATTTACGTTCAAGTCTTGAAAGGATTTGCAGCTTTATTGGTAAGTTGTGCTTTACCTCATTCAATTCTTACAAGTATTTAGGCCCGGGTTTTGTATATAGAAGCAGGAAATCTATGAATCAAGGTTTTACTCATTGTAAACTGCAACAGGGAAGTTTCTGTTAGATGAATGTGAAGTGAAGTAGGGTTTTTCAGTTCAGGTTAAACTCCTACATGTATTTTATATTTCCAAGATCTGAAATTGTTATTTCAACAACATATCGGCATTCATAAATGTGTTGTGACTTTGAATATGAAAATAGTACGGCTGATAGATAGGTTTATTTTATTTTACAATCTGTGAAGAGACACATGTATTACATGCAGATATTTGATTTTTGAAATCTAAATTTATAACATTGAAATGTGAATGGGGGGGGGGGGATGCAACACTAGATTCAAGGTTTTAGGAAAAGCAAATTATGAAAGATTTTGCCGTTTTATATTCCACATTATATGAGATTGTTCGAGTTTAAGGTTGTTGCCATTTCAACCGTAAAAAAATACTGTTGAATACAATGACATTCTGTTGCTCTCAGACCCAGAAAATAAAAAACAACAGGGCATAAAAACAACAATGTTTGGGTGCTTTTAAGTGCAGGTTTTGCGATTCAATCAACATTTTTTAAACTTCACCTCAATTTAAACCTTGTGAGCTTTATGAACAAAACTTAATCGGAGCAGAAAAATAACTTATGTGTGTATTTGCTAGATGTGTTAGCTATTTGTAATAGCTATAACTGCCGTTGGATCGGATTGATACTGCTTCCACAAATAGACGTCTTGTTTTCAGATTCACATATCAACGTGGGCTCCCGTGTGCTGATAGCTTCCAGGCACGGCAGGAGCCGCTGCAGTGCTGTCGCCATTGCCTTTCTCATGCATCACTTCAAATACACACTGGAGGCAAGTGGGGTTCATTCACTTTGGTTTATTGTGTGAGAAATGCAGAACTTTTAGTCCCGGTCCCACTGTTATATTGAGATGGCAACAAGTATGTGAGTATTTTATTATACTCTAAGACTGTCTTCAAATGCATTTGGGGCCTTTTGTTCCAAATCAAAATAAGAGGCAGAATGTTTTTCCAAGCCTCGGATATGCAACCAGCCAGCATTTAGTTTGTTTACAGCATGAATAATCAATGTAAACACGAGTTTGAGCCATGTGTTGTAACTGTGACAATTTAACAATAAACTGCACGTTTAATAAGAAATGGATAAGAGGTGATGGAATGGAGACAGATTCGCTGTTTCCCCTGCTTCCATTGTCAAAGTTAAGCTTTGATAATTATGTCTAGACTCCAGGTCAATACTTCCATACTTTAAACATTTTTGTGATTTCTTTATCAATCTTCTCAAAAGGATGAACTATTTAAACACACAGGCATGAGATAAGCTATTGATCACAAAAAAGCAGCATGTGCATATACAATATAACGTATGTATTTGCAGTTTATATTTATATCTCTGTGACTTTCTTTCAGGAGGCCTGGAAGTATGTGCTCAAATGTAAACCCAACATGAGACCAAACACCGGGTTTTTACAGCAGCTGTCTGACTGGGAGCTTCACACCACGGGAAGGAAAGTGACTGACATCTCTGGACCTAATTTTTAACTATGGATGATGTAATGGGTAGAAGTTGTGTATTTGGTACAGATAATACATAAATAAACCCAGTGATTTAAGGTAATATCAGCTCAAAATAAAAAGATAGAAGGTTGAACAGTGACACCTAGTGGGGTTATTTTGTACTTCACTTTTGTAAAGGTCTTTTCTCGTTTTGTATTCATAAAGAAAGTTATTAATGGATAACTCTATGGATAGTCAGTCCTTAAATGGCTCTGCTAGAGGTAAAGCTTCCCCCCTCTAGTGTTACGCAACATAACCTCTAAAAATACAACCCACGTGTCATTAAAAGAGATATATATTGTGCTGACATTTCCCCTGAGAGAATCCTTGATATCACGTCACTGAAATGTCTTTGTTTATGTAATGGAATGCTGCAGTAAGTGTCCGAGTTTTGAGTTAAATAAAAATAAATGCAAATAAAATGTGGTTTCGCATGTAGGAGAACATATTTCTTGCAGCATGTTTTGAACTCACATAAGTTGTATTTAAAGATCTCGGTCGTGATTGGCTGAAACGAAGAACCAAAATATTATAACAATCCAATGTGCCATCTTATTGGAGTTGAGTTTTGGGAAGGGCGTTATCGTTAGCCATGTTAAAACCGGATGTTTTTACTTGGGCTTCAAAAATAAAAGCATCGAAATGTGTTTTTTTTTTACAGTAAACTAGTTAATATAACCATATACTGTATATAATAGAGGTTTAAAGCCAACTTTAGGCCTAATTTATATATTGCTAAGTGGTCTCATCCAGTCATTCCCAAAGACTGGGTTGACATTTTATTTATTTATAAATTATTATTTTTATAAAAAATATTTCCTGAATTTCTACAATAGTCTTTTATTCAACATTTACATCTGCAGTATACTGTTCGAGCCAAACGGGAGCCTGGATGCTCATGAGGCTCACTGCTCACTGTAGGCTACTTTTGAAATTGAGTTGCAATGGTTTGTCTTATTTTTTTAAAGGTTCCCAGAAAAGAAATATTGGAAAACACTGACTTAATACCTAGTATTATATCATAATTTACAGGTTGATAATATGTGTTTAATAATCCGAATGAACTAAAAATATTCTTTAAAGAAAATGTAGTGGATTAAAAAGTAAAATACTTCCCTCAGAATGGTAGCGGAGTAGATAAGTAGCAGAAGATGAAATTACTTGAGTAAAATACTAGTACTTCAACATTTTACATAAATGTATATATGTTACATTTAACATTTAAAAAACAAGTAAACGAAAAGAACAGTCTCCTAAAATAGTATCATGCAATATTTTCTAGGAATTAATCAAACAATAGAAATACAAAATAAAAAACAGTAATATACTAATACACATCAGGCTCTTATTGTGAAGCGCACCACCGGAAGTCACACTTCTTCGTTGGTTTGGCTTTGACACTGACAGCGGCACAACTGTTGCTCAGCGGAGATTGAACGTCACCCAGAACCAGAAGAGTGGAAAATGTTGTTCAGTCCAACGGATTACACAGAATGCTTACGCGAATGGGAGGATTTAGAGAAGAACTACCAACAGATCCAGGTGGGTAAAAGAGGCTAAACTTGCCTCGGCTACAACCGCGGGAGGGTGCCCTGCCCCGGGGTGGGAGTGGGGGTCAGAGGTGGTTGCGATCAGCTGAGCGGATTGCTATAAGTGTAACGGGACCGTGAAAAACAAAACAAAAGTCAGATTGAGTTAAAGCAGACTTAGATTACTACGTGGCGAACTGCCTCCGATGATACATTGTTGTTCCACCAAATAACATTTAAAGTGCATGCTTCTATACTTCTTACTTGTAATGTATACACGTTACATTTCAGAGGGACATGATGTACTTTTTTTACTCCATCTGTCACCTTTACTGGTTATTATTGGGTCAAGCCCTCCACATGATCAATATGACCACACAGCTAAATATGCAGCAGCTGTCATTGTAGGTCACGTGCTTAGTGGGAAAACAATGGGGCCTTTAAAAAAATCTCAACTTTGACATGCATTAAAGATCAACAAGTTACAGTGAAGAATAGGATACAATTTATATGCAGTGTGCCACACACATTTAGACAAACATAACGATACACATACACATAACCAAAGACATACAAACAAATATATTGTGTAACACAATGATATGTGTATATACGTATGTCTGTGTAAACACACACACACTTGAAACAAACCCTCATATAGACATATATATATAATACATGCGGTATAGTGTTAACTACCCCCCTCCCACTATTGGTAATGCTCACTCTCTAATACATCCCATGATACAATTACACAAATTGTTGAATTTTGATTAAAGTTCAAGACCAGGATACAGTAGTTATTTCTTTAGCACCATGTTATTAAAAATATCATGTTCACAACAATGATCTTTATTATATGAATATAACAAAAACGGTCCCACCATTTCTATTGAACATGCCCTGACAGGATTAAATCAGTGGGGAGATGTAATCATGAACAATATCAATAGTATAAAATGATGGGAAAGAAAAAAACATAACCACAAATATGATAAAGCTGCATCCTTATTATTGTGCATTGATCACATTCAGTCATTTGTGGCTGTTATAACAACAGGAATTGCAGAAAATAAGTATGTTTTGTTGATTTTCTTACTTCTTTTATTGGATTCAGAGAGATTAACCTGCTTTAAAATGCTTAAAGGAATTGTATAGTTGTTCTGGTGCTGGTATAGAAGTAAATAATATACAAGTTGATTGGTTTACTGGTCGGAAACAAGGTCATATGTCAATGACTTTGTTCTTGAAATTGAAGAATTTCTAAATTTAAATTTGGGATTTGTTGTAAATGGATGATATTGCTCTCCCAGCTGAATCTTTGTGCACTTTATGTATTTCTGTTTTGTCCAGGACAGCCATCGCTTATACAAACACAAACTCGAGGAAGTGACGAAACTGCAGGACAGCTGCTCCAGTGCCATATTGCGTCAGAGGAAGAAACTGAAAGAGCTCACTGCATCACTAAAAGGGTTCGTATTGACCGACGATTCAGTGAGTCCAGCAGGTGAATTTCAACATCTGGGTCTGTTGCATGATGCCACGGGGCCCAGAAAGACTATTACATATTTACTTTTGTAGTGAATCAACTTTACAGTGAGAAAATGTCATTAAAGTTGTGTTAATTTGTGCAGATTGTCTTGCTGGACAAAACATGTGAGTACCATAAACGTGTTTGCCGCAGAGTTTAATTTCGGCGACTGTTTTAAATTTTTTTGGGATACCCTGGTATACTGCCGAATCATACACAGAACCGAAATGTAACAACGGATCGTAATTATGTGTGCAACTCTGCTGTCTTATAACCATGTCATAACGTTTTCTTCCATTTTTAGATGCAAAGATAATTATCCATTGGCCAAATGTAATCCAGAGTACGTGGATGTCATCGCTGAAATGAAGAACTCCATCAAAGACAGAGCGGATGCTTTCTCTGAAATGGAAGCGTTTCTGCCAAAGAAGAACGGGTGGGATTTTTGTCATTTTGATTTACTGCATTTAAATGGATGACACAGACGAGAGTTTCATGTTAACTGTCAATATTTATTTAGCAAACATGGAAAATGCCAAATCGTTGAAAGTACTTGAAGTAGTAGTAGTTAGTAGTAGCAGAGTAGTAGACTACTCACATTCTGCATTACTATGAACAACATAGATACCAGCTAATGAAGCCCCACATTTTATTGGAATATATTCAGAATATAAAACAAAATAATCCAAATATTGAAGATATCTGCATTGTCATTGACTGGCTTCTATTCCTGTTTAGGTTATACTTGGCTCTTGTTTTAGGGAATGTCAACGTAACGCTCCTCAACAAACAGTCAAAGTAAGTTCCGCTCACGTTAAGTCTTCTTACGACCCTTAACATTTTTTTAAAAGTCATGTGAACGTCACATTAACATAATTTCATAATTTTAGATTTGCCTACAAAGATGAATACGAGAAATTTAAACTGGTCTTCACGGTCCTCCTCTTTGTGTTCTCCTTCACGTGTCGCTTCGTGTTCAGCTCCAGGTGAGGTTTCTAATTGTGGAAACATTTCTGTGTGAATGAAAGGAAATGAATGACGGTGCCGCCCATGTTTATCGGGATAAAGTGCAACAATTTTAAGTTTTTAACTAAGTTATTGTACCTAAGGAAATGTCCAAACAAAATGATTGATTCATCTCCTATGTCCTTATTCGGTCAAGGAAATAAAACCATGGTACATGATGTTGTCGTTGTCTATCTTTCCTGTCTAAATAGATTTATTAGAGGTTGTGCATCTTTTAAAGGCCTGTATAATAATAACGATACCATAGCTGTCGATGACATCGTTGTAACTGCAGGACGAAGTTTTCCAATATCTAGATAATATATACATTTGTATGTAAGTAAGTCCAAATAGATGAAAATAATGACTTTGTTGATTGCCTTCCTTTTATTTGTGACTTTGGTCGTGTTGAACTTCTTTATGTGCATTTTTTTGTTTCAGAGCAATGGATGCCATGTTTAACTTCCTGTTGGTGTGGTACTACTGCACACTCACCATCCGAGAGAGTGTCCTCATCAGCAACGGCTCCAGGTCTGCCACACATTCACTTTCTTCACTCTTTTTATCCTAATGATAAATGGACAACCCTAGGCTCAAATCTTTAACAGCTACTAGCTCTACTACGACAAGCATAAGGAGAAGCGATCCACACAGGCACACATTTTGATTCTGATGGGTCCAGCAGGTTGACCAGCCATGAAACCAACACTACGTCAAGCATAACATCCTGCTGGTCTGGCAGTTGTACGTAGGTTCTGCTCAGTTTCAGTCCTCCATGTTGTTTCAGGATCAAAGGTTGGTGGGTCTTCCATCACTACGTGTCAACTTTCCAGTCAGGCGTCATGCTCACTTGGTGAGTGATGTTATCCGCTTTTCTGTGAGAGGGTGGCTTTTTTAAGCCTCCAGCATACCTGCACACAATTGTATATAATGATATATTGACTTGTGTGACTTTTAACCTAGATGTTGTGAAGGTTTGGGTTCGTGCTCCGTTTTCATTAAATGTGTTTGTTGGCAGGCCTGACGGGGCTCTCTACCAGATGTTTAGGAACCAGTTCCTAACATCCTGTCTATACCAAAGTAAGAGATTCAAATGTCAGGACTTTCATTTGTATTCTGTTGCAAACACTTGATATAAAATAACGTCTATGTATGGAGGACATTATAGTGTGCAAGGCTTTAAAGGACAAGAAAGCTACCACCAGTTTATAATGGAAAGCAGATGTTCTCTAAATACTATTACTTATAATGACACATTGCCAGTGTTGCAGCATAACCTACTTAAAACCTGGTAAAAATGGTCCTCCACATGAATGTGTCTGTTTCTCCGAGACAACTTACACATAGCAGTCTGTAACTCTGTACTGGCCACAACTATCAACTTCCTCTTTTTCTATTGTTCTCCAAAATGTAGGCTTTGTCCAGTTCCTCCAGTACTACTACCAGAGCGGCTGTTTGTACAGACTCAGAGCTCTGGGGGAAAATCACAACATGGACGTTACAGTCGGTGAGTGCGCTCTGAACCGCTGTCGGACGTTATCTTGTTGAAGGGCTGAACTAATTGAAGGAGAAGAGGCCCACGTACACGGACATCCTCGGATGATAAATCCTAAAGACCGTGGTGGTTCCCTGACCTTTCATCTAGCGCGGGTTCACATTTTTTGTTTTTTCAGTGAAATATCTCCTCAGCTGTTGGATGAACTTGTCACAAAATGTGTTTCAGGTGCTCACGTCCACCCTCTGGACGAATTGAAATAACTTGGTGATCTACTGGCCTTTCGCGTATTGCTATCATCGGGTCAAGATTTATATGTATCCAATACTTTGGGTTATTCACCAAATACCTGAACAAATATCTTGTATTAAACATGGTAAACATGTCACCTGCTAAATATCAGCGTGTTAGAATTTAGAAACTGTATTATGTCTTTATCTTATATTCTACGATCTATTGGATTTCACGGACCTTAATTATAATAACGATTACATTTTTCAAATATCTACTTCACATACGAGTAATGATAAGATATCTATAATTAATCATATTAATCTCCTCTCCTGGTGTTTAGAGGGTTTCCAGTCCTGGATGTGGAGAGGATTAACCTTCCTGCTTCCTTTCTTGTTCTTTGGTCACGTGAGTAGCTTCTCTCTGAGTAGTGCTCACTGCCTAATTACACCTTGGGCTCATTATGCATTTGCTTCTTCTGAAAATAAAAAAAAACTGCTGAAAGAAATCTGTGAAAAAATCTCAGTTTATAAATGCGAAATTATAAACTAGAAACTTTTCTTATTCCAATGTTGTCTTTGAAAATGTTCACGACTATTGACTGTTCCTCGTCTTCCAGTTCTGGCAGCTCTACAACAGCATAACACTGTTTCAGATGGTTCAGCTCCCAGAGTGTAAAGAGTGGCAGGTTGGTACACCGGAGAGCTTTGATGTTCTAATACGCCATTTCATAAACTTCTCTAATTGCGTGCACAACCGTCTTTGTGCAACACAGCCCAAGGACCTAATATAAATATATATATATATATATATATATATATATATATATTTATTTATTTATTTATTTATTTGTTTAAATTATTTTTTTATCACAAGCACCAACTTAACAAAAACACAGAATCTGCATTTAAATTAAAAACAATTCTGGCTTGTATTTTCCGCTTGTTAAAACCTTTTCTTCCATTTCCACTATTCCTTAACACAACCAGTAACATGCACATAGTTTTCATTTAGACTCAGTGAAGACTGATCAACTACTGATATAAATCCTGTATACAGAGATGTTATTTCTTTTGGTGTGACTACAGATAGTTGCTTTATAACGCCATATATTTTTTAAGTTAAATAAAAATGTGTGCCTCTAAGCTTTTCCCCCCCGTTGCTGTGATGTAGGTTGTGATGTGCGGCTGCTCTTACACGGTGCTCTTCATGGGAAACGTCTTCACCACACTGGAGGTGGTTTACCAGAAGTACATGAACAACCAGGACAAGGCCAAGACCTCATAAGAAAGAGAATCACTCAAATAAAATCACGTTTGTGGAATGTGCAAATTTGCCATCAGCTCTAATATTCTTTTTAGGGCTCTTTATCGATGGCGTGATTGTTGTCCTTTTGGACCATTGAAATGTATTGCTACTTTTAGCAATATCCTTTGGATTTGTGTGTCAATGAGCAATATGTTTTACGAGGACGTCGTGTACATTATCCTGTTGATCGGTCAATAAAATATATCGGAAAGATGTTTCTGCAGGACTTTCGGTATTAATTGTACACCTCCGATGAGTAAATGTTACTGAATATGGAAATAACTGAGCTGCTTGCATTATGGTCGTTTTGGGGAAATTATCTATTTTTTGTTTCTCAGCAGCTGCGCTGTATTTCAGAAAGTGCCAATAAAACACTCCAAACCCCCATTTTGTTTTTACTGCCACTATTTATCGCAGTTATGCGACTTACGTTACGATTTTGTATGCGTTGTGCTGTAACTTATTAAATGCGGCCCCCAAATTACTTTCATCAACAATGTTTCCCTATCTTGTTTTTTTTGGGCCCTTTTTTCACTGATTCAAGGAAACACCAATGTAGTAATTTATATAGAAGTGATCATGCTGTGGGTGAAGTATTCCTTAAAGCCTGGCCTTAATCAAAAGTCTTGCGTTTGTATGAAGATTTACACAAGTTCACTTGTTGCATAACGTGGTTGTGGATAACATCTACCATCCTTGTTCCATCTAATAATGTTTTAAAACCTCATTGTTTATATTATTTAAAGTTTTTTAAACTGTTTATTATTGCATTACATAAAAACGACCACAAGGTGGAGACATTGAATTTCATTAGCTGACCCTGGTTCTGCTGTTAAAGTAAACACACTGAGGAGAATGTCTTTATTTTTGGACAAACATCATCACCCTTTTCTTTATCAAAGGTCTCGTTTAATCTAAGACTAGGAGTCAGTGGCAGAACCTCCCAGATGGATCACATCTCTCGAGGGTGATCACACTGCACCATCTGGCACTACAGGACTCTGAAGAAGACGAGGAGGTGTCGAATGGAAGTGCTTATTGTTCATATGCCAACAAGATCAAGCATCAATTTCCCTGAGTGAATGTTACTAATCAGTGAGTGGTTCTGCTGCAGTTTGAACCAGACAATTAGAAGGCCTCACCCATTGGGAAGACTCACGACTCAAGGGCCACATTCAGAGTCGGTACTGGTAGATCCCCCCCCACACACACACACATTTTAATGTCAATCTGGCCTATTTTCTTACGACTCGTCAACATGTTGCCAGTTTTTAAGAAGGGCTGTGGTCCCACTGCGGTGGCAGCCCCCCTTGGAGTTGACATAAGTGACTAATTGTAACGTTTAGTGGTCTGCTTACCAGCTGTGACAGTGACACCTGTCCCGTTTTTACCCTTTAAGTCAGAGGGTGTGTGTGTGTGTGTGTGTGTGTGTGTGTGTGTGTGTGTGTGTGTGTGTGTATTTGTCATTGTGACAGAATGTGTAGAAATCTACTGTTTCTAATTATGCCCCTGGACAGAATTTGTTACACCTTTACAGGTTGAGATCAAAATGAAGGTCGAGGTCGAAGATTCAGTTGAGTTCAGTTTTTTTTATATAGCCCAATATTACAAATTATGAATTTTCCTCAGCAGGCTTTACAATCTACACAAACAACATCCCTGTCCCAGGATCAGGAACAATTCCCAAGAAATAGAAAAAAAGGGAAGAAACCTTCAGGAGAGCAACAGAGGACGATCCCTCTCCCCGGATTGGAAGAAGCAAGAGATGTCATGTGTACAAAATAATCTATGTATCAACATTATGAACAGTATGGCAACATGTATGACAAATTAATATCATCTCACAGTATCATCATAGTGCTCATCTTTTGTGCACAATGTATACCCCTATATTTAACCACCTTTGTATCCTGTCATAGAGCTTCATGGCATTACATCTAGAATATAATGAACATAGTTGTCACTAATAAAATAACCAAGGAAATCTAAAATACAAACTAAACATGGTTTCTACGTTTTAATGTATTGCTGTGTTTGTCTCAACAGCTTGAAATAGAGGGATAGGTGATCTATTAATAAATCAGGTCATATTTATATGCATGACACAGTAAGGAAATCTTTATGAACACTTGTTATCGATGAAGCTCATGAGAAAAGAAAATATTTCAATAAAGCTTGTTCTTTATGATGCTTCATGATTTAAATATCTACAGTAGAACAGAAATAAATGGAAACAAATGCATGCATAAGATCAGAGTGAATAACACCACAACAAATTAAATAAGAAACCACCTTCACTCCCAGTTTATCACGGTGTAACTTCCCCCACCCTGGCAAAAAACTCTTGTAGGAGTTAGTGCTGGAGGGCCAGTGAGAGCGAGGCAGGCTGGGACGAAGAGCAACGTGAATGGGGTGGTAGAAAGAGAAGAGTGGGAGGAGGGCTGCGTATTCTCCCAGCCTGCACCTCTTTCATCTTTCTCATTAAAGCATGGAGCAGTGGGGGCTGTCAAAAACGAGCCCAAGGACATGGGGATCGGGGACCGAGTCTGAGCCTCGTATCAGGAGGTGGAGAAGGGAAGGAGGGGAAAAACCACGGCGAGCAGCCCGGACCGCCACCGTCAAAACCTTCACCTTAAACTTAACCCACCTTCCCTCTGGGACCCAGATAAATACCTCTTATCTGTACTCCTCCACCTCCTGTGGGGGGGTTTCTTTGCTTGAGTGGGGCCGAGATGCAAGAAGCTTTATCTCGGAGAGAGTGTATGAAAGAGAAAAGGCAGCTTCCATCTGGGACAGGCTGATTAAAAGAGAGGCGAGTAGAGGAAGTGTTTCGTGATAGAAGATATGTGATGCTGACTAAAGAGGCGGATCCAGTAGCGGTCTGTACGTCTTGGAGATTTTGCTCTAACATTCAGGTTGATTTATTTATTTATTTAAGATAGCTTTATTGCACTTATTTCGGTTCCAGTAAAGTTTTCTCAAGAAATATAGAAATAATTGAGGGTTAAATTTGCCACATGCTGCCACCAAAGTAGTTTGACATTTTGGAAAATACGGTAATTCATTGTCTTACTGAGGATGGCAAGAGGAGATAAATACCACTCTAATGTGTTAACAATAAATAATAAAACGGTGAGATTGTTTTAGGTAAAATGCAAGAATATTATTTGGTCGTATGAGGAAATAACCCATAACTTAACCCATATTAAAGCTCATCATGTGTCAATGTTGTGTTTACATGTTGTTTCTACTGCCCCCAAGAGGCAACACACTGTTGATGTAGGGGTAATGTGAGATAAGAGGGAAAGTAGTAGGTTAAATTCAGTAGATCTCAGTGGAAGCTAATGTTATACCATTGTTTATAGTCAGCTAATATATGGTAAATTTTAGTTGGTAGGTAATTTTATCTCACATTATTCCATAATTTCTGCTGCCGGTTGCCTGCTCAAGTTTGCTCTACTTTAAGCTTTAAAATAAGTCACATGAAGCAGAGACGTCAGTCAGTGGACACATCAGTCGCCTGCCATCCTGAAACACGGATATCCCGTTTGCACAGGACATTAAAGTATATTTTAGTGACAGATGTTCAAATGAATGTATTCTTCACCAAGGAACAGTTCAATATTTAAACATTAGACCACACTGATGCTATTTTATATCTGCCCAAATGATTCAAATTAAAGGCGTACATCCTGAGAGGTTTGGATCGATCCTAGCAAGTCTGGATGAGTCTTAGGCCCTCACCACATGACAGAAATCGGGCCCATCAACGTTCACATATCCTGAAGTCTCTCTGTAGTGTAGCGTGAGAGCCACACTCCAGACCAACAGCAGCCAAGAGAGTATCTCGCCAATCAAGGGAGAGAAAGTCAAATGAATCCATGCAATTGAAGTAAATGATTCAACGAAATATGAGTCAAAAGGAAGAAGTAAAACCCGCTCTGTGCTCTTGCTGCAGTGATGTTCAGATCCTTCCCCTCCTCATTAGCAGAGCGAGTCCCACGACAGCCACTCCTTCACCTCTTTGGAAATATGAACTGAGTGGCAAATTAAATATGCATATTTAATAAGAGGGGAGCGTGATTACATCCACTTGTTAAACGAGAGCATGACGGATGAGGAAAGAAATCGGAGAGAGGGAGAGAAAGAGAGAGAGAGGAGAGAGAGAGACACAGATCTTCATGGCCTGCAGAGTTTGAAAGAAAAAAGGGAATTCATCTTTATTTTAACGCAGCTCTTTGGGAGTAACCCTAGCAGGACTTCCCCCCACTCTGTCGAGCTGATTACACACATTCTGGCTTTCTGGGGGTTTGGACTGTGGGTTACTATAGCAACCGCAAAAAGCAGACTGTAAGGAGTAGACTTGCTTGCCATGCGCCTCAACAGTTTCACCTTCTTCTTCACCATCAAGCAGCATTTTGGAACATGTGCTGCCATGTGTCTTCTCCTCCTCCTCAAAGGATGTCTTGCAGTGTTGATGAAAAGAGGAGAACGTAGAGATACGGTTCTCCTTTTATGAATGCATGATCTTTTATTCTGTGTAGTAAATATCTCTCAGATCTTTTTGTGTGTGTATATTATAACATAATTTAAAGAAGTATTTGATGACGGTGATACAAAACCGGTTGAGAACCGGCAATGCATCTCTTTACATGAAGATGATGAAATCGGGTGACATATGTATGCGTATCCATTCAAAGCATTTCCAATCTTTAATAGACTTGGCAGTGTAACGTCATGCGAGCAGCTTTGTGAGGCTGTAATTATAGGCACAGCAGGAATTTGAGCTAAAATCTGATGTCAGTATTCTCACAATGAAAATGCTAACATGCATGTTAGCATTGTAACATTTGCTAATGAGCATTAAACACAAGTTACAACTGAGGCTGATGTTTGTTATAGTATTGGGAACGTTAAATGTTTGTCCTGAAGGTGGCGATCGATTCCAAGTCTATAGGGTTCATCGTCTGGCCGACATCTATATAGCAGCATGGCTAAAAATATTTGCATACAGTTTATGGTATGCTACTCTAATACAACTAATTCCTTAATTGTTATTTAACTTTCTAGCAAAAAAAGTTTAAATGTTTGCTTTAAAGCATTGATTAAACAATAACACAGTACATGTTTGGAACTGACTTTTAAAGGTTAGCCCACATTACCAACAGCCAAACACACATATTTTCTCTTTTCCCCTTATTGGCATCCAACTAGTTAGTTTTATTCGTCCAACATGTAAGATTTCTGCCTCCGCAAGCATTTAGTTTGTGGTTTTGCATTTGTGCTTAAATTGCTCAAAGCAATGAAGAATTACATTTAAATATTCAGCAGCAAAATATCTTTCCAGAAACAGCGTCTTACTCTGCATAATCCACAGAGCTCACTCAAAACTGTTTTTATTGGAACCTTTTTAGTTTTTTTAACTAAAATATACTCCCTATGCTGACGCTTTGTGTATCCAGAGTAACACAGTCGAAGAAGTGTGGGACATTTAAACCTTTAAAGCAAACGCCTGATGCCCGCAGGTCGACTTGTACCTGTTCTATCCTGAAGAAAGAACAATGTATATCCCACAGCAACAATTAAAAACATTGCAGTCCCATATATACATATTTGCACATCTACATTTACACACACAAGCATACACAACTGCATCCCACATAGCCCTTGACCCACATATAGGTAATATTCATCCCTGAGGGGCCAACGCGTGAACAATGAAGTGGGTCAGTGGGCCCACTCCCACACACACTGTGTGCTCTGTGTGCCAGATGGCCAATTTAGTCCGAGCCAGGAGAAAATTAATCTCAACACATTTTGTTCTCCATCTGATTGAATACAATCACTGTGTGCTGTGAAAGAAACCGCCTCCTGCAGAGCACAGGCAGCATGTCAGGTGCAGCAGATCCATTGAACACGGACAGACATGGTAGTCCATAGTGAACCACAGGAGGAAACACTGTCTATTGTTGTAATCTCATTCTTTTTAGTGTGTGTACTAAATCTCCTTAAACATATGTAACTTTCTTTTTAAAGGCAGTTTATGCCTGAATTTGTTGTCACTATTTGCATTTTACATAAACAGCAGCAGCACTGGAGGGGCACCAGGCTGGCTACTGAGACAATGTCTGGCCCAGGATACACATCCAATATGAAATAATTGGATGTAAAATTAAAAATGTAATATTTGAATTAATCCAATTTGCCCCAGAACAGCATCACCGCTCTTTGGCAAACATTCTCCGTCTGCATTAATTCATTTATCCGTTCAATTCTGTTTTCTGTAAATGTTACTTTCCACATGAAGGTCTAAACAATTATTGTTCAAAGCCGCCTCTACGCCACCAGGAATATAATTGTGGAGGAGAGACACTTTTCTATATTTTAATCTAAAAGCCTTTACCTAAAGACAGACAAATCTGATGCTAATACGTAGTCTAAAATAAATCAGAAACATCTTGTTGAACCCCAGACTTCCCAGAAACAGCACATGACCTTAAGGGCTTGCATAATACATCTCTAATGAGGATGAATTGGTAGTTCTCCAATGCACTGAAGCTAGGAAGCCAAGAAGTTGGTCATATACTTCCTCTAGTCGTGAAACTAAATGTGAGAAGGTACTTACACCCCCGGGGACTCTCAGAGAACAAGCGGCTGCAGGGCATTGCACATACTGTTCATGCACAAGCTCACCAAGTTTATAATATCAAATCACTACTTGTGTTGCCTTGAGGAAAAGCTTTCCTTCCCAACATCATATGTATTGCCTTTGTTAACATCTTTTCAGCACAACACATAGTAAAAGAAAAACGGTTTCATACGCCTCCATATGGGATGGCCATATGCCCATCGTGTGATTGTTACTTTCGCTGCAGCATTGTTGGTGAACGCTGGTCCCCTGGTTGTTGAGGCATAAACAACAACAACAAAAAAAGCTGCAGTGAGTAAACACAGATGACGGTTCATGGCTAACATAATCGAGAGAGTTGTTTCGTTAGTGCACAGCAGGTCAGCTGTTAACGTTTTAGAGCCAAAAAATGACCTAAACATACTTTATACGAAGAATGACATTTCATATCATAAATACACAAGTTCAAATTCACTACGATGTTATAAAAGGAGAAAAATACAATATCTTTTTGAGTAATTATCACCAAATTATATTTAATTTAATTAAATTTTACACTGCAGTCATTAGTATTATATATATATATATATATATATATATATATATATATATATATATATATATATATATACTGTATACTGCTACTGTGACGACAAATCTCCCCTTGGGGATTAATAAAATATATATATATATATATCTATCTATCTATCTATTAAATATTTGTTGGAAACATCCTTGGAAATGTTTACACAATGTATTGGCAACCTTGCATGAACAGTTGACCTTTTGCCTTAAGGATGTAATAACTAGAAAGAGTGTCCAAATTGGAAACAATGGGGGCAGGGGGGAAACATTTCTCCCAGTTAATTTCACGACAATCCACCCATTAGAAGATAATATTTCTTTTTCAAGTGGATTATTTGTCCTCCTTGACAGGTCCTGAAAGGCTAGCAGGTTACCAGAAATATCAGGGTGTATCTTCTTGGGGGCTGATTTAGGATTACCGCAGCAAATTTAAAGGCGGTGTGTTACTTAGTTGTCTTGGTCTGGATTAAGATATGGAACAGACAGGAAGGACAATAGCATTACATGAGAGAGAGACACTATTTGTAAAGATGCTCACATTCTTCAACATCTGCTTGTAAAGACTACAGTATTATAAAGGTAAGGAAATATTATGGTTACAATCATGTTTGGTTGAGGTCAGGCAACTCCAACACTTGGTCAAGGTTCAGGAAAAGTAATAAAAAAGCAAATAAAAAGGCAAAGTACAGGTTTTGCTCTCCCGTTTGAAAGTCAGATGACCTCCACACCTTTCTGCCCTGCAGCATAAAGGATACGCCACTTCTCGCATTGGCACTTGACATTGGTTCTGGTCGTAAATTATGAGGAGCAGGGATGTGATTCCCAGGGATGTGTCCGTCACTAAATTTAAAGGCCAACAGACAGCAAAAAGTTAGGAAATCGAACAAAAGTATATACATTGCCGCGAAAGCAAGGCTCACTCCCCCATAACTTAAAAAAGAAAAGAAAAAGCTGGCAGCTGCAAGATGTGTCACACTATAAAAAACACAATAGGCCGATGCAACCATCGGGGCACAGGAGGGATAACATAAAAGATGCTGCAACACTGAACACAGTTTAACAAGAAAACATCCCAAAACAACAACAAAAGTCAAGAATAAAAACTTATTCCAGCCAACTCAATAAGACCTAACCCTAATAAATGGTTTGCTTGTTGCAGGAATATACAGAATAACATAGTGGAATGCGTTTAATACAGTTGTGTTGTGCACATTGACGGCAACCCTATACCCCGACATTGACCCGCTGATTCTAGAATGCTGCAAGTGTGTTCACGGCAAATAGTCAGCACCAGTGGGAATACCTCACACTTGACTTTTTAATGTGATTGAATGATTGAATAGGTTAAGGTTAATAGTGTTAGCCGCTGCACTTGGAGTTGTCAGTCAAGTTGCAGGGGGCCAGTTTCAAGGGGCCGATCTCGACCCTCTGTGACCTACCTTCCAAGGCATGAGCGAGAAACAGTACAGTCCCATACATTAGTGTGTGGGAAGTTAAAAAGTCTGTCAACAGGCATGTTGAAGACGTTGCTCACATTTAGTAAACTCTATTTTAAATTGCAGTGAAGCTCTTGGGTCTCATCTGTGGAGGTGTAGACCGCTCAAAGGGCTGCCGTCATTATGTGGCAGAGGGGGGGTTTAAAGCCGCCTTATCCGAGCTGCCTGAAGGCTCTGAATCAAATTTCCAAACACACGAAGATTCAAAAGGGACATCAGTAAAAGACGCTGTGTTTATTGTTTGAGAGAAATGTTCAGAACGATTTTATTTATAACTGTCTGTGTTTTGTAGGATGATGATTTTTGTGTGTGTATACTTTATAAAGCTGTGTTAAATAAAATGATACAAATAAAAAAACGTTACACCTTCATAATGTGATATATTTTATATATTTGATAACAATGATGACTATCGTGCTGAACCCACTGAGAATTGACATCCGACTCTGTTGCTTATGCTGTTTTTAGCCTCACCCATGGTGGTAACAACACATGTAAAACAATGTAAATCCCTTCCCACTGGTCTGTCTTGAGGTTACACTTAAGAACCCCATTTCCACCGTGATATGAACATGTGATCTGTATCTATGTTATCTTTGCATTCACACTGGGTATTAGGAAGCTTTTTCTTGTTATCTAAATTCTGCCAGCTTCGTTGTTGCATCTTATTATACACATGTAGATAGCCGGAGGTTTTCAGGATATGTCTTCCTCGTGATGGTACTGTCAAACTTGCTGGGATGACAAAACTTCAGGATACACGGTAATTGCACCTGGCCGCCAATAGTTCCAGTATGTCCCCTAAAAAACACAAATTGTAATGTTTACAGATTTGATATGAAGAGCGAATTAATGAGTGCTTTTTAAAGGTGTTGGAAGGTATTTTATTTTCACTTTTAAAACAGAAAAAGTGGAACCATATATTTGTTTACGCCGCTTAACTCTGCTTCCAGACTTAATGCTAAGCTAAGCTAGGCTAACGACAACCCTGAAAGCAGCACATACAAAAGAATGGTCGCGATCCTTTCATCTTATGCTCAGAAAGAAAGCACACAAGCTTATTATTTTCCCAAATTGAACTATTTTCTTAACTGTTGGAATTGGATGTAAAATCTCTCACAAGTGAAGGAAGCCCTCCACATACCGCGTGCAGAACACACAACGGTGTCTCCAGTCTCTCCAGTAAGTGAGTAGGAAATAGATGACACAGTTCCTAAACGTCTTGTTAATGTAATCAGAGAGGAATGGATGTGAAGTGCGCTGTCTGCTGGTGATTAGGAGCTGCCCTGACTACATTTGGATTCACTACATTTGGGAACAATCGACCACCTGGGTCTCTTCAACTGCTTTAAACCAAGCCCTGCTTTGCGTCTACATGGAGCCTTGACCCCGCCCCGTCCTTCCCTCCTCCTCCTCCTCCTCCTCCTCCTCCTCCGCCCTCAACGAGACACCGACGCGTCTGAGCCGAGGTGTGCCAGAGTGATTCATTAGTTCATTAAGGCGTCCTGTGGCCATGGCAACAATCGTTCCACGGGGTCAATGGTAACGTGACAGTCCCCTTCAGGGCAAACGCTGTCACGGGATCTGAGCGATGGCAGGAGGTTCAATCAGTTGCCCCTCCCCCGAAACATTGAGAGGTCCCATAACCCATTTATGCCCTCTGCTTACAAAAAATACACACATAATTGTACACACAAACACAAGCACACACACACAAAGACACACACAGACATACACAATGCACAATGATAGTATAAACTATAATCTAATCTGTAAACGCTGTTCCAGTAAGCCTCCGGCTCAGAAAACTTCACTACTGCTAACGAGAGGTGAAGGTGCACGGTTTCTTTTTTTTGTTTTCAGCAGGATGAATTCTGACTGTATCTGCTGCTTTTACTGCTTAGTGAGGTAGACACAAATAATTGAGTTATGTTAGTTTAAGTGAAAAGGAATGCCAGCTCTTAAAAAAATATTTATTCTTCAAATAATGAAAAATAATGAATAAATCATACATTTCATATTCAAGTTACAGTAATTAGGCAGTTGCAACTTTTTTCCTCAATTGTGTTAATGCAATAGCCAAATATCCCGATAAATACAATATATATATATATATATATATATATATATATATATATATATATATATATATATATATATATTTACTTATATTTAATACGAAAGGTATAGTCTATTTTATTTTAAAGTATGTAACATCTCAACATTAATTTCTTTAACAAGAGTCCCATGCCGTGATCGATGCGCTCACATGTTACTTAATATGGAAATGTGTCTCACGATATTAGAGTTTTGCAGTACACATGAGGCATCAGGATGAACTGAAACAAAATAATACAAATAGCCTGAGGTTTATTATTTATTTATTTATCATGATATTTAACAAGTTCATAATTTCTACTTTGAATCGCTTAATTTGTGCATTGAAATTGCTTCCATTAGTTGTTGTGTTGACATGACAAAATAAATATTGTTAAATTACTTAATTGATTCTTCCTTTTGTGTTATTGCTGTGCAGCAGGGTACACACACAAAGCCAACAATGCAGCACAAAATAAACGGTGAAAAAGAAAAGAAATGCACGTCCCACTCGAAGCTTTTCTGAAAGGGATAACTCTTTGCCACTGTTAAACAATGCACTACTTGAGGATGGCACATTTCATCAATACAAATATAATTTAACATTGATGAGTCCTTTACATCACAGGGTCTTTTTTTTACTTTGCTATAATCACTGCAGCAGTAAATGGGATGGGGATATACCGTATAATCAAAGGCCCAGTCAGGCCGCTCTGAGCTGCAGCAGGATGAGCTTTGCTTGCACCATTTAGAAAATGTTGAATCAGCAAAACATTGTCGACCTGATAAGGGAGAGTTTAACCAAACGGTTTAAATTGCCATGTTCCTATAGCGGTTAAAAGCATAGTGATGCAGTGAGTACACTTTTAAACAAACTAAAATGCACTTATATTGCCACTGTGCAGTCAACAGTGCTACAGAAGGCTGACTTTGGGCTTTCCTTTAGACCCCCATGCTTGAAACTCATGGATCTACATGCAACTGAACCATTTGAATCCCTTGCTTTTCTTTTTTTCCAATGACCATATCAATCTGAATCACCATTAAATGCACAGAATATATCCAATGAGCAGAGAAATCCTCCTGTTCACATTTAGAGGCGTGGTATTGTGATAGCTGTAATTTTCTAAAACGTTACAGACATAAATCTTATTTTTTTATCAGGATAAACAAGTTATCAAAATCCTGTTTCTCAAATAAGAGAGCATGCCTCTTGAAGCCGCCCTCCCCCCTTTATTTCTTTTCTAAATGGCATCTCTTATTCACACCACTTCCTCTGACAGAGTCTGTTCAAACCATCGGTCTTTGACTTTGTCTGGCATCCCCGTGGTGAAACACTCTGCCCTCAATCTGTGTGAGCAGAGCAGCCGGTGTGTGGGCCTATAAGTACAATGTCCTACAACTACTTCACATATTTCGCTATGGATGATAACCTTAGTTTGGCCAACACAAGGCACTGTTTGTATTCCTTGGGTGTTGTATAAGGCTCATATGTAATTTTCTTTAAACAACAGATATTTGGACTGCCATCATTATTTCAAGATTTGAAATTATAGTAATAAGGGTTAAAGAGGCACTAGATTTGACACATATAGGTCAGCTGTCGGTTATAGTTAAATGCAACAGTAAAAAAGTAAACAATGGACAGATGATGCAGCTGTGCCAGGCGCCATATGTAACTGACCGTTGCTATACAATGACAGCTTCAGAGCAGGGATGTCTCATTGTGTCGAATGCCTGTTGACTCCACTCACTGTGAGTGTCTTCCTTCTTGCTGTCATCACTTGGGGAAGTGGGAAGGCGTGGAAAAAGGAAACAAAGAAAGAGGATAAGTATGCACAAACTGATAAATAAAAAGAGCCCATTGTCTCCAGACACTTTTTTCATTTTATTTCCCCTTCAGGCCCCTGAATTGTTGTTCTCCATCCATCCACCAAATGCCCTCAGACGTTGTCCTCTGATCTCAGTCATCTGCTCACCTGTTTCCACTTGACCATGCCTTCCTTTCCAGCTGTATGTGCTGGACCTGGACCTCCTGTAAACTAATGCATCTAATCACCTCATTTAAGAGTAGACTTAAGACTTTCCTCTTTGACAGAGCTTATAGCCAGGGCTGAATCAGGTTTCCCCTGGTCCAGCCCCTAGAGATGCTGCTATAGGCTTATAGGCTGCTGGGGGACGTTTTAGGATACAGTACCTACCTACCTCCTCTTCTCTCTCTCCTTATGGATGAATTTTCATCTCTTCATCACACATTACTAACTCTGCTGGATGTTATATGTGTACAGATTGTAAATCCCGCTCAGGCAAATTCGTAATTTGTGATATTGGCCTGTATAAAATAAACTGAATTGAATTGAATCCACTCTGTGTAACCCAGGCCTCACCTGCCCGACCGATCTAGTGCTTCTGGAGTGTGATCCAGGTCTAACAGGCAGGATGTATCTGCTGCATCAATTTAGTCTATATTCTTTCTTTTCTGTTTGAATGATCTCAAGCAATACTAAACTCTTGGAGTAGCTCCTTTAAGAGTATGTGTGGTCCTGCTCATGTTCCCTTCCATCTTCTGGTTTTGGAGAAATTATGAAATGCTTGTACGATAAAGGACAGACACTTGCTGTCTCATAAATCACAAGATTAAGATGTAATCCTTACAATTTCAGTCAAGGTTGTTTTTGTGATACTTGGGTTTAGTGGTGGTAACCGCTTGTGGCTTAATACTACATTTCCCTCAATTACTCGGGAGGCAATCATTTCTTGAGCAACTACTTTATCAGAAATTCAACAGAAGAGTTTATTCTCTTCTTTTTGTTTGACAGTGAAACAAAAAGTGGGTGAATTGGCTGTTTTTTCCATAATGTCACACAGAGTGCAGTAAAAGGAGTTTGTTTTCTTGCTGTTTGAAAATCATGATGAAGAAGAAAGACCTTCATCATCACATTACATATAGTTATATACATATATGTATTGTATTCTTTGCATTTAACCCCTCCTTATTAAGGAGCAGTGGGCTGCTGTGAAGCACCCGGGGAGCAACTGGGGCTTCAGTGCCTTGCTCATGGACACTTCGACATGCAGCTGATGGGGAGAGCGGGGATCTAGTCGACTACCGTGCAGTTGCAGGACAACCACTCTCCCCCCTGAGCTCCAGCCGCCATTTGAGGTGTGGAGGTGTGCATTGTCATCAGCCCATCAACTCATCTTTTTGTTCCATTTCGCCATGCAATATTTAAAACTGATCTGGTGCTAAATACATTATGTTTCCAGGGAGACATATTTAAATGATGGGTTGATTTCATTAATATTTTGAGGATTCAAACTTTAAGTCAAGATCAAATATGCATAATTGGATTCTTAGCTGTTTTATGCAAGCTCAAAACTAAATTAATGACTAAAAACACCGTTAGGTATCTTAGTATCACAACAAAGGTTCATCTGTGCATGGCAGAAAGCATGGAATATGGCTGGAATGAAGAGAAATGAGGTGCGAGAAAAAAGTGAGGGGGTGGGATTTAATAAAGAGGCACAGCTGATTTAGAAATACATTTGAAAAAAAAATTGGCAGAAGGGAATTATCATTATCCCCTCTCCTGCCTCTCGCCCCCATTGCAGGGGAAAAGAGATATTTCAGATGGGGCCTGGGATTTCTGCCCACTTCAAAGACTTTTTTCACCCAAGCTTCTTACTTTCTTTCCACTGACATAAAACAGACTCCATTTCAAAATGTCGGTGATATTTTTGTGGCTCAATTTTCCCAAATGTGAGCCAAGAGTTATGGTGTTATATCAATTTTTACTACAATAATACATACAATAATGGCTGGTAAAACATGAACACACATGATCACTTTTTTCTGCTGAGTTGTATATGTTTAGTAAATATTATTTATAACATTCAACTAGGGCTTATTCATTTGTCTGTAATACTTATACCACTAACTCTGACTGTATGGCTAATAATAATGATTTTGGTTCGAACACAGTATAATGTATACAACCAAAATCATTATTAGAAAAGTGAGGGGAAAAAATGAAACAATAAATAATAAGACATAGATGTACTACATTTGTTCAAAACAATTTAAGAAATATATCAGAGACAGGGCTTTTTAAGGAGATTGGGTTGAGCTTCAAAGTTGAGTCATGAGAGCTCATGGTTGGTCAGGGCACAGATGGGGGGGGGGGGGGGGGGGTCGTGAGATCTTTGAGAGCGTAGCATGAGTTTCCGGCATGTTTTGTCGCCGTTGAAGTTTCTCTCCTACTTTATGTGGCAGGTGAAGAGTAGAAGAGGCTGGTGGGACCATCTGTCATGGAAGTAGCACATGCCTGTCCACACCCTCCGCACTGGAGTTAGCAGGGAAATAACTGTATTGAGTGGTGTAATAAGGCACTCTAAATTGAAGAGAAGATGGGGTGTGAAAAGAAGCCAATTCAAACAAAGAGATGTAGGAATCAGAATCAGAGTGACGGTGCTTTCTTAACATTACTGCGGTTGGACACCTGGGAACAGTGTGATTTAAGATCTGTCCACTCGGGATTCTTTAACCAAGGCCTTCTTCAGGCCGAGGTGGAAGGAGCCAGTGGACAGTGAGCTTCATTAACAAAGGAGTTGAATGTGTGGGCCAACCCTGGGGGGGGGAACAGTTGGAGGAGAAGCCTGGTTAGAATCAAGTCTAATGAGTAAGAGGGAGATAGATTTCACGCGAGAAATGGTTTCCGCTTGAGTGGAGAGAGAATTTGGCTCAAATCCAAACCAAATATTCCTCGATATGAGGTGCAAGATACCCTTTTACACATGTGTGCAGCTGCTGCTGAAGTCCTTTCAGCGTCAAGCTTATATTAGGTGTATTGTGAGTAGACAAAGGCTGATTTGTTTTTTCATTAAGTTATATAGTTAAAAATCAAGAAATATGAGTCAGATTTGATGATTAGTGCTCAGTCACAAAATGATTTAATTCCCTTTTTACATTTCTCAAATTTTTCTGGATCCTTTAACCCCTTCAGGCCTCAACAAATCCTTCACCCACAAAAGTTATCTTCTATATTTATTACATATCTTTCCATCCAGAGAGAGAGAGACATGCCTCCTTAGTTACTTTTTTGAGGATTCTTCCATTTTCTACTGTTATTTTTTTTTACTGATCCGAATTACTCCGAGGACAGAGTGTCATATGTTGTACAAATTGTAGCTGATGAAGGTGAATTTAATTAATGTTATATATTATTGATATTTTATTGTATTATAAAACATAATTATTTATTAGTTCATTTATATTCTGTATTCTTAATCTGTACTTCTAACTAAAGTTATGAAATTAATGAGGTGGAGGTAACATTTCTATAAATAATAATTTCCCTCTGAAATAGAGTAAAGATAGGAAGTAACATAGAATACAAATACTTGAGTAAAATAGAAGTATCTCACGGTTGTTCGTAAGTTTCTTCCCTTTTTTTCCCCCTGAAGGGTTATTTGGGAGTTTTTCCTGGTCCGATGTGAGGTTTTGGGACAGGGATGTCTATGTGTACAGATTATAAAGCACTCTGAGACAAATTTGTAATTTGTGAAATTGGGCTATACAAATAAACTGAATTGAATTGAATTGAAGTACAGCACTTGAATAAACATACTTTCTCCCCCATGCTCTTTAAATCTGAACCCCATTTTAAATTAAAATCTTATTCAAGATGGTTTTCAATTACAGCTGTGCTATTGCTATATATAGTTTATAGTTTAGATATAGTTCAACAATAATGCTTATCTCTTTTATGATTCCAATTAAATTAATGTAGTATTTATTCAAGCCGTTAGTGCTTTACCTTGAGTAATGATAATTTGCAAAGTGATCATAAAAGGTATTGTAGGTTTGAGGTTTTGGGGCAGGGATGTCTATGTGTACACATTCTAAAGCACTCTGAGACAAATTTGTAATTTGTGAAAATGGGCTATACAAATAAACTAAATTGAATTGAAAAGTTTGCTTACGCATCTTTTCTTGTTTAAAAAAAAAAGAATAGTCTGTCAGAGTAAGACTGTAGTAGGCCGTACGTATTCTGGGACCACATAATGTCCATCTAGTACCTGTGGAGAGTCCACAGCTGCAGGCTTGTGCCTGACGGGACTGGACAGCTGGGTGACCGACTCCAGGAAGCTCTTCTGCTGCAGCTGTCAGACAAGTTGACCCGACAGTCGGAGACAAAAACACGAGGAGCCGGCTCACTTTACTGGAGGAAGTCCAATGTATCTAACCTTTGCTCGACCCTCACTCTGAATGACTACCGCTGTGTGCATCGCAACACTTTATTTTGTTCCTCGATTACGCCCATGTTGAAAGATACGATTATGATAATTTTATTCTGATTGCTGTATGATAAGAATAATATTAATTAGACCGTATATGTCCATGGAGTACATACGTGGACGAGCTAGGAACATTTGGAAGTATATAACAACATTTAAATGGTTACAGTGTTTATCACTGCTAGGTAGTCCAATGTGGTGGCTTCCTGATTTATAACTTACCGTACGAGTTTGTGGAAGAACTGCATTTTTATGATTAAAAAGTAAACATAAGTTAAGTTTATTTACGTTTTATGGAGTAATGTATTCGGTGCTTCACAATATGACACATAATTAAAACATTTAATGAAAGTGACACATAACATAGAGTAAAAACTAAACAACGGGATGTCCGCAATGTCTACAGATCTATAAATTGCTAGACAACTTCTAATTCAGGACTGCAGTAGCAATGCACCGGTTTTAATGGTTCCAGGTTCACACATGTGAAGATTAGCTGATTTCCCTTTGTATTAATGTTAGTATTTTAATAATGTTTGAGGTTTGGACTGTTAGACCAAACAAACATTATGAAGGTGTCAATGTGGGCTTTAATATTTTTACAAAGCAAAACAATCAATTCATTAATGGAGACAATAATAAGCAGATTAATCTATAACAATTCTGTGTTTACATGTAGAATAATCTAATGACATAATATGATTCTATTTTTCTGCTTATAATTCTTAAATTATAGTTTCTTGATTATTTTAAATGTGTGGTATAGTACTTTGAAGTAAACCCCTGCTAAACTACACTAACCTTCCGCGGCTGTAAATGTGTGACCTTTATCGATCTCATATTAAGATCATTGTAAGCGCATTTTCCCCAAAATGTAGTGCATTACTTTGCAATTGAATTGTAAAAGGGATTATCACTTCCGTCCACCATTGTGGAAATGCAAATAGGCTACAGTGTCCCAGTTGAGCTGAAGTCAGCCGTGTGATTGAGGATAAAAGGTGTGCAGGAGTGATAAGGTATGCTTGTTATTGTGACGTTGGGGACTTTCTAACCCATAAAAAGAAGAAGAAAAAAACGTCTGTGTGAATTAGGAGTTGGACGTAGCAGAAGAAAACACTGATAAACTACTTCTTCCACACACGCATACACACACGCACACACACACACACACGCGCGCGCACATGCACACAACGCCTCCACAATCGGAGGACCGAGCCAGACTGAGACTTTAATTGAGCGCCCTCCTCCTCCCTCCTTCCTCCTCCTCCTCCTCCTCCTCCTCCTCCTCCTCCTCCTCCTCCTCCTCCTCCTCCTCCTCCTCCTCCTCCTCCTCCTCCTCCTCCTCCTCCTCCTCCTCCTCCTCCTCCTCCTCCTCCTCCTCCTCCTCCTCCTCCTCCTCAGTCTCCCCTCTCTCGGGCTGCTGCTTGGCTTCAACTTCTCGTCTCGACACACCACTTCAGATTATTTCAGGCTGGATACGACAGGCAGCTTTTACAAGAACATGGCTCTCCTGTGCAGAACATTCGCAACTTTGTTTCTTCACCTCTGTCTCCTCAACTGGACCGGTGAGTTCTAACTGAAACTAAACACGCCATTTTTCTCCTTTTTTTTTTTTTTAACCGGACAAGTTTTGAGTGAAGGTGGACAGCCGTTGAGTTTGAATGAAACTACAGCGCGTGCCTTTTTTCTTGAACTCTCCTTATCAAATGTTCGGGACATTTTCAAAAGATTTAAAGTTGAATTACTAGAGCACCGTCTGTTCTATTTTAAAGTGTTTTTTTCTTCTTCTTGTGGTTAATTAGCCGCTCGTTTATTAACGAGTCCTAGCTTCGTCACATACAACGTGAGTGGAATAAGCACATGTTGAATTTGTGTGGGTTTCCACTAATTTGAGTATATGCCCCTAATCTTGGTCCTTATTTTTGGTTGTTTTCAGTCGAATAAAAATTAATAAAGATGTAATTAATTACTGCGTAGTTAACGGGCCAATTAAGCCAACAACACGTAGGTTAGCTGCGCTGTTCGTTTTGCGCATACGTCTGCACGTGACACGATTTTCTCTTTATTTTAAGGATTTCTGACATAAAATAAACTGTCATGCGATAGAAACCGGGTAAGTTATTACAGGATTAACAAGGCTGTTGTAAAAACATCTGAAGAACCACAGACTGCAGACCAAACTTTGTTCTCTCTTCACGATGAGGGTTGAGTCTTTGTTATTCATCAGCCAAAAAACAGCCAGCCATATGATGTGATGTGACCAGGCAGGTTTTTAGACTCAGGACAGCAGTGGGATAATGATAACCAGTCTGAGTTCATTTTAAGATTGTGGATATGTTTCCTCTCAAGGACCTTTTAGCGAGTTGCATATTGAGTCATTTCTGAAACAATGTTAAGATACTGGCTTGATTTAAAGGGCCAGTGTTCAGTATTTCGAAGGATCCATAACTTGTCATCACTGTATAATCACCCAAAACTAAGATTTTTTTTGCCATGGTGCACAGACAGGATTCTATAGCCCTGAACAGACAGAACCAAACAATGGTGATAGCAAGAGCCTTTTGCATCTTCCTGCAGGCCACCGTAGTTGTCTGATTGCTTGTGAAGCTGAGGTAACCTGGACCACAGAGTGCAAAACGGTGGTTATCGTCAGCCGCCACCTGACCTTGTTGCTCCTAGAGCAGTGTTGTTATGGTGGCCTCTGAGAATTCCAACATTTTGCATTTGGTGGCAGAGCAGTTGGTTGCAATCTGCAAACATCCCACTAGATGCCACCAAATCCTACACCCTTTAACAGTGTGTCCTAGTCTGTGAGAGCCCAAGGTCACATCCTCAAATGTCTTGTTTTTTCAGACCTAGACTCCCAAAATCCAAACAAAAGAAATGTATTAAGATGTAAAACAGAGAATGCAGTGAGTCTTTACAGTTGAGGAGCTGGAACCGTGCTGATTAATTCAATTGATTACTTGACTTATTGTTTCAACTTTAATTATAGTCCATGTCAAAGTAATGGAAAATAAGGAAACATTAAGGTAAGGGTTTAGGCTTTACTGTAGGACTGACATCTAATTGGAACTGAACAAATTAGTCAAACAACAGATTGGGTTAATTAATTGGATGTACAAAAATAGAAAACTTGCAAATTCTTCTGTGAATCTGTTTCTTCACAACTGCTTCTCTTAAAGGCTGACATAATCTTCCCGACGGATTTCTTACAGTTAAATTTAATTTAAAACCTTCTTCATGTAGCATCTCGCAACAGGACAACACTCACTGTATCCCGACCTTAAACCTTCTTTTTTTTCTTAAATCCCTTCTTTTTTTTACTCTATCAGCCTTGTCTTAATTGGGTTACGGCTATTTAATCCTCATCTCCTCTGGACCTCCTCTGGAGACATAGTAAAGCTGTCTGTTTTTGGATTAGGTTGTTGGTTAGCGATAGAGACCCCAGCCCTCGAAAGAGCTACCAAACCTGGCTTTGTCAAAACTGACCCCCTAATGGACCTTGAAAGGCACTTTATCGCATACGATTTGTGGCTAAAAGCATCTCTCCTGCATGAAAATGAACCCCTCCTGAGTACGACCAGAAACCATAACATGTCCCACAGCTGATGTATTGTACACCCTTATTGATCTGACGGGCCAGTGTTCATCAGTATGATGGGCATGTTGTGTTACAGGAAGGGCCAAGTGATCCGGGCAGTGTGGCTGTGCAGTAAATCAGATCGGTCGCAGAGCTTTTACGAACAGAAAGTAGATACACGCTTGCTTGTTTGCTTAGTTTATTATCCTTCAATACGTTTCAAAGCTCTGAGGCATCCTTCAAAGCTTTGTTGTGTAAAATATCCTTTTATGCGTTCCCAAAATGGTATGTTAAAAGTGAAACTAATAGATCTATCTCAGACTTTTTAATAAATAAATAAGATTCTCAATCACGAATGATGCAGATATTGTTTGTGGGATGCCCTCTTTATTGTCAGTAAATCCAATTAAAAGCTTTGAGTAGTTGGTCGTATTAACAAGTGATGTTGATGTAAAGCCTGATCTCAGCTCTTTGTAACATAGAGCTCCATCTAACTATGGAAAACACATCACTAAGCCATACTGTTGCACTGGGTGACACGTTCCTTCATTACCATAAACTAGGGATGTAACAAGACCAGAACAAGTAGTGATACTAATATCCGTGAGATCGTGCGTGCGTGTTATTCGCATAACTCAAAAAGTATTAAACCAAATCGCATGAAATTTGGTAGGATGATTGGTTATTATCTGGGGACCATTTGATTCGATTTTGGGAACGAACGGTTCGAAGGTTATGGTTAAGGTCATAAAAAGGTCAAAATCTTATTTTTACCAGTGCGGGCAATTTTCATCCAATTGGCATTCAACTAATGCCAAAATGTTCAGAATTCAATGCCCAATCTTGTGATATGCGAAGGTATGCGCGATACCGAGTGCCTGTTGTAGTTAATATGTAATTTGTGAGAATGGGCTATACAAAATAAACTGAATTGAATTGAATCATGACACTTCCGTAAATTCCTACTGTAAGCTGAGCAAAAGTCAATATTTTGTTCGGAAGGGTTGTTTCACAAAAAGAAACAAGCTGAGGGGAAACAACCCACGTTGAAAAGCACAATACCAAGCTGTTTTGGGAAGTTACTTAACTTTATTAAATTAATTTAGCCTGTTGATATCGGGACAGATTGACATTTTAATGGCGTTTTGACTGACGCCGTTTAGCACATCTTTGGCGTCAGTCATACACAAAGCATGGTGCATGTCATGTGAAGACATTTCAGCAGCTTTCCTTCATTGATGACCACACATCGGTTTCCTTGGAGCCAAGGCATATGGTGGCTCACCACTATTGTTCAGTGAAGCCTCCAAGAGACAACTCACTTCCTTCTTGGAGAGCTCTCTGATTTTAACTCAAGTTATTTTAAAGTTATTCTAGTGTGGAGTTTTTCACCGTGGAACATCGTGCTCAGAGTTTACACACCTGATGAGGTTGACACATGTGATCTTGCTAATTACTGACTTAGAGAACAACAGTTGTGATAATGGATTAATTGTTGTTTTTTATGACGTAAAAGGCAAAACTACATATCTTTTAAATGCTCAAAAGTTAGAATTTTGTTTTTCTTGTAAATTTCTTAATATATCATCTGTTAAATATCTTTGGTTTGTCAAATATAACACGTGTTGTAAGACGTTACCTTGTTAATGTTAAAGATACAATGTGTTTAACATTTGATTAATTTGAAATAATGGTCAATAAACCATGGGAATAAACACTAAAATTAAATACATAAAAAAATAGGCTATGACAGCAATACCTTTAACTATCGTGATTTACATGCCCTTTCATATTATTTCATTACATTCAGAATAATACATTTAATTAAATGAAAACCCTCAAACTACCAACCGTATAATTGACATATTTAAATTGTTTTCTACCACAAGGTAATACTACATGAAGACGCAACTACAATTCAATATGCAAATCCATTTGAAAACCAAGTTTACATCGACTATCCAACACTGTCAATCAACAAAAGTTTCCCCCAATTCGTTTGTCTCCTTCATCATTCTAAGATATGATTATTTATTCATGCATTATATTAAGTAATACTTCCTGCTTGACTGTGAGTGTCAATACATCATCAATCATTCAATATTAGCCAGATAAGAAATGTGTTTTTGTATTAAGCAAAGTAGTATCTAAACATGAGTCATACGTTATCCCAGTGAGCCAATCTCCTGGTGTAAATAATGGCTGGTCCCCCTGACCTCGTCTTCATCCTGGCTGAGTGCCTAAGGATACCTTCGCTCTGTTGTAGGGCTTGTCTGGATGTAAGCAGGAAGTGTGCAGCTGTTGGCTGCAGTTGTTCATGTGGGATTAGTGCGTTTGCCTGAGTGATGTCCAGGCATGACAGCCATATAATCTAATGTATTGGCTCATTGTTTTCATTAAAGAGAGTGTGTCCTTTGATCCCTGTTGTATTATATTAGGGCCTTGCTGTAAAATTGGGCATATTTAAGCTAATTCAACTAACATGCGCGTCAGCACGGCGAACAATCAAACGCCAAGCATCCTGTTGGGTCGACTCTTTTCAGGACTTTCACTGATTATTCAAGCTAGTGGGCTTTTGTCTGCTTATACAGAACCAGACGTAACAGCGGCAAAGGTTTACAACCTTTGTCCCATGTTGTGTTCGTGTGAGGCTATTAAAACACTTGTTTAAGGAGATGTGGTGTTCTTTGTTAACGTATTCCTCCAACAAAAATCAAGTTCTTTTGATCTGGCAAAAAGAACTCTAAAAAAACGATTTTGTCTGTGTATTTCCCTATTTTGTCGATAGAAAATTTTAATCTGCATTGTATTTACTGCCAAACAATGCACAAATGAAGCACATTTGTTGTTCATGGATAGGATTTTTAGGGGGACTAGGTACATTGAGGTTCGCATGATTTAGTCATAAAACAGCAGAGATTGATTTCTCCGAAGAAAGCCAGTTTTGCCATTCTTTGATATAACCTCCGCATGCTCTAAAGATCCAAGACGTTTGTCGAAAGTCAAAGCTGTAGCGGTTTAGTTGGCAGGAGCCGTGCTGAAATCCTCCCTCAAGCCCCAATTGAAAGCTTTCCAGGAGCCTTGTCTGGCATGTGTAGAGCAACTCTGAAGCGAGTAGATCGTTGATGTTTGAGAGGGATTTTATATCCAACAGCTGCCTCTGTAGTTTGATCCCTGGCCTTCTGGGAGGGAATTTCTCCTTTATCGAGTACCTCTCCAGTGCTGAAGAACTGCCCGAGACATCCACGACGACTGCTGTGCTATTCAAAGCACATCATTCAGCCGAGTGAGCAATCCATACAGTGAAGAGGGGACATGTCTCAGGAGTGGAGACAGTTGTTTTAGACGTACTCATCAAAAAGAGGCATGCAGGACATTACTCATGTGGGGGAGCAAAGCAACATCCACATGCAATCGCTAGTTCCGGAGCGGTGAACTTTAATCTGCAGCTCGAACGTATCCAGCATCAAACTTACCATTTTTTTAAATGTTGTATTTTTAAAAAGCATTGGAAGTGCTGCAGGCGTTCACATCGTGTTGCTCTGGGAGAGCGTTGAGACGGTTGAAGCTCTTAAGCCCCTTCCCCAGCGGAGATGGGACACATCCCAAACCCGGCTTTATGTGCAGCACGCACAGCACCACTTTGTCTGATGTTTTTTTTAAATCTTTGGTTTACTGTTTTAAAGCCACAGAATGAGGTATTTGGGTGTAAGGAACACCAAAAGTGAAAGTGAAATAAATGGTTTGGTACATGAGAAAAGTCAAATGGCACAGATGGTCCAATGTGCCCAAATGCACATTTTAGAGACCTCGCCTAAATTCTCTTTACTAAAAACCCTCCAAAACTATTGTTCTGCTTTACTTTTTCTGAGTCATACTTTACAAAGAGTCTGTTCACAAGTTGTGTTTTTATCTGGGTGATTGTCGGCCTTTGCTGTGCATCCATCCAGGAGATATTTATCTAATCGAACCTGAAACTTCTATTTACATAGAAGATTCATCTTCATTTATTCAGGAGGTTAAAAGCCTCTTCGAATCCCAAATATTGGATTTGCCTGCACTGCTTGATTATTTGTATTCGATATTGTAAAAGCAGTATAATGACTGCAGAGGAATGTGTGTTGCTCTGGTTGAAAAGCCCACAGTACAGCTTATAAAATAGACAACCAGTCAGTCTAGGTTGCCTAAATTGTTACTTGATATTGATGTAGAAATCGGTCTGGATTTTTTGGAGGTAAAAAGCACAAAGTATCATCACATTAAAATCCTCAATTAATGTGCTCAGAATTGTTCTTCATTAAATGTACATACTATGACTATATACTTCCACTAATCTGGAACTGAATCGGACAACACAGGATCATAAAAACACTCACGCCTAGTAAAGCAAAACCTATGTAGCAGTCTGCATGAATTATATCCACACTAAAAGCATGCAATGGATTAATTACCATCAGACAATTGTGTGATGGGATCAGTCAATCACCTCAGCTAAATCAAGTAGATCCGGATGTGTCTTGTGAGTCATGAGACGGTGGCACGAGATGTTTCACCTCTGCTCTTCTTCTCAAGGTTTTTAAACAACAATGGTGTGTAAGAAAAACTGTTAAAGATAAGTACATAACAGGGTTGAGTAAAGCAAAAAAGAAGCAATCCGTCAGCTAAATAATCATAAGATGAGTGCTTTTATATTTAAATATATACTTAATATACTCCATTAAAATGCACACATGCAGCGTGTTAAACAATGCATATGTTTATGAACAACACCGTCCTGCTTCCTTTGTTGTAAAATAAGACATTCATACTCCTTCTGTCTTGAGCAGTTTTGACCAGTCGTCTCTAACCTCTTCTCAACCCAAATTGGCCATCTGTACACGACGTCCCTTCATATTCACAAGTTCCATCTGTGGGACACATGGCGCTCTCTCGGGCCACAATCCAAGTGTTGGCAGCCGTCCCATCGGTGCCAGAGGGAGAGACAACAACAACAAAACAACTCCAGCATTGCCCTATTTAGAAGCCTTTCCTTCCTCCTTTCCCCACTTGTCGGCCTCTCCGCTCTGCACACGGAGCTTAACCAGCAGCTGCGCACACCTGACGCCCGATCCACCGGACATTCTTCTGTGGGGGGCAACAAGCGAGGGCTCGCGTTTCAGAGAAATCGTACACCACAATGGTTTTTGCCTCCTTCCCGCCTTTTCTAAGCCGTGTCCTCCCCCCCAGCTCCCCTTCCATCCCGTGTCTCCTCTCACACCTCGCTCATGCCCCCCCCCCCCCCCCCCCCGATTGTTCTTCTCTATTTGAGTGCAGTGGATGGAGCTTGGGAATGTTTACTTTGCTGTTGTTGTCAACATTTGTGAGTGAAAGAGCAGGCACACACAGAAAAGAGATGCACTTAAAATAAGCAGTGGGATTTGGTTCTGGAGCGACAGTGAACGCCGTCATAAGTCTGTTTATTTGTCGAGCCCTGTCATCTTATTTAGCATTGCTGGGATTTTTTGCGTACAATTTAGCTTCTACGTTGATCAGCTAAATCCAGCTCATTGTCGTGAGCGACACATTTGTAATTTTCATTAGTTTCAACCTTATTTTTCAAAAAAAGTACATTTTTAATTCAATATTAGGATAATGGCTTTTGGAGGCTGATACTTCATATCTATATTTTGTGATTAAAGATCCTGACAGCTCTTTTCATTTATTATGATCTATTTGATTATTAAAGGACTATTATATTAATTTGAGAATTAAGGTTTTTGTCCTGCTGAGAAGATCGATACCGTTAACATGTCGGTATCATAGACTGTAGAGAGTATGGAGGTCTTTGATGAGCTGTTGTGAAGCTCAGTGTGGCTCATTTCTGAGGATTAGAGGGTCAGCAACAACTAGACGACACCAACCTGGTCGCCCACTGTTAATTGTGGATAACTAAGTCTTAATATCATTTAAACAGGTGAGCTATATTAATTACAGTGCGATTTGCTTTATTTATCTATGCTCTAAAGTTGTGTATTTCAACATGGGGGTTCATGCGGATGGATTTGCTTTTGGGGACATCTGGGACCGTCTGGGGATCTGCAGTGTTTGGCTCTCATGCTTTGGCTTTATTCTTCAGCACCAGAGGTTGCCGCTTACTCTGTACGCCAAAATCTAAAGCCACCGCCAGCAGCTGGTTAGCTTAGGTTTCACTTAATATGAGATAAGAGGATATTCCCTAAATGTTGAAGTAGCATTGTATACAAAAATCTGTCGTGAGTGGACATCCTACATTCAAAAGTAACTGGAACAACTGTGACTGAAGTCTCATGAACTTCAACATATACTTAGTGTTCATACTGCAGTTTCTTGTCGCCTGTCAGGTGAAATATAAGCAATTACTCATTGTTTATGCGTAATCGCTGCAAATAATATAGCTGCTGTCAATAATATCTTTCCCTCCAATTTATCTTGACTTCTAATTCTGACAAGCGTGGTCCAAGAGCTGGATTAGACTTTAGAAATGTATTTATAAGAAGGGTTTCAACAAAACATCATTGGTCAAATATGTCAGCATGGAGTGGGTAAAGTTACCCATTAATCAGGGAGGCTGTTGAGTTATATTTCGGTGTCAAAGGGTCCAGAGTGTGTGGAAAGCACAGATTCCCCTTTTGAATCCCGAGGGCTTTAGGTGTGTGTGTAATGTGACCACAGCACGATGTCACTGCTTAGAGATTTCAATTGCATCTTGCAGTCTGTTCACTGGAAATAGATAGGAGATATGTTTCTTTCTGGAACAATGCCGAAGCCACAAACGTGTCAGTGTTTGCTCAAGGCTTCCCCTAAAACCCACTCATTGTTCTGTGGAATTCCAAGTCCTCTGATATCTTTGGCTCTTACGGTTTACGTTTGTCAAACTGCCAACCCGATGTGTCAGTGTCACCTCCGAGAAAATGGCTGAAGAGCCTGCAGAAATCTACTTAGTGTGGCGACCAGCTCGTCACCAGGATTAAGTTCTAAAGGGATATCATGAGTGTATATATGTTTACACCTGATGGTAAAAGTGATTTATTGTGACAACCACCACAAATATCTTCATGTTTCAGAGTCATATCTTTTTCAAACAAACACAACATCCGTCTAGATATTAGTGATAAAATAGTATCTTATTCTAAAACATAAGGTTTCAACTCACAATGTTTTCTACTTTTGTTTTTTTCAACAAATCCCATGAAAATCTGGAAAGTGGGGAGAGAAACCGAAACATTGTTGGTTTTGTGGACACTAATTAAATATAGATGAATACAACAACTCAAGGCTTACCCCCCCTCTGAGCCACTGGAAGAAAAAAGAATAGTATAGTGGAACGGATAACCGGAATCAGAACAACAAAGTTGTGCAGTAACAAACTAACGAACGGATCAAGGCAGCGAAGAACCAGCAACCCTTGTGTTCTGTGAGGGAACATTTTTAGTTTTCATCAAATAAGTCTGATGGCTTTGAAGAGAGCATAGACGATGTCTTCAGATCTCTAAGAAAGGGCTTTCTGATGTCAAGTGAACAATGAAATGGTATACATTGTGTACACTTACACAGATAATTTGTTCCTGCTTTCCTTTAACAGTATATTACTTTGCTTCTGAGCTGTTACTCTTCGTTTGCTTCTCTAAACTGGGGGCTTGTTGATTTCCTGTAGGAAATGCAACAACTATAGATAATTACCTCATACAAAACCACATTTTAAGATACAAGCATCTGGGAATCTTGAATTTCTGAGTCAAATGTCACGCCGACCTATCCAATGAGATCTCAGCGTGGTGGACCAACGTCCTCGCTGCCGTCCTTAGAGCCACGCCGCAAGCACGGCAACCGAAAATGAACCTGGAATGCATTTACGATCGCATCGCATTACTATAGACACGACCTCATGATGTCTGGCACGGTGCCAGTCAGTTTCCTGTCACACGAGCTCGCATTCACATCTGTCGTCAAATTAAAACGAAGTCTGTTTAAAGTCCAGATCGACTTTGATGGTGAAAAGACATCTCGGTACATGTGCATATGAATATTCATGACGACCTCGGGTCTAACCAGAGAGGCTTTCATGGTGTTTGCCTCTTGTGCTAATGGGCTGTGCCATGGCGTGGATATGGCATGCATCTGGCACTGTTTTTTTTCTTCTTCTTCATCTGTTCATTACTATAAACTAATCAAGTAGCTATAGCTTTTAATTAGCTGTGCTCTGTCTCACATACGCTGGTTGTAACTGAAACTTTTCATATTTTGGGGGTTTTTTTTGTTACATTTTAGCATCTGCACAGCTGAAATCCTCAATGTCCTTTAGTTTAAACATTCAACAGAATGCACTTTTTATATAACCTTTTGTATGAAGGGAGTGAAGGGGATGTCCGTGTATCATATGATGCATCGTGCAGGATTAGAGAGCCTTGTGTCAGTGCTGTCTGTAAATGTTATTCCAACCCCCGAGGCTCAACAGTGCAGTGGTAGAGGGCCAGCTTTTACTCAGATTTCATGCTTTGTGTGGGACTGCCCTTCTACGCTGATTCATAGTGCAGGCCTAATTATTTTTAGTTTTTTACTGTTCAGTTAGTGGTTGCGGGGCATTTGTTTGGCAGATTCCCCAGAGGCCTCATCTCTTTGTTTAAGTTGTCCCAGGAGAAGCAAGAGAGGCAGAAAACAAGCTGGTGTAGGAAAACCAGCAGCAACTGTTGATCGGACAGTGGAATCTGTCGAGAATATCTCCAGTTCATTCTCTGCCTCACTGTAACATATTGATAGTATTATGTTAGAATAAACTGAATTCCATTGCTTCGTCCATAGTTCAGAAAATGGTGATAAACACCTATCACAATTTCCAAAACCCAAAATATATTTTAGTTTATTATCATAACGAACAATTTAAAAGATGGAACCAGCTAATTGTTGTTGTTTTTTGCTTAAAAAACACTTGAAAGATTCAATTACATTTTATTAAATTCAGTTTATTTTTTATAGCCCAATATCACAAATTACAAATGTGCCTCAGAGGGTTTTACAGTCTGTACACATAGACATCCCTGTCCCAGGACCTCACATCTAGTTAGAAAAAACTCCCAAGAAAAAAAAACTTTCACAGGGCAAAAAAAGGGAAGATCAATCTTATTGTCTAAATAGTGTACACGTTTGTCAATCAACTAATTGATTAATAGTTTCAGCCCTTAACACAAGTATAACATATCTAAATATGTAGTGTGTGATATAATTATTAAAAAGGCTGGATGTCGTTCTTAGCAAATATCAATATAATACATATAGTTAGACAGGTAATACAAATGACTTACCTGCTCCTAAATCTAAAGACAAGCAGCATACAATAACTGTCTTTTGCCAACTACAATATTGTAATTTACAATCTCAATCTATGAAATGAAAGAATACGTAAACAAGATCATTGATCTGTCCAGAAACAGCCGACAGCAAGTGTCAAACTTGGGACAGATTGACTGGTATTGAAAAAAAAAAAGATCTTTTAAACAAGAATGAGAAACTTTAAATCTGTATGCATTGAGTCAAACTCGATCCAGCCAAGCAGACGTGTGAGAGATATTTTAGACAAATGCCTGGCAGTCTGAAGTGAGATAGCTGAATTTGAATTAAGTAAAGATCAAACAAATGAGTTCCTTTCGAACTGTGAAAGTCTTTGGACTCCACAGTATGCAGATAAAATAAAAAGAGATCTTCTTCCAAGTAGCTGTTTGTTGCTAGAGTATGTAGAGGGGTTGTTTTCCCTTAGTTCAGAAATGTCACATATCTTGATGTGGCAGGTGCTAACAGACTTTGTTCACAGATAAGAATCAAGACACTGAAGAGTGATGTCCAAGTCACAGACAGAATTTATTAAAAAGCCTTGGTGCCGCGTTGACTTTTGGGGGCAATTTAATGGCTGCCAGACACTGCCTGTGTCTGTTGAAGACGTGTCTGATGAAAGCTGTAACGTGATCCACCTCCACAGCTCAGCTTTAAGGTCCGGAATCTGCCCTGTGGCGCTTCTTCTACAAGGGAAATGTCAGAATAAAGACGTGTCAAGGCTTCAAACTAACTCTTACCCATGCACTTGAAACTGCTGGACTGAACACTCAACCCTCTCTCATGGTTTATTTGTATTATTTGTTTTTTTTTGGGTCTACTATGATTTACAAATACAAAAGATATAGTCCAAGGAAGTTCTCAGCTGACAATATAAAAAGCACAATTTGATAAAGCTCAACAAAAAACCTTGTTTTGTGGCTGGAAAACACTCAATAAAAAACTTGAATCGCAACCAGACGAAGACATCATGCTCACCACAATGGATTATCTAGCTATGTGGAAGCCAGCATAATGCGCTAAACTAATTAAAATTATTTTGTGTGTGTGTGTGTGTGTGTGTGTGTGCGTGTGCGTGTTTGTGTTGTCACAGGCAGAATGGATCGTGCGATCAAGATACAACCAAACCACATTTGAATTTTATTAATTAAGAGGTGCAACAATTTATGTTAAAGTATCTTGTGAATGCTTCTATTGTTACTGTAACCGTTTTTTTCTGTCCGTACTTATGCAAATATGTGATGATTAATAATTGTTTGATTACAACTGAATGAATAATTACCATCAGCGACATTGAAATGAATGTCTTTAATTTTACTGAGCCGGTTGGACTCCTCTGGTTTGATCGATAGATATATTTAATAATAATAATAATAATAATAATAATAATAATAATAATACATAGTATTAGGAGGCGCCTTTCAGCCTTTCATGTCACCCAAGGACACCTTACAATAAAATCGAACAGGATAAAAGTATGAGAGATAAAAACAACATTAAAACATTAAAACAGAACATCAACATAAAAACAAGTGAAGTGTACAGGATCCAGTTATGAAGAGTATGCCAGTTTGAACAGGTGGGTTTTGAGTTGAGACTTGAATGATGTGATGGAGTCTGATTGTCTTATGTGTGGGGGGAGGGAGTTCCAGAGCCTGGGTGCTGAGCAGCTGAAGGCTCGGGCACCCATGGTACTGAGGATGTATAACAGTCAAGAAGAGGATGAGCGGAGGGTGCGGGAGGGAGTGTATTCCTGAAGGAGGTCGGAGAGGTAAGTGGGGGCCAGATTATGAAGAGCTTTGTAGGTGAGGAGAAGGTTCTTGAAGTCGATCCGGTATTGTACAGGGAGCCAGTGAAGTTGGATGAGTACAGGAGTGATGTGGTCCGATGATTTGGTGCAGGTGATAATCCGGGCGGCCGAGTTCTGAATGATTTGCAGTCTGTTGATGAGTTTGGTGGGGAGTCCGGTGAGGAGGGCATTGCAGTAGTCGATGCGGGATGTAACAAATGAGTGGACCAGGATTTCGGTGCTGGACTGGGTGAGTGATGGGCGGAGTCTGCAGATGTTGCGGAGGTGGAAGAATGCAGTCCGGGTGATGTTTTTAATATGGGGTGCAAATGAAAGGGTGCTGTCCAGAATGATGCCGAGGCTCTTGACTTGGGGGGAGAAGAGTACAGGAAATCCGTCGATGATGATGGGTGGAGCTGTGGTGTGTTTGGATTTGGTGATGATGGATTTGGACCCGATGAGCAGGGCCTCAGTTTTATTGCCGTTTAGTTTAAGGAAGTTCCTGCTCATCCAGCTCCGGATGTCTTCAAGGCAGGTGATGAGAGAGGTAGGAGGGATGGCAGCGGTCGGTTTTGATGAGATGTAGACTTGTGTGTCGTCGGCGTAACAGTGAAAATGGACCCCATGGTGACGGAGGATTGTGCCCAGGGGGAGGAGGTAAATGGTAAAAAGAAGGGGACCCAATACTGACCCCTGGGGCACTCCAAGTGAGACACCCGAACACCTAGACTTGTGGTTCTTGAGTTGAATGAATTGTTGGCGGTCAGTGAGGTATGAAGTGAACCAGGAGAGTGCAGTGCCAGTGATTCCAATGCCAGCCAGGCGGTCCAGGAGCAGAGGGTGTCAAATGCTGCACTGAGGTCGAGGAGGATGAGAATGGTGAGGAGTCCGGAGTCAGTTGCACGGAGGAGGTCGTTTGTGATTTTGACCAGGGCTGTTTCAGTGCTATGTTTTTGACGGAAGCCAGATTGGAAAGGTTCATGGAGGTTGTTTTCGTCAAGGTGGGACTGTGCGGCAACCACCCTTTCAAGTGTTTTTGAGATGAAGATGAGGTTGGAGATGGGTCGGTAATGGTTAAGGACAGTTGGGTCAGCACCGGGTTTTTTCAGGATAGGTGTGATGGCAGTGATGGCAGTTTGAGAGTGGGGGGTACAGTACCAGTGGTGAGGGAAGAGTTAATTATGTTGGTGATCATGGGGGAAATGGATGGTAGACAGGCTTTGACAAGGCAGGTGGGAAGGGGATCGAGCTGACAGGTGGTGGATTTGGCTTTATGGATGAGTTCCGAGATGGTGTGTTCTGATATTGGGCTGAAGTCGGAGAGGGAGTTGACGAGAGGTTGGCCAGTGGGGATCATCTAGGGTCGATTGGTTGAGGAAGTGCAAGATAAGGCCAGCTGTTGGTGGATGGTGTTGATTTTAGAGCTGAAGAAGTCTAGGAAGGCAGTGCACTGATCAGTGGAGATGTCTGGGGGGAGGGTTTTAGGAGGCTGAAGTAAATAGTTGAGTATCATCTGCATAACAATGAAAGTTTATGGAGTGTTTCCTGATAATATTGCCCAAAGGAAGCATGTATAAGGTAAATAAAATAGGCCCAAGCACAGAACCTTGTGGAACTCTGTGACTAACTGATAGGTATTTTCTATATCATGTAAGTATTTACGGTCAAAGAGGCGAGAATGAACCACAGACAAGTAGTATCTTTAGTAGCTTTTGCAAAAGGGCAGTGTCGACACACATACATCAACAGAAAACGGAACCTAGTCAAAGCCTTGACTTGGTCAGACCTGAATCAGTCTGACATCTGGTTCTTTCATTTCCCTATCTGTTTCTGCAAGCCATGACAAGCAAGCCATGATAATACACTGAGTGAATTTACAGCTCATATGTTAATTTCACAGTTTACGCAAGCCATGGTGGTTTCACAGTTTTCGCAAGCTGTGGGAACACACTGAGTGAACCACGTACAGCCCATAAACTATGAATAGACAAGCTCAGCAAGAGCATAATGAACATTTACTCCCCATCATTTCCCTCCTATTTATGCTATTGATGATTTTTAAAACATGTTCAATAAAGGAAGTCATTTTACTTGTATGTTTCTAATTTTCGTTTAAGCAGAATGTGATTTTCGTATTTTGGTTAAGCAGTCTTCACAAAATCATGATTATTCGTTTACTCATAGTTTGTTAGTTTACACATAGTTGGTTAGTAACATTCCTAAACATTTTAGTCAGCAGTTTCACATCAATAATTGTCCGTTCCTTGTGAGGAGTTTTACACAATTATATCATACGAGCTTAAACTAAGTGTTTATCTATTATTTTGTTCCACGATCAGATTTTGGTACACGGGCATTCCAATTTCATCATACACATGAGTATAAGAGGTTGTCCTCACATGCTCCGTCTGTACTACGGACACCACTGCCAAAGCATTGATTGATTTGGTTACCATCATACGGATACATGGGATCACACAAATCAACAAACAGAGGAAGGCTAACAATCCTGTCCCCAATATTGTTCCTGCTTTGATAACGACCTGTATCCATGAGCCGAGCGTGTTGGTCATGTTTTGGGAGTGTACTTCATCGGTAATATAGGTACAGCAAGATGTGTTCAGGAGGACACAAGTACCCACGGGAACAGGGCTAGGTGCACCTTTTGACCTACTCCCCAGTGTTTGTATTCTTGGGGTACATCCGTGCCCCATACTGAATCGTGGGGAACGGAAACTGGTGCGTTTCGTCTCTCACGTGTTCGGATCTCTTCCTCAGTAATAAATACTGTGTGGTCTGTTACAAAAATCGAGGCGCATACCCCCTTCCATCCGAACGGGAGAGTGAGATAGGCATTGTTTCCGCATAGCCACCATCCTCCTTGTACCATATATGTACCATTGGATACCTCATTGATGTTTACTGGAGCTCCCTCTTCTTGGGTGTATGTCCGATTGCAGTCGGTAGTAGTGCCCATGTCTATTTTACCAAGTTGTTGACGGTAACATACTGGGTGGTTTGTCTTATCTTCCAACACCACTGACTGAGGAATCAGTCTTCCTTTAACGGTGTAATACCACGCAATCCAGAATGTGTCGACGCACAAACCCTTCTTTACCCCTGGATGAGATGGATCATCTAATTCGTCTAGTACTATATCTAGATGTTGTAGTCCACTTCCAGCCATGTGCGCAAAACACCTTGCTTGTGGTCTAGTCATTTTGCGGGCGTACAAAGTGACCTGGTCGGAGGCAAAGGGTAATCTGGAACATGCATAACAATCAGTTTTGTTATAGCTGGTTGCTAGAGTGTGTACATATTTGTACCACTTGTTCTTCATCCTGGGATGTTTTTCTTCTTCGTTGGTTTCACCCCATGGACTGTCTCTCATATGTGTCCATCTTTTTTCTCGCATTAGTAGGTCGCGGATACCAGTTATGTACTGACTTCCTCTGGGTGTCGGGGAACTCCGTTTTATGTCCTGCAACAGAAACCACTACCAGATGGCGCCCAACGCCATGGCCAAAGTCATCACGACTCTGATGGCGCTAAGCCCACACTTTTTACAGCACTTAACTCTGGTTCTGGGTGGTTCTCCTTCCACTCCATCTCCCCTGTCCCTCTCGTTGGTGTTGGCATTCAGCTCCATCACCCGGGCTGACACTTAATGAGCAGGGATCATTGGTTTCTTCACTGACGTTGAGACGGCTGTCTTTTAAGCGGACAGTCCCCTTTGAAGTCAGTCTTCCCCTCTGCTCGATGGTCGCCTCGGGATCAGGGCACTGGTCCGGGATGTCTGTGGGGAACAATTTGCAATGGGAAAGGTGTATCCAGGTGGTCCTTTCGGCTATCTTCACAGCGGTTGCAGTTGTCAGAAGGACTTGGAATGGACCCTCCCAGCGGGCGTCGCTCCACGTCTTTCTCTTGATGACGCGGATGAAGACCCAGCTGCCGACCTGTACAGACAAAATGGGAGAGACAGGTGAATCTGGCAAAACATTTGCTTCCCTGACTCCCCTTCCCATCATGGTCTTTTTCATGTACTCCACTATTGTTCCGTTCTCATCCACTTGCTCTAAGTCTGGATGAGTTAGTGGTAGGCGGTAGGGTCGTCCATGGACGAGTTCAAATGGTGTAGGGCCCGTTTGGGTTGGGACGATGTGCATGTATGTTTTCACAATGTCTATGCACTCCAACCAAGGTTTTCCTGTTTCAGTCATGCATTTATTCAGTCTGCTCTTTATGGTGTCGTTGGTTCGCTCTACCAATCCAGCACTCTGTGGGTGGTATGCACAATGATTTTTTAGTTCAATGTCCATAATGACGCTTAGTTTTGTTACTACCTCGTTTACAAAGTGTGAGCCATTGTCACTGTAAATGCATCTTGGAATGCCATGAGTGGGAAGAATGTATTTGCATATGGCTTTCACCACTGCTTCAGCATCTGCTTTCGTTGTTGGTGCAATTTCTACCCACTTGGAGAATGCATCCACCATCACCAAACAGTATTTGTAATGACCGCATGGATTGAGTTTGATGAAATCCATGTGCATTAACTGGAATGGGTAGTCAGGAAGTGGGAACCTGCCTCGCTTTGGGCGAAGGTTTCCTTGCGGGTTGTGCTTGATGCATGTCACACATGCTTTACAATTTTTTTTTAAGTAGTTTTGTATATTTATTGTATAGAAGTACTGATGTATCATAGATACCATCCCTCCTGTTGAGACATGGCATTGCCCATGACTCAAAATAGCAGCTGCCTTAAATAGGCTTTTTGGTAGGATTGGTTTTCCTTCTATACAAAGCAGTTTGTTTTTCTCTATGGCTCCCCTTGTTTCCCATGTGGTTTTTTCTTGTGTTGTCGCATTCGCTTGTGCGTCTTGTAGGATTTCAGTGTCGATTGGGCTTGATGGTATTGTTTGTATTGCGTATACATGTGGTGTTTTAGCCGCTCGTTTTGCTTCTTCATCAGCTTTAGCATTGCCTTCAGTTATTTTGTCTGTGCCTTTTTGGTGTGCTCGGCATTTTACTACAGCTAATTCTTCAGGTAAAGTAGTAGCTGTCAGTAAAGCTCTTAACAATGGTGCATGAACCACTGGACGCCCAGTGGTTGTAACCATCCCCCTTTGTTCCCACATTTTCGCAAATATGAACAATGTTGAGTGCGTGTATTGGCTGTCGGTGTAAACGGTTAGTTTTAGGCTTGACCCTTCTTTGCATGCCTCAGTCAGTGCAACTAATTTGGCTGCTTGGGCGGAGTAAGTGGAGGGAAGTGAGCCTGCGCTTATTACTTCCCCTTCTTGGTTTACTACCGCATAACCAACTTGGTTTTTTCCATACACGTCTTTTTGAGCTGAACCGTCCACATACCACACTTCTCCTTCGGGTAGTGCGATGTCCTTCAGGTCAACTCTTGGCAAAGTGACAGTGTCTGCGATCTCTACACAGTCATGTGGAGTACCATCTGTCAATGTAGGGACAAACGTTGCTGGGTTAATGGTGACACATCTTTGGATAGTTATATGAGCTTGGCCCAGTAACACAGCGGTGTAATGCAATTGTCTTGCTGGTGACAGAAATGTTAGTTTTGCTTGTAGCAATAGGGCACTCACTGCATGTGTGACCATCAGTGTGGTGGGATGGAACAAAATGATGTCTGCCGTTTGTTCCACAGCCATTGCAGCTGCTGCAATGGATTGAACACATGGTCCACGGTTGCAGTTTCCCAGGTGACACAGTGTTTTCTAATCCAGTCCTCTATTGGTTGGTGGAGACCACGGAGGATGCCATGTTTTAATGACTGTTGATAGTTTGAGTCACCGTCTGCTTGATAGGGAATGCCACTGTTTGTATTGAATTCGTCTTCGTACCGGAATTGGAACTCATAGACTGATTCTCCGGTTCCCTGTTTACATGCAGCTAATCTGCTATGAGATGCTGCTTGGCGGAAGAGTGGTCGAGCTCTTGCCAAAACGGCCTCTATCTCTGCTCTGTAGGCCCCATCCATTGGACCGTTTAATGGGTGGGCAAAAGGTGCTCCTCCTGGTGTTCTTCCTGTGTAATCTCCCTTACATTTCACTCATCTCAGCACGAACATTTTCTGCATCACTTTCTCCATTTCCTCGCCGTTTAATTTGTAAGATTCAGCCAGCATGAACAAATCTATGGCAAACTGATCAAAGTTTTTCTGTGGTGGAGTAACACCTTCACATGCATTGGTGCATTCGGCCTCCATCCATGGACGGAATACGTACGCGTCTGTATTCGCATCATGTGGATTAGAGACTTGTATTAGTGGGAATGCGTCTGCTTTTTTCGATTTGTTGGTGGGACGTTCTGTTTCGTAGGCGTTCAGACGTTTACGCGAACGTGTGACGACCGATGAGGGCATTTTATCCTAGTATTCTGTTAAGTCAGGATAGAGTCGTTTGGTGCCACGATGGTATGCTGGAGGTGGTCTGACCTCCTCGTTATCTAGCTCGCTCTGTGTCTTCTCCTCTGAGCTGTCGGACACGTTTGCTGCGGGGCGCGGTTGAACTGCTTTTATGTTGGGCTCGTCCCATTCAGTATTAGTGTACAGGGCTTGGAGAGGAAGGGAAGTTTAGAGATCGGTCTATAGTTAGCCAATACCTCTGGATCCAGAGTGGGCTTCTTCAGGAGAGGTTTAATTACAGCTACTTTAAAGGAATGTGGTACGTGGCCTGTTATCAAAGACACATTGATAATATCTAATAGAGAGCTGCCAATTAAAGGTAGAAGGTCTTTAAGCAGCCCCGTTGGGATGGGGTCCAAGAGACAGGCAGACGTGTTAGAAGTAGAAACCATTGAAGATAATTGGTCTAGGTTGATGGGAGAAAAGCCATTCAAATATACACCAGGGCATACAGCGGTTTCCAAGGCCACTCCACTTGAGGACAGATTGGCACTTGCTAAGGGCAAGAAAATATTAATCTTGCCTTTAATAGTTACAATCTTTTCATTAAAGATGTACATAAAGTCATTACCTCTGAGGTCTATAGGAATACTGGGCTCCACAGAACTGTGACTCTCTGTCAGCCTGGCTACAGTGCTAAAGAGAAACCTAGGGTTGTTCTTATTCTTCTCTATTACTGATGAGTAGTAGGCTGCTCTGACTTTACAGAGGGCCTTCTTATATGTTTTAATACTGATTATTCCAGATTAGTCGAAGCCATATGCTTTCAAGCGTTGTGATATTTGCTTTAGTTTGCAGGTCTTAGGGTTATACTAGGGAGCAAACCTCCTCTTCCTCACTGTCTTCTTCAGAGGGGCTATCAAGTCCAGTGTCATTCTCAGTGAGCCTGTGGCACTATCAACAAGATGATCAATCTGGGACGGACTAAAGTTAGACCAGGAAACCGCGAGCGGAGGACTGTTAACGCGACACGGAGTGACAGAAATGACACGCTGCTGCTGTAATCTGGCGCTATAGAGGAAGTTACTCGGGGGCGGGCACATTTATTTTCCTGTGATGCGATCTACCAACACTACGCCGCGATCGACGTATTGAGCACCCCTGCCCTAAAGTGTGCCGTGGATATTTAAAAATGTCCGTTTTCTATTTTGGATACCAACCTTTTCACGTCACCAACATTTCCAAATTTCTAATTTCACATCCCATAAAGCAGCGAGCAGGACTTGCGTGGGAGCTCTTGTTCTGCTGAATGAAGTGAGAAATCTCTGCAGCTAAAGGGCCTTTAAACTCAAGACAATTTGGAGTAAACCACAAAACCTCCCATTATCCCTCAAGGCAAAGAAGAGAACTAATCTTATCTTTGCCAAAGTTTTCCTGCAGTTCTTCGGACATCATCAGTGGGTGACGGACAGTAACAGAACCTGGGGTCAGATCAGAGTCCTTCAAGGTGGTTTGGGCATCTGGTATGGAAACCACCCATGAAGAGACTTGTAGGAGGAGCTGGATGGAGTTGCCGGGTGAACACGTCTGGGCTGCTCTGCATGCCGTGTTGTGAAAGTGACTTTGATCTGGATAAGTGACCAACAACGTGCTACACTGTTAATATATTGAATGGGGAAATTGGTCTGTAGTGTATTTTAACCATATTACTTTATTGCATTAAGTCTACATTTTAGGGTTATTAAACCATGCTGTAGCACAAAATGACAATTTAAATACTATATTGTTGCCTTTTTATGTAGTATAGTTTTATATTATAGCAGTAATGGCCATGTTCATTTATTTCATGCTTACTCCTCCTGGAAGAATGTACAAAATATCTCAAAGATCACAGTAACTGCTACTTAAAGTGTGTTTGTACACCTAAAGGAATACGTCACCCTCTAAATGATCATTTGTCAGTGTGACCATGATGACTCCACTGTGAACAAAAAGAAAAGTCTTGAAGAATTGAAGTGAAATGAGGGCAACATTAACATCAGCAAAAACCATGCCAAAACATTCGTTCACGCAACTCGTCCAGTACAATCTAATCTATCAAGACTTTCCTCTGTTTTTCTTTTCTTCGTCTATCGAGGATGCAGGCTAGATTAAGTTAAGTTATCTAACACTGGGTGAGTCACTGATATACAAATGATCATTTTGGAGGTAGGTAGAGGAGGGATTAGCCTGTTGTTTATGTTGCAGCATATGTTCTACTTATATAATATGCACTCCTATTGACACAATAGACCCCATCTGAAGTGCCATTTAATAAGTGATGGCTCCCGAGGTGCTGCATAGGCATCACCTGCTGGACTGTTACTGTATACCTGTTAGCTACACACATTAGGTAAAAAAAACTACGTCAATTAGTAATTAGATTATTATTTTATTGTTTTGGAGACCACGTCCATAAATACACAAGTGTGGTTGTCAGCAAACCAGGGGAAGAGATCTGTGACTCTGCAAAGCCCCCCGCGGGGCCGGAGGAGTCACGTCGCCATGGGCTTCCTCCACCTCCAGCCAGCTTGGCATCTGCTGCCCAGCAGAGACCAGGAACAGGGATATCGACAGGCCTGACAAAAACACGCTGGTGCTTGTTAAAGGGGCACAAGAGAAAGCAGCGACTAGTGGAGGAGCTACAAATGTAGTCATGTTATGGAGAGTTTGAAGCCAAGTCTGATCACCTGTTCTTTATTTCTCGCCACCTACTGGGATTGTCATTCTTAATGACTGAGACACATCCAAGCAGCACCTGTTACCCAGCGGTAAGACATTGTGACAACATTCATCTCCGACACCAACTTGCTGACCTCTTCTGCTAGCACTCTGCACATTTTGTATATTGTGAGTTTCTTTCCGACAGATTTTCAGTGCTACTCAAACTACTAGTGATAGATAATTCTAACCCTGAGTTAGAGGAGAGTGAGTGACAGAGTGAGAGAGATTAGCCTTCAGCAAACAGAACAAACAGTTTCAAATCACCCGATGTTGCTTCTTACATTAAAGCATTAATACACCCGAAAACATGTTATATCGTGATAAGCACCCGAGGCTCTCTATGGAAGGAAGCATATCGCTGTAAACAGACTTTGATGGGGGCAAAACAAACGCAAAAACAAAAATGTTTATAAAACGTCTGAAAACATTTCTGAATTAACTTGGTTCAGCAAAAGATAAACATTTTTGTTTTAGGATATTCATTACCCCACAAATAGATAATAGACACTTGAATAACACTTTGCAGGCAAGTGTTCCTGATGTTTATTGTTATTTGGCATTCGTTGGATTAATGCAGGCATGATGTTGTTGGGTTGTAGTTCCCATTTTTCACTATATCTCATCATGATATAGATGTAAACTAACATGTGAATACTTTATCGATTTATGAACATAGAACAGGTGAGGACTGGGCAATTACCACACAATCAGTGAAATAGAAGAAGAAAAAGTAAAGATAAATAATCATCAGTAATGTGGATATATATGTAGCTAAAGATAAATAACAGAACAGCTAGAACAGTCTGATAAGTTAGAAAAGGACATCGCTTTATAAACAACCTCTAAAGTCACTAAAATCTGTAAAACAATACTAATCTCAGAGCTACAGTAAAGTAGATGGTAAATAGTTCATAAAAGTAAAGTGGTACGATAACCATAAAGGTGAAAATTATAATAATGCCTCTAATCTATCTTTGGCTTATTGGTGTTATTTTTCGGTGCGTTGCCATTTCTGGCTCCCGTTCAGCAGGACATCAGGCTCTGGTTGGCTCTAATCGAACTGGCAGTGCTTCATTCACCGACACTGGCACGATACTCAGAATGGTAGAGCAGCACATCCATCCCTCCCCTTTATTATAGACACCAAAACCTTTTCATATTTGTCTTTGAAAAAAGCGAAAGGACCAAACGCGCTGCGGTGGTATGAGAGACTGCTTGGGAAAGTGTCCTAATTTAATAAGTTCAATTCAATGAGAAAAAGCTCAAAAAACCACAATGAGCATTTCATTACAGTGAACACATTGCTCCATTAAGCAGGTCAGAGCAGAGCACGAGGAACGCACATCAAACGCCTGTTTACAGACTTTAATATAATCACGGTTAATAACCCTCCATGTGTGCCGTCCTGGGACTCTCTGCCGTGTTGGGAGTTGCCGGGTGATTCTCGGCGGCGTCTTAGCTCACAGATCAAGGCTGCTGGTCTGGATCTTTGAACTTGACATTTCAAAAGGGAGAGGATAAAGAGATGCTTAAATATCAAATCCTCCCCCACGCCCTCAGCACTGCTATTGGACGCTGTTAAAAGATCAACCGTCTAATCAAAGAACAGCTTTCTGAGCAGAGGATTGTCTCGTCGTGCCTCTCCGTGGAAGTTAAATGTACGCATGTTTCAGCATAAAACTGGGCGTCATGAGTGTTATTGACTAATAATGTGCCTTTTTAGTCTGAGTCGTAGATGTTTAATGAGAAGATGGTTAAAAACCTTCAGCCAGGGACACCGTGGTCCCTCTAAAACAGTACACAAAAAGATCTTTCCTAAATTCTGGGAACATTGCGACATACCCCGAAATGAGTCAGATTGGCTCGAAAAACACAAGCAGTGAACAAACAGACAGCTTTAAAAAGGTTAGGCAAACTTATTATGTAGAGGAAACTATATTATTTATAAAATTCAAGGCAAGCTTTAATATTGTTACCCATAGGAATGTCTTAATTTTCTGGCAGCACTTACACATGGTATACGTTAGAGATGGCATTGAGGTAGCGCAAGTTTCAAAAAAACTTTTATTTATAGATGCACAGGTGTGTTTGGAGGGAAATCAGCAGTGTGTGTGGTCCCGACATAATACTCTTTTAAGTTATCCCTACCTCTACACACACACACACACACACACACACACACACACACACACACACACGTGACCCACCCACCCCTATTCACCCTCCGTCTCTCTTCTCTCTGCTCCTACACTCTTCAACCCATTTATCAAGTGATTTGTGGGAAGCTCACAGGTGTTGATGGAGGCCCCCCAGCTGCCCCTGTCCTCAACAGCATGGGAATGGGGGGCCGAGTTACTATTGTTCACAGCTGCTTGTGGCAATGTGAACCCCACCTCCTCCATCCTCTCCAGCCCAGAAGGACACAGTGCCACCCGGCGACTGGGAATCCAGTCATAACCACAACCCTGGCTCAAGGTCTTGGCACATTGTGGCCGAGCAAATACAACAAGCGCCGGATATTGTTTGCTGAGCCCTGAGAACAGGAGTCCTCCAGTCTAGAGATCAAGATGAAGTAGGAGTTGAGCTGCTCGCTGTTCTCATATCAAACAATGCAGCTGATTATGAGCGCTGAATACAAATATGTCATTGTGTTTGACATTGGGTCCGTCCGACGGCAGGCATGTGACTCCCACCGGAGTAAAATGAGAAATGGTTTATTACTTCCTGGAGCCACGCGCTGTGTTTTGATGTAAAATACAGGCCAGGTTTGTTGTGAAAATACACACGTTTAAATATCAGAGTCGTGTCGATGAGGCTGTAAAGGTGAACATGTGTTGAACCTTTAACTCTCACGGACTGTGTTTACATGCACACAACAACCCTGGGTCATTGGGAGAGAACACAATCTAAAGTACTGAAAATATTGTTTGCAAATAGACGTTTAATAAGTGGAGATGAAATTACATTACATGTCATTTAGCAGACGCTTTTATCCAAAGCGACTTACAATAAATGCATCAACCTAGAGTACAAACTAACAACAAAAATACAGAAAGTAACATTTCCTCAACATAGTCAAACTACAAAAGTACCAAATAATGAAATAATGTGTTGATTTGTATTGTTGATTGTTTGTGCAGCAACACAATGACAAATCATCTGCTGATGCACCGCGTTGGAGACTCAAATACGAGCGCTGCGTTGTTGTCGTTCGCCTGGCGACCAGAGAGACGGAGCATCACTTCGTGCCACGATAACTTCCCGGAGTTGAACAATCCCGTCAAGCTAAAGCCCACATGTGCTTTGTTGGCTCCCCCGTCTCTCCTCCACTAGTTTCCCTCCCCCACCCTTCAATGTCTTCCACTGTCAGCGCCGCCCTCTCCTTAACCTGTGTGTTGTTGCCCTGCACCGAGCCGCAGAATATCTTCAAAGGAAGCAAACAATTGAGTGATCGCGTAGACAAAACACTGACTTCCAAAAGTCTAATCCGATGCTAAAATCTCTAAAAGTGATTTTGCAGATAAAAACCCAGTGCGGGATCACATTCACTGACCCACACACACACATATCACTGCTTTTTAATCTTTTCCTCCTATCAGAACAACTGTGTGCATGCCCACTCAAACACTGCTTCAAACATGAGTTGGTCATTGCAAGTGAAACGCAATTTTTAGCTAGAACTTTGCATCGATGCTAGTGGGATAAAACCAAATATGTAAACAAATTACCGACTTCTTAAATCTCATGTGAACAAGAAACTTGGTTTTCTCAAAGAAACGTTGTGTAAGATTTCCGGGGACCTTATGGGAGGAATGGAAGATGATGAAAAAAGTGTATAATCATCTGAAAATAAGAATTTGTGTTCCATCATTGTCCTTAAAATGTAATTAAATTGAATTCAGTTTATTTTTTACAGCTCATTATCACAAATTTGCCTCAGAGGGCTTTACAATCTGTACACATCCCTGTCCCAGGACCTCACATGGGATCAGGAGAAACCCCCCAAAAATAGAAAAAAACCTTTCACAGGGAAAAATGAACAGACTATATCTACATATGGAGCTCCAAAAGTACCTAAATCTAGCGAGAAAGTCTCCAACACTGACAGTCCGTTCCTTCAGGCCAACATTTCTTTCTCATGAGCGTAAACAACGGACAAACATGTTTTCTGTTCCTCCTCGCAACTTTAGAAGCTAGCAGCTCGTGGAGGACTCCGGTTTTGCGCAATATGTGCACCGGGTCGATCGACAGTAAGCGGATTTTACGCAAATATATTTAACGACAGCTTGAAGTTATGCTCTAAAACCTCCCGTAAATGTGAGGTTTTCAAGCATTAATAATAATGCCTCACATTTACTGGTTTTATTTATCCAAATGTGTGCTTTTTTGGCCTTTCTCTGTCTTATGCAATACTACGTGGAATACCTTTGACTTGTTTGTTTGACAAAATAAGCAATTTAAAGTTTCCCCCTGGAAGATCTTGTGAAATTGTTCTTCTTGTATTCACGATAAATCAAGGATTTAATTGTCAGGTTGATTGGCGGTTCAAATAATTTTTATCCGCAGGCTGAGAAAGCAGCACAATCAGATTCCAAGTTGCAGGGGGGGGGGGGGGGGGGGGGGGATTATTCTACCTGAATGTTTTTCGGGTCCAGTTGGATTTAATCCAGGTTTTTGTCACACCGCCTCGCATCACTGTCCACACAGTTGGGATCACACGGGTCAGTTGTAGAAACATAGATTTGGAGACACCAGTATGTGAGGTGATTGGAGCTCTGCCCATTGTCACACCTGGCTAGTCGCTGTGGAAAAGCAGGTGTGGTTATTGAACTGTGGGTTTCAGATGGGTTTTGATGAGGGTCTGCCATTAAAATTATTTATTATTTAATAATATACACCACTGCTTTAAAATCATGCAGTGTGTGTGTGTGTGTGTGTGTGTGTGTGTGTGTGTTGGGGAGGTTTAGTATGACTGGCCTGGGCACAGGGAGTAGCCTCTCCTCCTCATTAACACAGCAGTGCACCTGTGATCACTCCGATATTCTCTTTGAGAGCATTAGGGTTCTCAGCAGGGGATTTGGGGAGGGGGCTGGGGGCTCGCCATTTTGATCCCGGTAAATTAGGTGTGGCATGCTCGCCTCATGTCTGGTAGATGGGATAAAAGGGGAGCGAGTGCTCAAATAGGCCTTTGTTGTGGGACAGGCGCAGCTATAATGCTAATACAGTCACACACAGACTGACACAGACCCACAACACAATATGAATACACACATTGGCAATGATGCAGGTTTTTGTGTGTGTGTTTGTGTGTGTATGTGAAAGAGAGAGAGAGAGAGAGAGAGAGAGGTGTAGTTCACAATCTCCATCAAAGCTAATTGTGTATGATTTAAAAAAAAAAAAATAAGCCAGATAATCAAACACAATGTGAGGCTGTACCAGAGAACATTCTCGCAGAATAGATTCAGCTTGTTTTTTTTATAAATAATTGTGGTTGTGATGAAGAACAGAGGAATTAATCATCCGTCTTATTGTTTTTGTAGACTTTCTCGCTGTAGTTCCAGTGTCGCACCCTTTGACAATATTTACCAATTCATTGTTTTCCGGAAATGTTTACTTTCCTCGATTGAAGCCCATATAAAGATAAGGGGTTCAGTGTTTCCCCTACCATTATAACAGGGGGGCAGCCCGCCACCCTGAAATCTCCGCCCGCCACCCTGTTATTCTCAGTTAAACGTCCTGAAACATCCTGAATGTCGTTGACGTGGTGATGGCGATGGGGAGATGGTTAACAGGGAATGACAGAATGGCAATGATCCGAGAACTTTGACATTTGTGTAAGTGGTTTAAAAGAGAAAATGTATTCCCTATTTATCTTTTGCCAGAGAGCCATTACATTTAACAAGAGTGGATCATGCTGTCTTCTTGAAATAACTTAAACACCAGAAACACGTTGCACTTTTTCAAAGGGACGGATGAAATAAATCCTCGGTGAGAGTGGAACAGTAGCTTCATCCAGATGTGAAATTAGGAGTACAAAATAATTGTCTGTATTACTCAAATACAGTAATAGTTTCACTGTGTCGTAAGAGCAGGGTTTTTCCTGCATAGAGAAAATTTGGGTGCGCGCCTAAGCCTTTTTGCCGAGCGCCTATGAAAAATCCTGAGCGCCTAAGGCAAAAAAAATAAATAAAGTCCGTTCTGAAAAAAAGAAAAAAAAAGAAAAAAAAAGAAAGGTGCGCGAATTGACGGAGCGGCCAGCTGTTGATATGGTGTGAGCTCATGCTCACTAGCACCCCCCCCTGTCAACAATCAACAACTCTTCTTCGGATCACCTAAGACCCATTTTGACCGAGGAAAAACCCTGATGAGTCACGATTAGTTAGTCACAAGCCGATCAGTTTCCTATAGTAGTAAGTGAATAGTTTTTAAGAATACTGCAGGATGTACAGAAGCTTTATATGCATTCTGTACATTTTATTTTGCATGGATCAAAATACCTTCAAATACAGTTAATTATTGCGGTTCGGTGGTTATAAGACACATTAAACCCGTTTTAGGGGCACCTAAAAAGAGGTTCTTATAGGGGGCTAGAGATTTAAGATGCATATCATATAACATAGTTTGATTCTGGCCAGATATCTATAACTTTCACTCTTCGTTTAACACTTCCAACCCTCCAAACCTCTTTTGAACTTAACGACTGACACGACTAACGATACTAATGAGTCGACTCACGTTACAAAATGCCAATTTTAACTTTTAATTTCAACCGAACAGCCGTTTCCCGGACTAAGGTCCTGTGTTTGTTGTTGTACTATCGTGGACTTTACACGGAGTCCGTTGCTCTTTGCTTCTAATAACTGTCGGTGGGTTGACATCGGTGTCGGCTGTGTCGGTGCCTCGCGTACAGATACTAAAGGGTGCGTGGGTCTGATGCTCTTACAGCTGTGACTATTTAAAAAAACTGAAAGTTAAAAGTTAAAGTCTCGTGGCGTCTGGAAATTGAAACAGAAGTGATTATCTCAGGCCAGGCCTTTTCTGCTGGATAGTTGAGGGTAAGCTGATTTTGTTGGCACCTAGTTTGTAGCGCTAGCGGACTGTCAGCACAGCGCTGATGACCACAGCGGCTGGGATAAGAAGGCCTTTGTTGGAGTTCAGCAGCGAGTCAGCGTGCTGTTGTCAGAGGTTTGATTGGAAAGAAGGTCTCCTATTTATAGTGTTAAAATAACAGCCGAGGCCTCATACCTGGCTCCTCTTACCATCATTTCTCGTCTTTCACACGCTTTAATATAAAATGAGAAGGGAATCAGTGCTGTTTCCAGATTATGTCTCCCTCCAAATGTCATTTTGTCCACCGTCAGAGATGTGGGATCACTCGGCATGTCGTTGAACGTTATATTATTCAGTGGTTCAGGACGCGCTTCATTACTTTACATTATTACATTACATGTCATTTAGCAGACGTTTTTATCCAAAGCGACTTACAATAAGTGCATCAACCTAGAGTACAAACTAAGAACAACAAGAATACAGAAAGTAACATTTCCTCGACATAGTCGAACTTCAAAAGTACCACAATAAGAGCTATTTAAGAGCCACTGAAGTGCTAATCTGTGTTTTAATCCAGATATAGTCGGAAAAGGTACATTTTCAGTTTTTCGGTGGAAGCTGTAGAGACTTTCTGTTGTCCTGATGTCAGTGGGGAGCTCGTTCCACCACTGAGGAGCCAGGACAGCAAACCATATTTGTGGTTACCATTTTGTCCAAACGTACCTAATTTCATTCAGGAAATTGAAAGGAAATCCAATCATGTATAGACCTGAATTCATATTTATGTTTGAAATGGAAACCAAACAGAATTATACTTCATTTCCCCCAGAACTGCAGCATTGTGGTCAGGGGTATTTCCTGAAACGTTGTTCCCGGTTCAAGCATTATTTTGTAACCGTTCCTGTATTCAGGCACTATCCAATTATTACATGCAGAGTCGTCCACAGTTATTATCGTTGGATGGCAAGCAGAATGACTAAAAAATGTATTTATTAGTATTTCCATGTGTTTGGTTTAGTTTTTAGTTTCTAGCATCTCGGTACGCACATCTGCGTAATGACTTTTTAGCTAAATGTGTTAACATAGGCTTACTCTTCAAGTTTGTTTTTGTTTTGCTGATAGCTACAGGAACCCCCCCCCCCCTCTATGTAGACACAGTGTTTAGCCTACTGACCTTTAATTAGCCTTCCTGTGGCTGCGGAGCAACCTGCATACCTGAGCCCAGCCGCTCTGGGGGGGGTCTATTGAGGGAGAGGAACAAGCCACACTCGCTGCTGAACATCAGATACAAGCATCAATAAAACATTCATGTTGCTCCTTTAATGAATTCTCACCCAACGGGTGTGAGGATAAAAAATTAATGCTGCTGCTGAGGAAGTTCCTAACCAGCGGGGATGATTAGTAATTCTTGAAAAAGCCAGTGTTAGCGGACAGTTATTTGGAGATGGGAAGGATCCTTGAAACCATTAGAGAAACATTCCCAGCATGAGAACATGTTTTGAGTGTCATATGCAGTCATTTATTTTTCAGCAGAGTCTCAAGGGATTTATTTACACGAGCGTTAACTCACAAAAACACAGATTCCATTTTGTTGACACATTCAATTTAAAGATGTTGATGTCAGATGGCGTGCCTTATTAAAACAGAAGAGGACAGAAAGAGAGCCGTGGTGCCATAGCTACGTTTTCAGCAAAGGGAAACAAAACACATCCATGTGTTTGCTTTAATTTTTTTTAAAGGCTATGTTTTTGGCAGCATTAAAAGTTGCGAGTCTGTAAAAAAGAGGTGGTCTGTGCAGGAAGAAAACTCCATTACAATCATGCCAAATTAGTACTCAAATTGCTCTCCATAAACTCTCCGTCTTCCTCGCTGCTTGGGAGATTGTTTGGAGTCTGGAAATTACAAAACAGGGGCAAGTGCAAACAATCGAACACTGCCTGATGAAAATGTGAGTTTGGAAAAAGCAAAGTGTCAGTGTCAGTCTCATGTGTTTCTAATAGTATCGATTGAGAGGGAGACCTACAGTAAGTGAGTCCAACTGGACAGTGATCCTGGAGGGCGACGTGCAAGGTGCTGAACCTGGAGCTGTGATATGCCTTCTTCAGAGTTATAAATGTAATTAAAAACGTATTAATATGGGAGATTTACGTGGTAGTTTATATAAATATATTTAGTTTTTTTATTTTGTTCTTTTCTTTATTTTATATACATTATGTGGTAGTTTATATAAATATATTTTAATTTTAATTTTATTCTTTTCTATATTTTATATACATTTTCTGATTTATTCAGATTTCAATTTAGGATAGGAATTTATAAGCATTTTTGGCTTCTACCTTTACCTTTTCAGTCTTTCTCTTTTGTATATCATATAGGATAATATTGTATTGAATTTGATTTGATTGACTGAATAAAATACAAAAACACAAACATGGCGCATGAAAGAGGGAGGCACAGGTGCATAAAGGAGGGGGCCTTTGAGGAGATTTGCAGCACGACCTTATCTCTAAATGTGAAAGAATAAATCCCGGACCCTTTAACTGCTACTAACACCCAGGGAACGGGTTAGGGAGATTTGTGCCAGATGCTGCCTCTGAAAGGACAGACAAGGACACGGAGCTCTCTCCTCCGCTGAAGGGCCGAGTGCTTTCACTGGGAGTCTGCACTCTTTGATGTTGGGCGGCACACAGTGTTCCCCAGGTGTTCGGCGCTCCAGAAACCTACCGCCTGTCATCCACATTTTCATGCTAGCTTTTGACACCCTCCACTCTCTGAGGGACTCTGTGTCCACTCACAACTTGTATTCAGAGAAAGTCTGAAACGCTGGTTTGCTCTCACATTTCCTCACACGTAGCTTAAGAAAAGACTTTCTTTTCCTGGAAGTATATGGTAAATGTACAAACGTATGCAGAATGTAGAGTATCTGCTTCTATGATACTAATTGTTTTATATTCATACAGTCACCAGGTTTTTTTTTTCTCAGTTCGTTAGATCAAATTAAAATATTCCAGATTTTGCGACTATTTTCGGCCCATCTTTTCAAAAATCATAATGACATGTTTCGTGGACGTAAGGGTTTATAGATAATGTATTACTTGACGTTTTAATGTCCTCAGAAGCATTCAGTCTCATTTCATGGCCCACCAGGCATGTGAGGGATTAGGGTGAGTAAATGAGCCTGGTTTCTTGTGTCCGAGGTGATTTGGACTCCTTATCAGTGGCGGAGCTGCAGACCGACTGAGACTTAAGCTGACAGCCTTAATCGAATGGGAAAGCCAATAATGGTGACCACTGTAGTTAACGTCTGAGGGTATTGTCTCTGTGTAAGGCAGATAATGAGCGACTGTATGCAGAGGCTGTCCTGGAACTATCCCCCTTCTGTTGTTGTCTAATTTGCATTGAGTGAGTCTGTCTCCATTTGCCTTGAATGGACAGAAAACTGATTTTTCTTTATTCTCTCCATTCTTTCTGGAAACCTTCAAACATGCTCCATCTCCTCTCTAAACATGTTAGAGGTGTTAAAAGTACTATGCAGCAGCATTAACATGACCATATAAATGTTTAGACTCCACAGTAATCACTCTAAACAAATGAGATCCTTCCCAATAATTCATGTTTGACAGCAGGTGCTATCTGTCATTCAATCAACTGTAGGACTGCAACTCATGATTACTTTAATAATCGATTAATAGTTGACTATTTTTTCGATTAATCAGATTTTTTAAAAAGAAGGCATTTTCAACCCAAAACAGGGTTCGTACGGTTATGGAAAACCTGGAAAAGTCATGGCATTTAAAAAAAAAGAAGAAATTTCAGACCTAGAAAAGTCATTGAAAAAAATTTAATCATGCAAATTTGTTGTATTCATATCTTCTTTTCGGCAGTATATGCTGTATGTTTCGAAATGTCTTTTTTCGTTTAAATACTACATCTTCTCACTTTTTACTGTGTAAACTTGAGTTTTCACAAAATATAAATTTAGTTTAAAGTCCTGGAAAGGGCCTGTGGATCCGTTGGTCACCATGTGTACGAAACCTGTCACAAACAGAACTGACAACGCTTTACTCGCGTGAGTTTACTCACCCGACTATTTGTTGTTTAAACGCATCATACACCTCAACTCAACTTTGTTTATACTCCGCGACTCATTGAGTGCCGTAATAATCGCGCGACACAACAAATCGATAATGAAATTCGTTGCCAACTATTTTAAATTTTTAATAATAGATTTTTAGTGATTTTATCGATTTGTTGTTGCAGCCTTAATCAACTGAATTAATTTAAAACATGTAGAGGGATTGTTTTATTGCATAGATAAAGTAGATGCTAAAGTAGTAGTATTGGCATCATCCTCTTTGCGTTGCATTGGTATTTATGGAAAATGCAATCCGAATTTTGAGAAATATAGTGTCTTTTCTCTTACCTCTTACCAGAGAATGTGAGGAAAGAAAGGGAGGAACGTGATCAAAGTGAACAGTAATTGGTCAGCATCCACATCATCTCAATACCACGAATGTCTGAACACAATGTTGTGCTAATCCAACCAGTAGACCAGTAGCTATTTTACAAATTAAGATAAAGGAAACTTTGACCATATGATGTGCATGAGAACAAGTCAGGGGATCACTTAAATCAGAGTTTTGTGACCAATTGGTAAGGCAAGGCAAGTTTATTTGTATAGCACATTTCAACAACAAGGCGATTCAAAGTGCTTCACATAAAACCTTTAAAAACATCAAAAAATATTTAAAAACAGTTAAGAAAACATTTAAACAGTCAAAAAGCAAAAGAAAAAAAAAATTGAATAAAAGTTGCAGTGGTAGAGTAGTTCATCGCCCTTTTGCAATGCCCTTGTGTTTGTTGTGAAGCTGGTAAAGTCTGTCTGTCCCCCTTCTGTCGTCCATCCCTCCAACAGACCAGTCATCGGAGGCCTTGTCACAGGGCTGATCCTGTCAACACGTCCAAATATTCTGGAGTGGTGTGTTTTTTTTAATGAATTAATGACCTCTGTATCATCCAGACACAGCCACAGACTGCAGGACAGCCACACATGTATCGACACACCCACAGGCAGCCGTTTTGGTTGTCAGGGTCCACAGATCATGCGTCATGTGTACTTGTGCTTCAGTCCGTGCAGCATGAAGTCACAACAGGAACAGATAACACCGGTCCCAGGTTGGCTTTGGAAGCCAAATCCCCAGCAACCCCCCTGTGCTAATCGGATTAGCTGGAAAGTTAACGGCACGGCCCCAAAGAGACGCAACATTTTTTACATTGACTCCTGTGACATACTTTGCTCTGCAGCCCCCGTAATCTGCTTATTGTCTTAAAGCCGTCTCACATCGTCTTCGTCACAGCAAATAACAATTTCCGTACGCGATGAACTGTTTTTAACCTTTGGTTTAGGACGGACACATATCTTCTGGCTGACTTGTGGGCGGGGTATATGTATCTGTGTGTGAGAGGGATCTGGTCCCCCCAGGTGGGGGAACAATGGCATGCCCGTTGTCTTAAAAGGAATGGTTGGGTGAGCATAGACAGAGGAGGGAGGGACAGGGGGTGCTGAGGTGGGGGGAGGAGACAGGGTGGTGATGGGGAAGCAGCCGGCTGAATGGGGGCAGCAGGGTGGCAACTGGTCTCTTAAAGCTCTTTTCATGCTTGGTCTGTTCCAACGAACGCGGAGGACACTTCAGTCCAGCCCTGGCTGTTTGTTTTTTATCTATTTTAGAAAAACTATTGAATCGTCCAAAATAAAAAAAGGGATTTTGTAGTTTCTTTTGCCTTTTCTAAGTGTTTGCTTACACCAAATTAACAGCACATTTTCTTCTTAATACAGCTGCACAATGCACCTTGAATTTGATACACAGTAATCAGTAAAAATAATAACATTGTAAAAAGTTTATATATTCCTATATTATTTCTATATTTTTATTTCTATATTTTCGAAAATGAAGCTTGTTTCATGGTTTCCCGTTCTACGGTAAAACTAAAAACCTATACTGTAAGTTCTGTACTGTACTTGAACATGTATGGAACATTTAGAAAATTCTAAATTCATGCAGCACAATTGAGAAACAGTTTATTTGTAATATATTATTAGTCTTTGTCAAAACCTGCTTCCTACGTTACCCACAATGCAACCCTAACCACGTCAGTTGGTCAGAGATCCGTGAGTAGCGGCTAATGTAGCGAGCCTCCAGCAGGCTCCAGAGGTCTGGTGAGATTGCCTCTTTTTTTAACATCACGCCTCTACATCTTTATATTTCCAATGTTGTGGTCTTCCCTACACCCATTTCTCTTGTTGGTCTCTCACAACGCATTATGGAATAAATCCACTCAATGTCACACCTGTGAGTACTCTATACCATCTTGCATGACAGCTCCCATTTAACTGAGAAAAGAGACTTGTTGGGCCATCTTGTTCTTCTTTGTCAGTGTTGTGAACTGGCCCCCTCCAACAGCAGCCAAGAATAAGATGGCTAAAACCACTTGGCTCTTTGAGTCGACAGCCCAGTGTCAGGCTGGCCTTCTCATGCCTGCATTCCCCCAACAAAGCCTAGGGAACTGGTTTTCTGGCCAAGATGTGGTTTTCTGGTTACAGTCAGCCAGGCAGAAGGGAGCTGAACATTATGCCATTTGGACAAGAGGCCTTTTCTTTTTGTGTTCTGCTAACATGGCAGAATGAAGACATTCAGTCATCTGCCAAACACAATGCAGTTTAGAATGACATTAGACTTAAGGGTCAAAATTAGAATAAGAAAACAGACATGGTGAAATGCCATTTTTATGTGGAGTTTAATACTGTTTTATGGCTTAAGTGGCTTATGAATAAAATAGGACCATGGCAGAGCACCTGCAGAAAGCAGGACGTTGATTTATGTGCATGTGTGTGTGTTTTTCAGCGTGGGCCAAGGTAGAGCTGACTATGCATAAGGCTGTTGAGGTGTACCTGGGCGAGTCGGCTCAGATCCCCTGCCAGTACAACTTCACCGATGCCGACAACGAGCCCGGCTTTGTCATGATCCAATGGTTTGTGGTAAGTACTGCTGAACCCATTGCTGAAACTGGCACTGCCTTTCTGTTGCTATCCAACTGTGAATGGAGGGAGTAGGGCTTAAAGTGAATCATTTGATTCATAGTCACGGAGCATCTGAAACGTAATTATAGATATGAATTGTAAAACTCGGTGACATAATGATCAAATACGCCTCTTTCTCAGAGGATTTTAATAAATGCTTTGCTTGTGACATACACATCTCATAACATTGCATATAAGCATGCATGCTCGTCATGCAGTTTAATTTTGTATTATATGGACCAATTAATTGTAGGTCATAATGACGGTGCAAGGAGTGAATGAGTGAACATTTGCATCTGATTCAGATCACATTCTTTTTAGATTTTTTTCAATAAAAAACAGCCCATAGTGACAATAAAACCACCCTTCAAGTGAATAATGTATCCATTGAAGTAAGGATTTAATGATATGCTTTGGGCAGTAAGAAATGACACTGATAGTCACGTTTTAGTAATCCTGTTGTCCTCCTTTTGGACGGGACCTCATATATCAATTTATTGTATTTTCTTTTTTAAATTCATGCTAATGAGTGATGTTGAGAAAATATATGCAGTTTTATACGATGTTTACATAAACACCATCAAGTTTAGGTTGGTTTGAAAGGGTTATGAGGAAAGAATAAGAAACAAAAAATCAAAAAGTTAGGCTCCACACATTTTTATTGGCCAACTAGCAGCTTGCTTCTAGCAAAGTCAACTGGAAAGTTTTCCCACACACAAATCAAAGTTAGTGCACAATTAATAATAATAATTAAGATATCCCACATGATATAATAATGCACCCTCTTTACCGCAATGACAAACTGATAACAACACTAAGCGTGTCCGGATTGGTCTGATTCAGGTCAGCAGGTGACAGAGATTGTCTGATGAATAGATTCTGATGATAGATTGTTAAATACCTGTCAGGAAAACTGCCCAATATCAACCAAATACACGAGCCAAGGTTTTCACTTATCTAACCTTAGTTAGTTATTTTTTTTAGTTTAGTTTAGTTTATTTCGATCAGCAAAATATGCAAAAATCAAAATTCAACAAAAGAAGAAAGAGCCTAACCGAAAGGATCAAGGCTGAAGCTATCAAGCTTATAAATGCCATAACCTATGATTTCACTCATTTAACCTGAACTGTGTTCTCCCGCAGACAGCTGCAGGTAACAGCGCACGGAAACGCATCTTCTACGGCGACGGCAGTCAGCAGATAGTAGACAATAACACCGACTACAGCGGCCGCATCGAGGTGACCCCGGACCAGCAGGTGACTCGACTCACCATCAAAGATGTCCAGCTCCAGGATGAGAGAGAATTCTTCTGCCAGGTGAACGGGCTGGCTGCCGGGAACGCCGAGGGAAAGACCCACCTCAGAGTGTTTGGTAAGATGGGCTCGCAGCACAAGTTCTCTGTGTTAGACAAAGCTTTGTTTAAAGGGAGATTCACAGTCATTAGATTGTTTCATGATGTATTTATTTCACTGAAATGAATATTCTCCTGATTCAGCTCCTCCAGAGGCTCCAGTGATCGAGGGTGTCCTGACTGGAATATCCATAACCAATGAGGCTCCATCTAATGTGGGTCCCTTCTAATTGTAAACACTGAGATCAAGGAGGAACAAAATATATATATATATATATATATATATATATATATATTATTTATTTTTTATTTTTTTCTTCTATATTTTGTTATATTTTTATATATATATATATATATATATATATATATATATATTGTTATATATATATAATAATAATAATAATAATAATAATAATAATAATAACTTTACGAAAAACAATAGGTTCCTCTACGACGAAGTCGTCACCAGGACCCTAATAATACTAATAATGTATACAGTATTTGTAGATTGCTGAAATCACTATCTTCAAGATAATGAATATGTGTCAATGTGATTCTCCATCCAGGTCGCTTCATGTGAGGTTCACAACAGCTTCCCTAAACCCAAAATCACATGGTACAGGAACGCCATGCCGCTGGCGTCTGCTCCAGGACGTAAGTGCAAACACCAGATAAGCCATTGTCAGCTTTACAATATGTACTGTATATTTGAATATTGATTATGAATACATTTAATGTGTCATGTTTACATCTCTGCATCGTCTTTTCCAGATGTAAACGTGTTGACCCTGGTAACCCTGCAGTTGAGCAGCTTATTCTCCATCCAGAGCACTCTGGAGTACAAGGTGGTGAAGGAAGACAAGGACGCCCTTTTCTCCTGTGAGGTCAGCTTCTTGGTCCCTGGAGCCATCAGGACAGTCGAGTCCAACAGCATCAACATCACCGTCCACTGTGAGTCAACCTTCCTCCTCCTCCTCCTCCTCCTCCTCCTCCTCCTCCTCCTCCTCCTCCTCCTCCTCCTCCTCCTCCTCTTCTTCTTCTTCTTCTTCTTCTTCTTCTTCTTCTTCTTCTTCTTCTTCTTCTTCTTCTTCTTCTTCTTCTTCTTCTTCTTCTTCTTCTTCTTCTTGGTAGTCATGTTCATTTGAACCTGCTCTACAAATAACTTCATGATTTGATTTTCTGCCACTGTGAATTTTGTAAAAAAGAAGAATTTTTTTTTCTCAAAAACGCCTTTTCTGATTCAAACGAAAATTTCTATTGGTTCAATATCATCATGATTAGTGAACATCTTGTTGATATCGTATTGCGTTCAGAGGATATGGACCAACCAACATTCAAGGGGTGTGGCCTGATATTTGAAGTCACACAACTTCTAAATTATTTGGCCTATCCACAACAAATTGCCAGCCTCTGTCCAAATGGCCTCCCTTACTCTAACTACAGCGGGTCCTTTTAAAGGGCCCTGTGTAGCATTTAAGAGCGAGGATTGGCCAGGCGTCCTAATCATAACTAATTATATCTGATATATTAATTGCTTAAATACCCATTTCATTCCTGTTATTGTCAATAATGCATTTTAACAGTCATTATGTGTCTGTTCCATTGTTCCAACAGTTTATTACTGATACTGGGGCGGGCAAAGAGCCACAGTCTCTACTGTCAGCATTATGGAAATGGGCTCGTCGAGAGACGACAGCAGCTCGCTGAATAAGCCTCCTTAATTTGATTGTGTGTATGTGTGTCCAGACCCCACCACCATGGTGGAGCTGTGGAAGGAGTCGCCCCAGGGCTTGGTCAAAGAGGGGGATACTGTGGGGCTGCGTTGCCAAGGGGATGGCAACCCCCCGCCGTCCTTCATTTTCAACAGAGAACAAGTAAGAATAGGAGGCATTTTCTCACCCTTAAAGTCCCCAAGAGAGAATGGGTGACATGCAGGAGACATGCAGGGAATGTTTTTGATATGCAGAGCTCACAGGGCCCCCGTGTAGACATGAGTGTGCACGGTCTGTGAAGGCCCTGTCAGCGCTGACCCTGCAGATCCAGGCCAGGGTCTGAGACCGGAGGCCACACTGACAGGCCTCATGGGCAGCGCTCATTCCCATGTCAGACACTCAGCCATTGTATGCATGGGCAACACAAAACCTCAGCTGACTGCCTTTAATGTTCACTAACTAGGCAGTCATGTGCATTTGGTTAGCGGTTGTTGTGGGAGGTAAAAGTATTTAAGACACTTAAGGATAATTGTTTTATAATCTAGGTTTTATACATCATCCTGTGTCACAATATTAACAACATTGTTGCTGAGATCTGAAACAATTGAAAACAATTTCAAAGTTATTACTCAAAATGTAATTTGTGTACATACATAAGATTTATTTGTGTTTCAGCAAAGACCAAATACACTCACCATAGTTGTGAAATTAATAATTTTTCCTTTTTACATTTCGATGGTTTACATTCTGACTGTGATTCCACTTGTGTTTCTCGACCTCATGGACTCAAATATAAACAGTGGCTGCAAAAAATATTGGTGTATATTCTGTAAGCTACATCAACCTTCAATAAACTGTCAGATGCTTTTTATTAACAAACTTAAAAGTGATGTAAACTGGCAACCAAAGCAGGATTTTGAGCTTGCCTTTGGTCTCTCACTAGGAGGACTCGTACCAGTTGGCAGGTCTGATTAATCCCACTAACTCTCTTTCCACCAAACACAACTAAAGGAATTCAGTCATCTTTCCAATGTAACGCTTCAGTCTGCAAACTGTCCCCCATAGGAACACACTCTGTGACAAATCAGATGCTAATTTCCATATATATTGGAAATATAAGTATGTTTTTTTGCCCTAAAAAAAGCACATCTGTTGCAAAAAAGCTGGCCTTAGTTTCCGTCGTGACAATCGCATCACAACACGGGGTTTGATTACAAATGATCCGTTGCAGGAGCTGGATGTGGACTTGGAGAGCAACAAGGCCGACGTGTTGATGCTGTCACCTGTGTCACGAAAAGACAGCGGCATCTACCAGTGTCGCCCTCTGGTCGCCGCCGACGACTCCGAAGTCAAAGGAGAAATGCAGCTCTCTGTGCACTGTGAGGATCCATCACACGAACACACAGGAACACATATAAGAACATATATTTAAAATATATACAGGGTTCTTACGGTCATGGAAAACCTGGAAAAGTCATGGAATTTTAAAATGGTGATTTCCAGACCTGGAAAAGTCATGGAAAAAAGTTAAATCACAAAAGTTTTGGAAAAGTCATGGAAATTTGTCATATTCACTTGTTCATTTACGCCGAGTTTGAAATGATGAATATGTTTTAGAAAGAAAGACTCGAAATATGGCGGCGCAATTAACTGGAAAGTTTGTCGCCCATAGCGATTATTCTTTAAATAAAATATTGTCTCTTATTCATTTGTTTCATTAAATGTATACTGTATGCTTTGGAATTCACATTGTTTGAATACTAAATGTTCTCACTTTTTCATGTATAAACCGAGATTTCAGTTTGGTCATGGAAATTTGGTTTAAAGTCATGGAAAAGTCATGGAAAAGTCATGGAAATCCATTGATCAACATGTGTAAGAACCCTGTATATATATATATATATATATATATATATATATATATATATATATATATATATATATATATATCGAGACTTTGAGCAGACCACCACGCTGTTTCCCCTTGCCTCCACTTGTTATGCTAAGCTAACCACATTCTGACTGCAGCTCTGTAATGTACATAAAATGTACATAATCTCATCTCAATCTTAGAAAGAAAGCGAATGAACGCACATGAATGATACTTCTAATTCTCTTAAACACACATGAATGATACCTCTAATTCTCTTTCATCGTAACCTTGTGTTCCTGTGTTCAGATCTGGACCCGGCCGCGGTGGTCCCTAAAGACTTGGAGCTCATGCTCAAAGGAGAAGATCTGACTGCAAGCTGCAACGCTCTGTCGTCCCTGAAAACAGCCACTGTCTGGTTTAAGGTACGTTTATGCATTTAGACGTTAGTACAGATTTGTCTCGAGTGAAAATATCGCTGGCACAAAGAAAAGGAAACGCGTCGGCTAGCTGAACGCTCGTGAATGTTCGCGTCATTTATCATCGTGACATTTATTGCTTCTGTCCATCCTATCTCCTGAAGGGTTCTTCCCTTTTTTCCCCGTGAAAGGTTTTTTTTTTAATTTCTTGGGAGTATTTCTTGATCCGATGTGAGATCCTGGGACAGGGATGTCGTATGTGTACAGATTGTAAACATTTTTTATTTGTGGTGTTGGGCTATATAAAATAAACTGTATTGAAAATGAATTGAATTGAATCATATAACCAGTACAGTATTTAATCACTACGATGACTTTTGCAAGTTGGTGGTCTGTTTTCAATGCAGAGTCCAAACCCTTCTCATCTGTAATTCAGAATCAAACCCTAATTTAAGTATATTCCAGTTAATGATACTGTAAAACAAAACAAGTTTAAGAATGCTAAGCCTTGTAGCAGTTTCATCATCCGCTGCAGACCTGACAAACAACATGTGAACCACCTACGTGAGGCTGTTCTTTGGGTTAAATGTTAACATTAGCATCCTAATATGCTCTAAATATTATACGGTCAATATTAATATTACAATACTAACATGCTGATGTTTCCCATGTGTGTGTGTTTGTGTGTGTGTGTGTGTGTGTGTGTGTGTGTGTAGAATGGGAAGCAGGTGGGTAAGGGGAACACGTTGCATCTGAAGGACGCCACCTATGATACGACAGGAGAGTACATATGTGAGGTGACCGTTCCCTCTCTGCCCGCCCTGCACACCAGCGGCTCCGTTCACATCATCGTCCAAGGTCAGTCCTCCCAAACACCACTTCACCAACCTCAATAGTCTCTACGTATATTTTGAATCTGTATTTCTTTAGTTTGTTCCTGCTGGATTTACGATATGTGGTTTTTGTTGTTGGTCTTTTTTGATTGTGAACAGGCTCTGCCGTGAGCTCTGACTTTTAACACGTTCCTCTTTAGTCAGGTGAAGTTTGCATTGGTCGATCTTTATATCTTAACTTTTATTATTTTTAAATTCAAACCCGTACCAACAAAGTGGAGAATTCTTCCCCTGTAAAGCCTGGAGGTCTTTTTTAAATATGAAGCATCTGTGGAGGCAGTGTCAAATTCAATTTGACAGTAGCTTAACATCGAATGAAAACTGACTGGAATGTATTCGTGAATTCACAAATTCATTCTATAATACATTTCAAACAGACACACAACAGTACTTCTGCCAAAATAAAGCAGCAGCAGAGTGGTGAATATGACTCCAATATTGTACTCTACAATATGAGTCCTGTTGGAATGCATTTTATCCCTTAAAGCAAAACAGGCTTGTAACTAAATATGATGGACTATACTTATACATTGTGTGCATGCATGCTTGTGTGTGTGTGTGTGTGTGTGTGTGTGTGTGTAGGTGGTCCCCAGTTGGTGGGAGTGGAGCAGGAGGTGCGGCTGGAGGAGGCAACAGGCCGGATGGTGAACCTGAGCTGTGAAGCTCAAGGCCACCCGCTGCCCAGCATCTCCTGGAACATAATCGGCAGCCAGGTATTTAGTCTGACCTGCAGCAGTAATTGATCACGCAATGAACTAACAGACCCAAACTTTGGGTTTTGTAGTGATACTGATAAACCCTTGACATGTGAAGATGATGAGACGGGGGAGGAGTCAAACCAAATGCCCGACACTGACAGTGAGAGCACAGATGTTTGGGTTGACTATAGTTATTATAGTTTATTTTCTCCCATTTCTTCCTCCTGTATTTTCCTGAACAGAGGATCAATAGTAAATTGTTCTGCTTTATTATACTTTATTTCTAGGGATTATCACCCAGAGTTGTGCATTTTTATTAGCACCTGTCTAATTTTTCTTGTATTTGGGGTTTGTGGCAGCTTTATATTTAGCTAAATCCACAAAATGATTAAGTTAGACACTTAGTTTGTGCTGAAACCTCACATGTGGTGCAAAATAATAAAATTCTGTGTAGAAAGTTGGCGGGAAAGAAAATGCTAATATTATGAAGACTAATATGATCATAATGTATTTAGCACCTTTCAAAACAAAGTTTTACAGTTGTTTTAAAAACAAATAATACAAATAGATTAAATGCTAAAAGGGTTGTCAATATATTTTGTATTTAGCACAAGGAAAATATACAAAAGAAAACATGAAACTATTATACAAAGACGAAGGATAGAATTCAGTGTAACGATGGTGAAAATGAAGCAATAGTGGTACAGTTATCCTGAAAATCACTAGAGAAACAAGATTATTTTCTAAAAACAAGCAGCAACAAAAAAGACATGCAGATTAATGACGAGGACGAAGGTAAGAGACAATTTAAGAGCACGGTTTAGCAGGTTGACGAGTGACGGCGGCTTGTTTACCTTCGCCTATCGGTCATTACAGTCCGCATATATTTGCTCGTTGTGAGGGCCAGGGTAATTTTGGGATTGTGCTTAATTTTGCAAACACTGATGTAGAGATAAACACGTGCATCAACAAAGCGCATGTGTTTGTGTGTGTCCGCAGAACTGGAACGAGGTGGTGAGCAAGGCAAGCGGGCACATGACTCACAGCGTGGTGTCAGTCAAAGTCACCTCAGACATCAGCGCTTCCTGCAACGCCTCCAACGACATGGGGACGGAAGTCAAGGCCTTCAGCATCAAAGCCAGTAAGAGCCGCTCTCCCGCTTGTACTGGAACGTCTGTATGACAGGGTTCGTACGGTCATGGAAAACGTGGAAAAGTCATGGCATTTTAAAATGGTCATTTCCAGGCCTGGAAAAGTCATGGAAAAAACTGAAATCATAAAAGTTTGGGAAAAGTCATGGAAATTTGTCATAATCACGTGTTCATTTACGCCGAGTTTGAAATAATTCATATGTTTTTTAAAGAAAGATAAGCCGGCGTACGCTCTTGTGCACAGTCACTTTCTTTCTTTCTTTCTTATATTTATATTTTATTGTGTTTAGTTTATTGGTGCTACTGTGTCAACACATTTCCCCTTGGGGATTAATAAAGTATATTTCTATTCTATTCTATTCTCTCAATACGCAACATTTTCTAAATGTTTCATTTTTATACCGAGATTTTAGTTTGTAATGGAAATTTGATTTAAAGTCATGGAAAAGTCATGGAAAAGTCATGGAAATCCATCGGTCAAAATGTGTTAGAACCCTGGTATGAGTGCAGTGGAAGTGTGGGGCGGGGAGGGAAGCACATGCAGGCCTTGGAATCGTCACAAACCATGATCTTTTTAATCTTTCGAAATATGCTCTAACATTTGCATTCAAACTAATTTGCAGGGCCATGTTCAAAGACCATTCTTCATCTTTTAGCACATTTAATCCCAATCTGTATTCCAACCTGGCCATTATGTGTCTTCCGGTTCATTCAGGGAGCTGCACCGAGTTATCGGTGCAACTTGAGGGAATATCTTCACAAAAGTCCTTTTGGACTCAAGGATGACCTAAGTTAGCATTTAGTGGTCAAAGGTCAAAGGTCACTTTGACGTCACAAAACATACTCGGCCATAACTCAAAAATGTATTTGCTTATTATGACAATTTCACACAATTGTCAAAAAGGTCATTCAGATCTTATGTCAATTTTTTTTTTTTTTATATTCCTTTAATGACCGACCTCATGGCAGCAGTATAGTAAAGTATTCTGTTACACACATGTGTCGTGTGTAGTGTGTCTGTGTGTGTGTGTGTCTGTTGGTGGGCCCACTAACTGCAGTTCTTCTTGTTCCCAGTTCCCAGAGTTACCTCAGTTGCTCCCTTCTCTCCCGGTAAGATTGTTGCTCTTCTTGTTTCACTTTTGCTCCGTTTCTTCTTAAGTTCTTCCCTTTACAATAAATAGGTTGGAGAACTCTGCATTATTTATAATGTTCACATGGGCACTCTGTACCAGGACTGTCTAGTTTGCTGGCAGATCTTCGGATGGCCTGTGGGCATATTAAACATTCTGTTTGATACAGAGAGAAAAATCACAACACCAGCAAATTCCAGCGCCCCAACACCCGTAATGATATGCGGACCAAACATTCTGCAGAGGCAAAACACATTATTTGTAAACCCCTAAATAAACATAAATAAATTGTGTGTCCTACTTTCACCAACTTTTTTTCCCAGACAGTCTTCTGTTTTATGGTTTGTTTTTAGACACCAGGTGAAATTGAAATTGACATTATTATGGGGGCAATTTTCTGAGTTTATCTCAGCAGTCACAGTACAACTTTAACTTGCCTGTGGGGAATACAATTGGGAAAAATAACGTTAAATAGGTCAACCTCCCTCACCCACAAGCATTAAAAACAAGTGTCAAAATAAATAGAGAGTAGAGAGTTGAGTTTCTCCCAGCAGGTTCTAAATATTTGGTCGCTCACTCCTCTAATTGTTTGAGTTTAAGAGGGGCCACATTCATGCGCATGCCCTCCATATATATATATATATATATATATATATATATATATATATCCTACCCTATAAACAAGGAATGCAACATCTCATTTAAGAATCAATTACATCACTGTCAAGTCAAACATGATTTTATAGAAAAATATATAAAAACTAAGAAAAAAATATGAAATTAAAATAATGGTAGATTAAAAAAGATACAAATAAATGAAGCGTTGCTTTGTTATATGGATTTTCACATGACTTAGAGGGAACCTATCTAAATAAAAGGAGGAAAAAAAGAGCAAATGTTTGTGGTCTGAGTGGAATTCTAGTTTTAAATCTGTGTAGACATTGAGTTTATCCTCAAGTGGGAAATTGCAAAAATCATATTATACAGGGCTTGAACATTAGGCCGTAGTTGGCAAATATATTTCTCCTTTTGAAAAACACAAGACACTAACACATGAGTGGCCTCTCTCTTCTCTCTCTCTCTCTCTCTCTCTGTGTGTGTCTGTCTGTGTGTCTCTCTGTGTGTTTGTGTGTGTGCAGCTGAGGGCAGCGGCGTGATCATAGTGGTAATCATTCTGAGTCTGCTGCTGCTCGCCATCCTCGGCAGCGTTCTCTACTTCCTGCACAAGAAGGGGAAGATCCCCTGTGGTCGCTCGGGGAAACAGGAGATGTGAGTACCGTCTTCTCCAGCCGATGATGAATGTCTTTGAGTATTATCTGTGTATCCAATGCCTCAAACATCTGCTTTCTCTCTGGCATAGAGCTCCATTGTTGTCCAAAAACTATTAAAAATACATCAACGGGCCAGTTCCTTCTTGATCGGGAACACATGCTGTAGTTTATTTTCGCTGCTGTACTTGAACACCAAATGATTTCTGGTACTCAAAAAGGATGCCGATATAGAAATATTGACCTCAGAAAACAATATCAAATTTGAACTTGTATTAAGAGAAGAGTTTGTTCTGGTGTATGATGTTTTGAGCCAAGCCTCCTTTGTGCAGCACCAAAGAGAAGACCACCAAAGATGACATCGTTGTGGAGATGAAGACCAACACAAAGATTGAAGAGGCTGTCCTCCTAAAGGCTGTCAATGGAGACAAGAAGGGCCCCAATGACCAGGTAACGAGTGTGCAGGGATGAGTGGGATGACATTTTTACAAAATGTTTTAAAAGACTCAAAGCCTAAAGTTTGTTCTGCTTAAGTCAGGGTTTGTACGGTCATGGGATTTTAAAATGGTCATTTCCAGGCCTGGAAAAGTCATGAAAAATAATTAAATCACAAAAGTTTGGGAAAATTCATGGAAATTTGTTAGATTCGCATGTTCATTTACGTCGGGTTTAAAATAATTCATATGTTTTTTAAAGGAAAACTCAAATTATAAGCTGGCATAGGCCAAATCCAAACAGATTTGCACATAAAGGATAATAGTTTGATTAAAAGAATAAACATGTATATAAGTGTTTTAAGAATAAACATGTATAGTAATGTTTATTCTTTTAATCAAACTATTGTCTCTCATCCATTTGTTTCATTTAAGGTATATTGTATGCTTTTGTAATTCTCATTGTTTGAATACTACAAAAAGTTTTCATGTACACACCGAGATTTCAGTTTGGTCATGGAAATTTGGTTTAAAGTCCTGGAAAAGTCCTGGAATTCCATTAATCAACATGTGTACGAACCCTGTTAAGTGTATTAGTTGTGGAGCTCAAATGTAAAAGTTGTCCTGAGGTGGAGAAAAGCTCACGGAGAGTGAGAAAACAAGAGTCAAGAAATCCAGAGTTGGGCATCCAGCGACTCAGTGACTTCACAGGAGCTTTTAAATGTGGATATGTGAGACGCATGTGGGGTAATAACTCTGGCTTCAGCATTATTTATTCAAGGGATAAAAACAAATCTGTACCAGCTGCTAGCGTGCAGAACACTAATTCTGATGATATTGAGGATGTCTAGATGAGATACAGAGACAGGTGTGTGTTGTGTTCTTAAGGGATCCTCCTGTGTGTTTTTCGTATTGTGTCTAGTGATGTAATGCGGTTAGCTCGTGCCTAATATGGCTGTTATTAGTAGCTAGTTAGCAGCTTTAATATGTGAGTGCATTACAATAAACATTGTTTGGTTGTTGTGTGTTATAAACATGTTACAGTACACATGTAAAGTCCATTTGACCAATGCTGGCTTCCTTCTACTGGCTAACTGTTGCTGTTGTATTTTAAGGTATTCATGTTTAAATACCTTGTCTGTTTGCTTATAATGACATAGACATAAACAAATATTTGTCATGAGGTGTGTGTGTGTGTGTGTGTGTGTGTGTGTACGTGTGTAGGTGTAATACTGATGTCCTCTTCTGTCCTCCAGTAAAGTCCCCGATGGTTCAGCAGTGATGTTGTGCAGCAGGAGGCAGCACACGTGAAGCCAGCAGTCAGTGTATGTGTGTGTGTGTGTGTGTGTGTGTGTGTGTGTGTGTGTGTGTGTGTGTGTGTTTGTTTGATGCACCCACTGATCTGGGACCTGCAGGGTGACGCCGCCTCAGAGTCCGGAAATTCCCCCTATCATGCTTTTTATTCTAAACAGTATTCTGTAGATTTAAACACACACACACACACACACACACACACACGTACACACGTGTATTTCCTTTTGAATGTATGTTTGCTGAAATTCATTTGTTTTGTACGATTTCCTCAAACTGTGTTCAGCCGTTGTTCTGCGTGTTTGTACGATGGTGCCCCCCCCCCTTTTTTTATGAAAGTGTATATATTATATATATTTTGTTATTTAAGATATTTTGGATTATCATTTCACGTAAGCCTCTGGGTCGTGTGCGTGTTAATACTCATGGAGTCCAGGTGAGTTTTAGGGCGGGACATGACGTCAGAGACCACCCCCCAGCTGCTCCCCCGAGGCCGCTCTTTGCTGTCACGTTGAGGGAAGGTTCGCCGCTGTGTTTGCTTCACTCCGTTTTACGATTGGGACCAACATGTCCGCAAAGTAATGTCGACATTTACCAAAACACGACAAATACTGAGGCGTTTTTCTTTTGAAAGGCAGGATAATACTCATATTATCGATGAAAAACTGTCAATCAAACACACTCGCAGCCTTCTCTTGCAAACTGCTGTTCAGCACTTGTACTGTTTGTAAATACACGGCGGTGGACCGACCTGCTGGTGGCGGCTTTGGGCTGTAATTGACGGTGAAAAGGTCAAAGGTCAAAGGTCAAAGGTTAGAGATCTGCTGTGCCTGTTTTTGAGAATGCATCATACACTGAGTTTGTTGTGATTTTTTTGGTTTGCTCCGTGTGTTTTCTTAGTTTCTTCCACTGAGTTGGGTTTGGAGACGTGTTCCAGTGTTTGTTTATATGTTTACTCCGGATGACACGCACAGGACGGGCTGCACGCTGTTCAATCTGTAACCTCCAGGCAGCCGGCAGCTGGTTTTGTTACGGTTTCGTACACTTTAAAACTCGCTTTGCTTCGATAATCCCTCACTAAGAACATTTAGTTGGATTCCATCCACGGATACGTTTGTTCTGAATAATTCACGAAACTACATCACGAATCTTTAACAACAGTAAAAGTCGACGTGGCGGATTACTGAAGTGATTCAGCAAGTTTTAAAGGTGTTCTTTGAATATATGTGAACTGGATGTGAAGCTGTGGAAGGAAGCAATATCTCTCTCTCTCCCCAGTTTGCCATGTTTTATCATGACATTCAAGGTTTTTATTTGGTAAAAAATAAGTTGTTTATTATCACTAATTGTTGTTTTGAAGGCATTTTCAGAATTCCATCAGACTCTTTGAAAACAAGATCAACAAAAAAACTCAATTTCTACCTTATTTTTTGTGTTTTTGGTCCCGTTGTCTACTCCACACACAAACAACCATCTCCTCAACATATAAGTTCAAACTAAGCATCACAATTTCTGGATGTTTGTTTTGGAGGAAAAAGGGTGTATCTTGGAAAGAATGGTTTCAAAATGTGCCCATTATGTCCAGATGGCCTGTTTCAGCCAGAGGGGGAAGGAGTCTTTGACAATTCTTGAAATACTTTCTGAGCAGCAGTCCGTGTTTTTAAAGATTTATTATTCGGCCACATGGATATCTGAATGCCATGATAACAGAGGAGAGGCACGCGCTGCAGTAAAAGGATCCGTCTGATTTATCGTGAATCCGCTGAAACATGCAACACCGGCCTGCGTCTCCACGGCCCGCGTTGTAAATACGATGTACTGGTTGCTCACTGTGTAGGTTTTTTGTGAAAAGAGACATTTTGCCAGGATGACTTGCAACGTTAACAAAGTAATGATGTTTTCTGTTTTCTCCATTGAGTTGAGGTGTTAAAGTTGAAGAAAATCCTCTGGGTTTAGGAAGACCTCAGGCAAGAAGTTTGTTCATGTGCAGAGCGATGCTGTCGTCATGGTTTCGAGGCCGCGAGCCGTCACCTTCGTGATTAGACGCTTCAATCTGCACCTCGTCTTTAAATAAAAAAATGTTTGGCTATTTTTCAACACTTTTGAAACTGAATATTTGCGATTTTTTGTTTTTGTTTTCCTAAATGTGTGTAAATTAAGTATTGTTCATGTGATTCTTTAATGCTTGCGTTTTTTTAAATATTTTTCGAAAAGAAAATAATGCCAAATAAAAAGGTTTCATTTAAAAGAGAGACTGTGTTTTGTATCATTGTTTTTCCAGAGGAATGAAAGGAGCACAAGTTGTAAGTTCAGTGCGGTCCGTGTTGGCACGGCAACGTCCACAGTGAGGCGACCGGAAGGAACGCCGCCTCCAAACCAGTCTGCACAAGCTGGAGATTACTGCAACAGTAGCTCACATTTCCAGCTGGAGTCTGGAGGGAGGACAGAAAACGGCTCACATCTGCAACAAATTCAAAACCTATGCGCTCGTCTCTTCACTTAGTGTCAAGCAAAGAATTTTCAAAGTGTATTGGTATTGTTTTTATAAAAAAGTTCAATCCAAAACGTTTCTTTTTTCTTCTTCTTTCTCTACAAATAAACTAGGTTTTGGGGCAACAGCTGCAATAGATCATAAAATAGGCTTCTCGTTGCGTATCTTTTTACTTTATCTACTTTTTTAATTATTTACATTTTGCAAGCGGATCAAACCACCAACCCTGCAATTAGGAGCCAAACTGCTTTACCTCAACTGTACCTTATTTTACTATTAAAATAAACCTGATTATTTAATAAACCAAGCTAGAAACTGAGAAAACTACCGCAAGTGTCCAAGACATTTATGTCATAAAAAAAGATAATTACACATTTATTATAAGAGATAACAGCAGTTTATTTTTTCCTTCTTTTGTTTTTTCAAGGAATGTGTCGGGAGTTCCACTGACATAAAACCTTCTGTAGCGACTGAAGAAGAAAAAAAAAAAAAAAAAAAAAAAAAAAAATCACACACATCAGATGTTAAAGAAAATACTGTTTAATTAAAAATCTTAATGGCTTAGGCATGAAACATGGCAACACAACAAATGCTGAGGATATTAAAAAGACAATAAATAAAATCATATTTACAGAAAGGCAACAACCTTTGAAGACAACTTTTTAGTAGGCAAGTTCTTGTTGAAAATATTAGTTACCATGACGATGCCACGCGTAATTCACCAGTGGAGATCGAGGGAGCGCGAGGCTGCGGACTGACGACACATTCTCTGGACATCGAGGCGGGCTGCCGGGCAGCACGCTGCCTGAGAACCGGGCTCAAAGGTTTGGGGCAAATTAAAGCTGCACGGCGAGGAACCCTCAGTTTCACCAAACTGGGTCAATGCAGTCCTTAATGTTTTGCAAGTTTCACTCACACTTAGCATATTTCTGTTTCCAAAGATCTGACTGGATTCTACAGTGGTGCTGAGATGTTTAATCTTACTTTGAAAAGAAAAAATGTATTAAATTTGGAGCCTGACAAATTTGCCGCTGAGCGATACTTCTTATTGTTAAAAGCAGGTAACGTACGCAAGAGAAATGTCATGAATTATTAGTATTTTATTTTTGTAACTCTTTGTTAGTGACTTAATAATATGCACGTTGTGAATTTTATAACGGAGAAAAAGGAATTACACACAACCGCAGAGGTGCGATTATAGAGAAGTGGTCATGTGACCAGAATGGGGGTTGAACTTGTGGATATTTTATTTTCCTCGAGGCTCGTATCTTTACTCAAAGCCAGACTTTTTTTATCGGCAGCTTCAGTCCTTTTGGGTTCCAGCCGCCCGCCCTCGGTACGGTTGCACATTGCATTCAATAAATAAATAAAACAAATGACACAGTATATTATAATTAGTACCACACAATTGTAAATAAACTAAGTCATAGAAACAAGATATGGGCATAATTTCTATTTTTTTACATCGATGAATGCAACGTACGACCATTTCGCCAGTTTATCCAACAGGGAACATTAAAAGTATATTTTTCAGCTGTAAAATGTTCCGTCTCAGCAGATATCTTGGTTTTATAAACCATGAAACTGTATTTATGAAGTCTCAGATATACATTTCTGTATTGTCGGGGGCTCAAAATGATCCATTTGGGATAAAGCGGTGTAGATTTCATTGGAGGAGTAGGCGTGAGGAGCTGTTCTCCTTTTGGTTTGTCTGTTGCTGGCGTGTGCGGCTCGCGATTGACAGAAGGCACATTAGCGTGTTATTACCAGAAATCAAAAGTGATTACTGAAGATCGATTTTTTTTTTAAAGGCGGGAATAAAGGACGACACTGAAGACATCTTTGTTTGAAAGATGTGAAAGTGTGAAGACTCAGACGTTTCTGGCAGTGACCGGGAGGGAAAAGTTGCTCATTATTGGTCCATAACTTTACAGCATTCTCTGTTTTTAGAGTCAGTTGGACCGTTGTGATTAATCTGCTTATAATTTCCTGGAATAATCTTTTGGTTTTAAATTTGTGAAATGTCTGTTTTCAGATTGCTAGTTTTGTCCAGTCAACACTTCAAACCGATCGAGTCACTTTCACATGAGACAAAATAAAACCGCAAAAATGCTTACAAATGAGACGCCGGACCTTTGAGGTTTTCACAGTAATCAAAAATAATTGTAGATATGTTTTCTGTCAATCCACTAATCTAATATCTTTGCACGACGGCATTGCAAAAAAGTGATTTAAACATATAATGCAGGTAAAACAACAACAAGCGGGGAAATCCAATCATTGGAATGTTTGTGTAATAAATGTGTCCTAACACGGCCAACAGCCGTACGACTGGTTTCAGCATCATTACATTCAACCCTGGCAAACACCATCGCCTCCTGCTCCTCCGCCTCAGGGCTCCATGTCATCAAGCACCTCCTCGACCGACTGGCTCCATGATGAGAGCTTAATGGGAGCGTCGTCACACCAGCGTGGGAGAGGAGCTCCACACGTTAAAGGATACTGTGGTACTTTGCTCCTGTGTTTGAGGATAAGCATCTCATGCATCCCCACTTCAAACAATATAAGTTATCCCATTAAAGACATGTTCCTTATTATAGGAACCCCTAATACAGAGAAGCGTTATCGTGAGTCGACCCGCCTTCAGTGTCCGACCACAAGCGATCATGGGATTAAACGACAAGCTAAACGTCTGAAAATCAAGCCCGTTAGCACAACAATTTATGAGAGTACTTAAAACGTTAAATCGTGTTATTTCACTATAGAACCGTCATCGAACCGGGAGCTGAGAGGAAACGCAGAGTTCACGTTGAACTCGTCGAACGCCATCGAAAACACAAACGGAGCGAGGCGGCGAACCGAAGCCCTGCAACACTGCACTGAACACACACACACACACACACACACACACGCACCAGAACTAACCTTGCTACATATTCATACACCACAGATTTGCGAAGAAGCCCGTAGAAAGCAGCAAACTGAGCGCCGACTATCCGCAGGGTCCTTCCATCGGTCGCCTTCGTTTCCGGGGACGACGCGGCGGCCCGAGAGGACGCGGGGTCAACGCGGGGTCAACGCTGGGCTACAGAGAGCTCACATTACAGGCGCTCATTCTCCGTGTGCGTTCATATCATATCGGACTCGTCTGCTTCGACGGAGCTGCTCTTTAAACCAAACTGGACCCGTCATCGGATACTTCCGTTTATCGGAGCCCCAAAAGAAAAAAAAACAACTCAATCCTCAAGTGCCGATTACTAGAAAACAAGAGATGTTTTAGGACTCGATGTCAAACCATTGGCTTGACAGTAGTCCGAGATAATCAAAATAATATATTTTAACGCAAAACTCCACTTAGAAAAGCAAGTGATATCCGCTGCAGTTAGCTCCCCGGTAGTTTCGGGCGTTTTCAGAGACTACAGCGAGCCGATGATGACGGCGCCTCGCTCGTCTGCATCCTGCCGATATGACGTGAACGCAGCCACTCTGCTCTCTGAGGAGGACGATACGTTTAGCCCTGCAGGAAAGTGCTTGTTAAATGCTATCCATGGTAATGGCACAGAGTGAGACACAGACGAGACAGAGGGGGGGGGGGGGGGGGGGGTGCACTATGTGGCGATGGAGACAAACTCCCTCAGGATGTTCTTGGCCGTCTCCAGGTTGTTCTGGGCGATCATCAGGGCCTTCTGGATGTCCTGAATGGAGTAGCCCTGGGAGACCAAGCATTCGATCTCCCCGTTTAAGGTCTGGCTTCCAGGAGCGGGAGCGGGAGCGGGAGGAAGGGCGGGGCCGGGGGCGGGGGCGGGAGCAGGAGCGGGAGAGGAGGAGGTCGACGAGGGACCGGGGAGGTCCGGCAACGGAGCAACAAATTCCCGGTTGGCCGGTCGAGGCCGTCGGTCGGAGTTGGCGCGGCGGGGCAGCGGCTTGGGGGGGCGCTCCGGCTCGGCGCCCCCTGCAAACATACCTGGAAACACAGGCGAGGGAATACAGGGCAGGGTTCTTACACATTTTGACCGATGGATTTCCAGGACTTTTCCACGACTTTAAACCAAATTTCCATGACCAATCTGAAATCTCGGTATAAATATGAACAATTTAGAAAATGTTGCGTATTGAGAGCGTACGCCGGCTTATATTTTGAGCATCTTTCTTTAAAAAAAAACATTAATTATGTCAAACTCGGCGTAAATGAACACGTGATTATAACACATTTCCATGACTTTTCCAAAACTTTTATGATTTACGTTTTTTCCATGACTTCTCCAGGCCTGGAAATGAGCATTTTAAAATTCCATGACTATTCCAGGTTTTCCATGACCGTACGAACCCTGCAGGGGTTTGGGATCCGAGTTGAGGTTCAGAGAAGTGACAACAGACGGATGACACCGCCGTGTAGCTCGAGGATGTATTCGAATACCAGTCTGAGCCGGATGAGCCTCATGTTTGATATTACCGCTGCACATTCTTTACAGGCTGATGAGCAACAATCGACAAAGTGTGCGACTGAATGGTTCCCAAAGGAGCCGGTTCATGTTAAAAACACGCATTGTAAAAAGCTAAATCCTTTCTAGAAACACGTACTGGCTTCGACTGCGCTGTCGATGCTGAGCGAGCTGAAGGCCGCCGCGGGGCCGCCCAGGTCCGACAGGGTCCTCCTGGTGGGGGCCGGAGGGATGACGGGTCGGGGACAGTCGTACTCGTAGACGTCCTCCTCGATGCTCTCCTCCTTCTTGTCCTGGGGAACCGCGGGGGAATGTTGGGGTGGGTCTGAAAAAGAATAAGAGGGAATAAACGCGACTGCATCCGCGTTTATTAAGTCGTACGAAACATCCTCCAAATCTTTATCGACGGCTTCAAAGTATTCAAGAACGAGAAGAAGTAAAACACAGGGTTCTTACTCATTTTGACCAACGCATTTCCAAGACTTTAAACTAAATTTCCATGACCAAACTGAAATCTCCGTATAAACATGAAAAATATAACTTATTATAACTGGATCCTGTGCACTCCACTTGTTTTTATGTTGATGTTGTTTCTATCTCTCATACTTTTATCCTGTTTTTAGATTTTATTGTAAGGTGACCTTGGGTGACTTGAAAGGCGCCTCCAAATAGAATGTATTATTATTATTAAAAAAAACACATTTCCATGACTTTTCCCATTTTTTTATGATTTTAGTTTTTTCCATGACTTTTCCAGGCCTGGAAATGACCTTTTTAGAATTCCATGACTTTTCCAGGTTTTCCATGACCCTGAACAGGGCAACTTGTTTTTTATTGGCCCTTCGGACAGCGTGGATCTCACCCGGTTCAGGGGCCGGTGCCGCCTCAGAGGAACCGGCCTGGGCCTGGATGTTACACATGGACTCGTAGACGATGGACTCCTCAGAGTCGCTGTCCGCCGCGTCGCTGCAGACAAAAGGGGAGAGAACAATCAAATGAGAATTTGGAGTCCGTCTTTATGTAAAGTCTTTACACAAAATTCCGTACCAATAAAGTCAGAGGTGAACCTGAAATCAATATTAAGAGCAACTTGACCAGAACAAAGTAAAAGAGTCAATAAAACGTCCATCCTCACAGATGAACACATGACTCGGGGTGTGTATTTCCGTGGATCAGATGTAGCGTATTGAATTAATGCCTTTTCTGTATGAAGTACAACACAAAGGCAACACTATTTCACAGCTTCTGATGAAACAAGCATTTATGTAATCTTTACAACTCTGCCTCACAAATATTACTAATGATACAAAGATCGTAATGATGCTAATGGAACTTAATTTCAAGCTCCATCACTTTTGTGTGCACCCAGCTTCTCCCACCAGTCTGAGCCTCGCACCATTACACACCGCTCACCCATTCGATCATTTGAGAGGCATTTCTTTGCATTCTTCCAGAAGTTCTGTATTTTCGCTTAAACCGGTCGCACATCCCACGTGCATCATCCCCTTTAAACTATTTAAACAAGGAGGTGAGACACAGCAAATAAGTGGGGTGAGGCGTTGGTGGGTTGAGGAGTGGACGAACAAAACAAAGGCTCTGGTGCCCCCTGGTGGACCGAAAGAAGAAAACAGGCTTCTGCTACATTACTGCAGCATTTATTACGCCAGTATTACAGTTTCCTGTTAAACCTGCACAAAAAAAAAAGACAAAACAGGAACCGTGCACTTCCTAGATCACCCACACAAAGGGGAAACGCACAGCAAACTGCACTGCTGAGCACACTGTGTGTCTGTGCTGCTGTGCTATTTGCACATATTTAAATGCGGTGATCCTATTCTATACAAATGAGCATCATCTCAAAATCACAAAGAGCAGAGCCAAGAGCCACATGCAGCTACAGTGGACTCATGAGCGCCTTCACGGAGCTGGTGGGAATTGAAGCGCATCTATAATGACAGACTGTGATAGTAAATCCCAAATACTCATGTTTTCCAGTCTGCGAGAAATATTTCCTGATCATCAGGACGATGAATGACTCTTACATGACGTCGTGGTGGTGGTTTGTCTGCACCGGAGGCACCAGGGAGCCGGCGATGACCCAGGGTGCTCCAGCAGCTGGGAGAGAGGTGGGACTCATGTACTCGTTCTCCTCACTGTCAGACTTCTCCCCACTCGACGCTGCCGACGCCGGCAGAGATCTGTACACACACACACACACACACACACACACACACACACGTTTTCAGAACACACACACTTTAAACATGACAAACAAACTGTAACATGCACCAATACCTTTTCGATGTGAACCTTTTCTACATCCTGTCTGTGAAAAGATACACCATATTCATTCTGTACTTTGCACTTGAGCAGGTATTCACTTTTGCTATACGAGTTTATATGTGTGCATGTTGAATAAGACAGGGTTCTTACACATTTGACCAGTGGATTTCCAGGACTTTAAACCAAATTTCCATGACCAAACTGAGATCTCGGTATAAACATGAACAATTTAGAACATGTTGCGTACTGAGAGGCGTACGCCGGCTTATATGTTGAGCGTCTTTCTTGAAAAAAACATTAATTATTTTAAACGCGTAAATGAACATGTGATTATAACATTTCCATGACTTTTCCAAAACTTTCAAAATTTACGTTTTTTTCCATTGATTTTTACAAGCCTGGAAATGACCATTTTAAAATTCCACGACTTTTCCAGGTTTTCCATGAGTGTACGAACCCTGATAAGATAGAAAAGAGACGTGGCCATATTTGTGGCTAAAACATGCATGGGTACTTAATTTTGTAACCCACTACTCATTTCCAAAGTGGAAACGGGGTGAATTCGCTTACAATATGCCAGCCCGGTGCACATCATGCTGTATATATATATATATATATATATATATATATATATATCAAAGATCCGACTCAGATTCGTCCGACGCGATTTAGAGGCGGATGCTCGTCTGTCCAGGACGATGAGGTGAGCGTGAAACCGTGGCAGCGTAGCTTTAACCTGATAAGACGGGATGTATAATTACACATCCATCGCATCCAACAACAGCAGAGCTCAGTACCTGGCAGTCAGGCAGTAGACGACGTTGGTGGCCGCCTGGGGTTTACTCCCCTCTCCGCTGGTTCCGTTGTTCTGCGGGATGGGGGACAAGGCTGACAGGACCTTTGTCGCTGGACGCGGGACCATGTAGTTGGAGGCCCAGGCGGCCTGGTCGGGGGTGGAGGGCAGCGGCCTCCTCTGGAGTCTGGAGTCCTGGCCGACCAGGGAGGGCCGCTCCGGAGGGGGGGGCGGGGGCAGCTCTCTCAGGGCCGGAGGCAGAGGGAGAGGCTTGTCCCGGTGCGTGGCCGCCATCTGCGGTGGAGGTAGGGGGGACGATGATGGCGTTATCAACTGGCAGCAGATAAGAGGTTTGGTATGTGAGCTTGAATGATCAATCTTTCTGTTAAAATTACACACACACACACACACACACACACACACACACACACACACACACACTCACACACACACACACACACACACACACACACACACACACACACACACACACACACACACACACACACACACACACACACACACACACACACACACACACACACACACACACACACACACACACACACACACACACACACACACACACACACACACACACACACACACACACACACACCTTGGATGTGGCTCCCTGAGCCTGTGCGCTGTGGGAGCTGCAGGGCCTCTGCTGCAGGAGGTCCAGTCTGGGGGGCACCGGAGGCAGCTGAGAGACGGGCGAGGGCGAGCGCTCCACCTGCACACACAAATACATTCAGAGATTAGAGACTTACAATAAAGAGAGTTCTAGAAGAGCTAAATTAGTCCGCGGTGACTACAGTTGATTCCCGAGCATCTGGTAAGGGGATGTCTGTGGATCGTAACATGTATATGAGGTCCTATGGGGTCCTCTTACCTTGCTGCAGGCCAGCCTGCTCATGACCAGGTGATCCTCCAGGCGGTCGTCGTCTTCCTCGTCATTGCAGGCAGCTTCTGCTCTGCTGGAAGCCTGAAAACCAGCAAAGGAGGCCCCGCTGGCCTTCGGGTGGAACGGGTCCACCACGATGGGCTCCGTGCCTTTGATCTCACAGCGGCAAAACGGGCAGCCTTGACCCTCCGACTCCTGATGAGAAGACAAGAAGCACCGTTTAACGTTCGAGTGAGACGTTTGTCGGACACTTAATGGAACCCTACATTACATTACAAACAATCTTCCCACTTTTTTAAGAGTGTTAACTTTATACAATACAGACATTGGACCTCAGCAGAATGTTGAAAGTAAATTAAAGCCCTAGTTGTCAGTTAATTTCTTAATGTTCATAATAACTAGGCATAAACTAGAACTAGATTTCTTACAATATTACACTGAAAGGTATTATGGGAGCCAAGATGATGAACACATTGGTAAGTTATTTCTTCATCACAGTCATACTAATACACACATTATATTCATACGATCACTTACTACTTAGTTTTGTTGAGCAATTGTGAATGAAACTTCACACATAATTTCAAATGTAAATGTTGTTGCCCCGCCGCTGGAAGGATTTTATTGTGAAACACATCTGCAGGAAGTGGTGAGTTTCATTGACGGTAGCTTCACAGCAATAGAAACAAATGGCAAAGAGGAAGCTAGAAAACAGCGTTTCTCTTGAAAGAGCGAATCGAGTCCGAATCGATTTAAAAGAGCTGCTAGAAAAAAAATGAAGTGTTCCAGCGCGGCGGATGCCTCACCTGCCACGCTGTCAGACAGGAAGTGCACATCAGGTGCCTGCAGGGCTCGATCTTCACGTCTTTGTCGTTCTCTGCACAGATCTTGCAGAGCTGGAAAGTGGAGCCCATCTCACAGTACAGCTCGTACTGCTCCTGCAGGGGCGAAGGAGGACAGACACACACACACACACACACACACACACACACACAGGTTGTTTATTTATTTAGCTGTTCACACTTAGTAGTCCAACCATTCTCAACCTCGAGTGTTTAATTAATTCATCGTTGCTGGGCGATGTGTTGCAGCATAACACGAAGACACTGATTTGCCTTGAGCATCTTTTTAGCAGTGGGACTACTTCATTGGAGGACTTTGTGTTAGAAGAGAAGCGCCCTGAGGCCCAATAGTAAGGTGGACTGGCGTACACATGAGAAACACACAAGAGTAACGAACCTGAGTGACTTTGATGTGGTCCTGTGGAGAAGGTTCACACAGCCCTGTCAGGTCTGGGTTCTGTGTACGCCCATCTGGGAACAGGTAGCTGGGGAACACACACACACACACACACACACACACACACACACACACACACACACACACACACACACACACACAATAAAACATATGTTAATAAGTCCTTCCTTCCTGCTGCTGTCAGGCTGCACAACAAACTGCAGTAGATCGTTGGAGATCCTGGCAAACTCCGCACTTTACTTTGTTTTCCTCCTGTATATTTAGTATTAGTATTTAGTTTTATAATTTTTTTTTATTAATGCTCTGATGTGCACCGCTGCTGTGATTTTTGAAATGTCCCCACTGTGGGACGAATGAAGGTATATAATACTATATATCATATCATAATTGGTAATAATTATCTGTGCATTCGTCACTAGGAGAGGATCCCTTTCCCCTTTTTTCTGATCATTTTAAAATATTGATACGCTCTAAAGTCAACCGTCCGTGTCTCAGTTGAACGTGATGCGTAATCAAACTGCAGTTCCTCTCGCTACCACTAGACGTTGGATTCCAAACATTCATTTTATGTCACACTAGTGAATATTTAGCAACGTATTTGTGAAGTGATTTTTTTTTTTTGCAACATATTGAATCTATGGCTCAAAAGCGACAGATGCAGGAGGTGGTTAATACATTTCTCTAAATATTTTTAGATTTAACTTCATTAAAAATCAATCCACCAAGGAGGAAGCTACAAACACTTTCTTCCAGCCACCTTTCAGGGCCACAGTGGAGGAAACTTTAGATACTTTTAAAGATATGTTTTCCGTGGAGCATTCCTTGCATGCTGCAACAAGATGCACGCTGTGATAAATGCCTACAAGTAATTTAACTCATTGCTTAAGCTCTAGGTGCTGACTTTTATTCACTAAACATTGTTTTAAAAACCTGATCTTCGGCCTTGTGGATAGTGCAGTGAAGTGAAACTGTAGCACTGCACTGGGAGTGATGTCTTGTTTATTATTGTGTAAAGTGAAAACTCTGACCGTCTGTCACTGTTATGCCAAGAGCTTCATCACGCTCTCGTCTTCATACTCCATTTTGGTATTCAGGTTGCATTCATCAATGCAAAGAAGTATTCTTTTAAACAAGATATTAACAACAAGAAGACTATATCATGCCTTCAATGCGCTGACTAAAAGAAGCTATTCTGGGATCATTAGGGGCAATCTCTAAACTTTTTTTCTAATCCCGAGAGGCACATGAACTACAACAATGTACCCTAAAATGTATAAATTGGTGCATTGATGCTGCGTTGTAGCGGGACTCACAATCCCTCTCTGTATCCATCAATGAGGGCTTGAAAGAGCGGTTTGTTATGGGGGATGGTCTGCAGGATGTTCCCGTCAGCTGTCACGTAGCCGATAGCCCACTGGCCCAGCCGAGTGCAGCTCAGCCTAAAGATGTAGCTGAGAGAGAAGGAGAAAGAGAGGATGAGAATCTCAGACAAACGAGGAACACTGTACCGTGTTCAATGCAGTGGCCTGTACTTGACCCTCGATCTACTCCCTCTTAGACGCATCCAAATCTTTTTCTTTTTTTAAAACACGAGGAAGCACGATTCTTGTCATTCTGAAAAGGTTGGTCTGCGCCTCACCTGCCAGGCTTGTGGATGAACCTGTGCAGTCGGGCCTTGACCTCGTCGTAGGTTAGGAAGGCCATGTAACCCGGGTGCGTGACTGCCAGACTGTTCCAGTTCCTTAACAGTGACGACCATGGCTACACAGCACACAAACAAGTCAGGAGGTCATACAGAAGTCAACTGATTTTAGACTTGAAGTGAATATTTGTGTTCCATTTTCAAAATTCTCCCCCCCCCCCCCCCCCCTTTGTATTTCACCAACATGCAGACCATTTGGATATGCTAACAATTACAGAGCTAACAGATTTCAAAATATATTTCAAATATATAACAAGGACACAAATACGTATTAGGTGATGACATGAGAACACACATTTTTAAAAAGCCAGCTATTGACTTAAGGAAAGAAAGAGAAGGATACAAAATAAAATCTATTAAAAAAAAGCCAGCGAACTGGAAGAGAAGGCTACACAATAAAATCAAGAGGAGAACGATGCACAGGGCTGGATCCAATTGGATTTTGAGAATTTCAGGCGAGGCTTTGGAGTTTGGTTTAATATTAATCATGTTAACTACCAATTTGATGACGGAAAAGCATTTCAGTTGAGAAAATGTTCATTCTCAAACACATGAACATGACGCGCGGCTCAAGGAGCCGATAAGAGAACAAAGACTAGGTCGCAAAAAGATTGCATCTATCTTTTCTAAACGTGAAGATGATTTTCGAAACGTTGATCACTGGACTTTAAAACGCTGTGAGGTTTAATGTTTGGATCATGCGAGTATCGCGCTGGAATCTCAAGTCTACCAACGCTAAGCCTAGAATACTAATAATATGAATGTGGCCTCATCTAAATCGAATTTGAATGCCAACTTCAAACTATTTGGTACAGCCCAACATGAAAGAGAGCATCATTATGCATAATTATGTTCTTGTGTATATTTTCTATTAGCTCCCAAGTCTGATTGACACGACCGCGTTGCAGCTGAAGGAATAAGGCTAGATGTTTATTTTTCTAGGTTGTTGAAAACTATTTAAATTCATAACTCAAACAAATATACAATATTATGTCTCGGGATTTTAGACATTTTATTGCAGAAAGATTACATATTATACCTTTTAATCCTTTTAGGTATCCTGTGGAGTTCTTGACCACTGTAAGTTGGCCCTCCATTATGTAAATTCCTGCATCATTGATACTTATGCAATACGTAAAGATTGTAAAGCACTGAGACAAATTTGTAATTTGTGAAACTGGGCTATACAAATAAACTGAATTGAATTGAATACAAAGTCCTACTTGGTTTCACGTTATCTCGCTTCATGAGAGGTGGCAGTAACATGCCAGGAAACGCAGCACAGTGCAAGCCAACGCAGGGAACCAGAAGTTTACCTCAAATAAGAGTCGCTCAAAAACGGCTTTACGACATTTGTTGGACCTCAACAAGACACTCAGTGGATTTCGGTGAATAACACTAAACGCAAACATATCTTTAGTTTAGTTCTTCAATACAGTTAGACAATCATCATTTTCAATGATTGATTCATAAAAATACTTCAATATAATTTCCATTTTCAAAAAAAATTCACCAGATTAATAATCTAAGGCTACTCCTGAGCTCTTAGATCAGACTCGCAGGAGACATGTATTCCTTCATTTAGGGTGAACTCAAACCTTTCACGATCATTAATGACTGTTCATGTATTCTTGATCGATAAGATAATCAATGAGGGACCAAATGTTTACAGTACAGCAGCCTCCAAACTCATTGAGCGAAATCCTCTACATGTTAATGCTTTTAATCAAAAAGGCTATCTTTGGTAACGTCAAGCATGATTAAGTGTGTTAAAGAACCCACAATGGAGTTCATTGAATAACTACATCTGCTGGTACCATAACATCCCCAGAACGCTCTGTTGCCACGAGGCTCACCTGGAAGAGCCGGGTGAAGATGTCGAACTCAAAGACGGAGATGTAGTCGTTGCATGTGAGGTCGATGGTGGACTTGAGAGCCATGGCCTCCAAGCCCGAGCTGATGGGGTGAAACTCATGGAGAGCCTGACGAAACGTCCTCCACGGCACTATGGTCCTACGATAGATGGGAGGGAGGTGGCCAGAGCGTTCACGGTTTTTGTAGGAACCTCACCAGTGATGATAGTTTTGTTAAAAACTCACTTGTCCCCAAATGATCTCCTCCAGAATTCCGCAGCATCAGCTTTGGTGATCCTGAAGTTGTCTCCCTGAAATAAGCCATTGGGGAAGATGGCTTTGAGCTCTGCCAGCATGTGACTGAAGATCAGAGACAGCTTGGTAAGGTTTCGCCTGAGTGAGAAGGATGGCAGAATAGAGATAAAAAAAGAAGAGATTACAAGTTAGTCAGGGACATTATCGGACAAAGTTTGAATATTTATCCAATTTCATATCGCAAGACAGAAAGATTACAGACATTTAACAAATAAGTACGAATGTGCTTATCGAGGCAAATCACACACGTATCTACAGTGTGTCTCTGAACGCGCAGAACTTCAACGTAATCCAAAGGTGTAAAGATGCCGTTGAAACTTTAAAGTTAATTAAGGTATGCATTCTTAAAATATATTTTTTTTATTGGTATTTTATTAGTGTTCAAAATCTCACATACACATTTAAATTTTTCAGATTCTTTGTAATCAATTATTTTTAACTTTAAAATATGGGAGTACTATACAAACCGAGACCCTCTCTAAAGCAAACTTCACAATTCTTTCCAGTTTGTAATAACTTTACGATTCATAAGTATTTGTCTGTTAATGTAATGAGACATTATTATTCAGCTAAAGGGAGCCCACGCTTTTCTAAAAAATAATTTAGTGCGAGTAGTGTGAGAGTACACCTGTTGAGGGGGGAGGACAGGTAATAAGTTAGAACAGTAACGAGTCAGTGAACAGGACAGAAGCAGAGTGTGTATGAGGAAATGCTTAATCAAAAAAATCTGAGTGTGTCAGAGGAAGGCTGAACTTGCTTAGTAGAGACTTTCTAAGAAACGGGAAGTGGATCTTTTGCGATTGTGGTTTAAAATCGGGGCTTCGTACTAAATTTGGGTACATTTTACTTCTGCAAAATGACAGACGTTGGATTTCATCAGTGATGGAAGGTCTAAATATGGAGTGTGAAGAAAGCTCTCGCATGATCATGTCGACCAAAAAGATGAATAGCCGTTTGAAAAAGGAGACCACTGCAATCGAAATGAATTACTTTGATATGTTTCTAAATTCTGCTTCAGGTCTTGTGCGACGCTTTAAACGGCAACAGAACTCACTTTATTTTGTTTAGTTTTTTGCAAAGATAAAGTTTGTGTCTTTAAAATAAATTAGCATTAGCATTTACATGAAACTGCCTATTCTAAATCGGCCAATACCAAGTGCAATTGTGTACTGTAGAGCCACGTAATACGTAATTAATATTTTTTTTATATTAGATAAAAAAGTGTCATCAGTCATCAGCAGTATGACTAACTAACTACAAAAAAAACTGCTAGTTAGGTTTTTATTTCAGCATCATGATGTTTAGGGCTCATTTCATGGATATGGAGCCAATTAAAACAATGATACGACTGACACACACACACACACACACACACACACACACACACACACACACACACACACACACACACACACACACACACACACACACACACACACACACACACACACACACACACACACACACACACACACACACACACACACACACACACACACACACACACACACACACACACACACACACACACACACACACACACACACACGGGTATAAGCCAACCTGGGCTGGGAGTTCTCCTCAAACATCCTCTCCTTGGCCTCCTTGAAAAGGCTCATGGTCTGCTTCGTCTTGTTGGTCAAGTTTTCCATGACCACGCGAAAGTACTCGTTCTCCCCGAGGATCTCTATTTTGCCCTCATAGCGGGACAGAACAGTGCGTAGGTGCTGGTAGGTGTCCGGCAGCAGGTCCAGGATGTAGGGCGGGCTGTTCTTCAATGCCACCTTGGGGTTCTGGCACAAACGCACCACCTGGAGAGCACACACACACACACACACACACACACACACACACACACACACACACACACACACACACACACGGTGATCGATCATGTCTGCTGTCCATACAGCCCATTACCACACCCTGTCCTTATACAATCAAATATCTGAAGTTATCAAAGTAAAAGTTCTTCAAACATCACATGAGGGGCTTTTACGCGTCGACATGTTTAGTTCGGTTGAAATGATTACTGACTCGACTCTAAATCTCGTGGTTTCTTTTTCAATTATTTTTTTTAAAAGGCATTTTATTTTTTGCATGGGCAGTAAAAAGAGGAAGGAAGACACAGCAGTGTACAGTGTGTGTTAATAAATAAACTCAACTGAGAGAGCACATAGGCTGTGTGTGTGTGTGTGTGTGTGTGTGTGTGTGTTAATGTTCGCTATACAACATGACCATTTTTGAACCAATCTGTTGTTTACTTCATGGCCTAACTGACCAAAGTTGGGAGATGTGGTTGAAAAAGCAAGATAAGAATAATTCAGAAATCTGAAAATATATGTAGATTAAAAGTAATCAAACTGATTATTGACGGACTACTTGTTACACTATCACAATACAATTGCCCTCCAAAGCAATGAACACGACTGCAATGCTGCATTATCCCCCAGTCCTAAGTGGAAGCATATGACTGGAAGTTTTAGAAAAACAGTTTTAAAATCTTCAACAGCAAAACGGATCAGTCAGTGCCATGTGACACACAAAACACAGCGTACTGTAAACGAGGGGGCACAGCCACCTCTAAGCACAGTGCACAACAGGCAGGCAAAAGTATGTATTGTACTCCGGTTGATCTGATATCGGTCTCTCATCTTGCTCCAGCAAAGCCTTATTATCAAAACAACACACATCTCCTTTTATCCTCACACCAACAACACGTTGTCCTCCCACAGAGATCCATGAAGCGTGTCCACTGTCATCAACACACCTTTTCCGACTATATCTGGATCAAAACACAGATATGCACTTCAGTGGCACTTAAATGCCTCTTATTATGGTACTTTTGTAGTTTGACTATGTTAAGGAAATGTAACTTTCTGTATTCTTGTTGTTCTTCGTTTGTACTCTAGGTTGATGCACTTATTGTAAGTCGCTTTGGAAAAAAGCATCTGCTAAATGACATGTAATGTAATAGATTATCATCACTGTAACCTCATTCACTATGAATTATCCCAATTATTATAATTCACATGTTGAGGGTTTGATATTCTCATATAGACAGACCCACAAATAACTGCTCAACATAATTTCCTGTGTAGATCTCTGATGATTCCCTCATGCTGTGGTTATTGAATATGACTATCTAGGTTTTTGGAGATGTGTGTCTGTTTATTACTAGTTACCATACATGTCAAAAAGAAGACAGCTGTGTGCCCATGAAGAGGGAAGCTAGTTACAGCTCACTAGCGTTACTGATTACTGACAAGTCAAGTGACTCGTTTTCAGTTCCCTGTTTTGTTGTTGTTGTGGGATGTAGCTACCCCAAAACAGTGTCGATACCTTATCCATGAGTTTCCAGCATTTCTCCACCATTTTCTTATCGACCACTGCAGGTTGGTGAGGCTGGAGAGGCTGCTGGTGGGGCTGAAAAGCGTCCTTCATCAAGCCGATGAGACCGGCGCCCCTCCTCGGATTTCCGGCCATTAATTCGGTCGGCGACCGGGGGTTAGCCCCGGTGGGGCCGAGGATAGCCAACCGGCGATTATTCTCGACACGTTGACACGCTGTGCTTTTTTGTTGTTCTTCTTTTTAAGCCACCTATCTACACTCGAGCCGTGTGCTCGTTCGTCATGCGAGAGGAAAGCAAACGGCTGAGTTCACTGTCCGCGACACAGCTAGCTAACATGCTACATTTGAGGAGGAGTAAAAAAAGGAGAGGAAAAAGAAGCCTATTCTCAGTTTAATTCAGTCGCCGAGTAGACGCGTCCTCGCTGTGTTGTCGCGTCTTGCTTGCCGGGCTCGCGAAACTGTCTCCTCTCGGCGACAAGCAGCTTGAATCACCGCCCACTCCTTGAGAAATCTACCCGGCTTATAATAAACTCGGGGTGTTAATAAACCACATAAGCGATCAACAAACAGGTTGAGCAGCAGTTCCAGCCAACGGCAGGGCAGCAGAGAGTAAACACGGATGTCCGGCTGCAGCCTTCAAAATAAAAGGGGGCGGCTCATGAACATGTAAGAATGCTATGGAAAATGCAGCAATACTACTATGTCAGATTACTGCAATGCAATATAATCAGAGCATCAAGTCAGCTGTACGTAAACACATTTTTTAGGTAATTGCACTTTACTTTTTTATGTTTCTTAGTACTTCTTTGACACAAAAATTAAATGGGAAAACACTGTTTTGCAGTTTTAATTACTAGATATTTTACAGATTCACATAATACAAAACATAATTCAACAAATGCATTATAAATTACACTGCTGGGGAGTAGAGCAGAGCATGCAATATTAATGTGATGTACACAGCATAAAACACGAATTGCGATCCAAGTAAATTACTTATGTCAGATGAGATTATTTTGTATATGTTAAGTAGATATTTGATGAGGATACATTTTTACTTAAGATTTTGAATGCAGGAATTTCACTCACAACATAGCAAGCATTTTTACACTTTTGACAACTTTGATGACATTCATACTAAATACAATCCTTTTTTTGTGTTTTGCAATATGTGAGCAGCAGCAGAGATGAAGACCTTCACATTGTTTACAACGCTTATGCACTACAGCAACTCCGATCACCTGATCTAGCAGTACTAAATGGCACACCAGAGCCACAGCTGGTGTATATTGGGAAGAAATCAGTCACACCCAAGCTCTAGTCACCACTGCAGGAAACGCAAGTACCCACTCTAAATAAAAAACAATGCAAGGCAGGAATTTGTTTTATTAAAAGAGAGTTACGGATGAGGTCTGCAGAAAATATGGCTTCTAAAGACTGCCGATATTGAGCACCAATTCCCCCTTTTCAATAACTGGATTGGTGATGTTGCTTTTTATACGCTGGGTATAAAAAACATGTAATAGTCATGTAGTAATTACATGTATACAATTCCATTTCATAGAAATGTATGTCGGACTGGAAAGGTATCAAGTCACCCAAGGAGTCTGGACGCCCACCACTACTCTGCATCATCAGATGAGCCTATACTGGAGTTCCTTCGAAGCTCAAAGAAATGTTCAACAACTGAGCTCCCAGCGCTGCCTGCTGCCCTCCAGGTTGGAACTCCTCAGACAGCTCTCTGTAGGTGCTGCAAACTCTGCGCTCCTGAACATCATCCCTATGAATGGCATGTTTCCACCTGTGTCGTGCCTCGCCGTATAACACAACTAAAGACCTGCGAGGAAGACGAACGGCTACATGGACCACCTCTGCTAGTCCCAACTTTGGCAGACCCTGTTCGAGGGACATGGTGAGTGTCGTGTTTGATAACATGTTGATGGTGACGAGCCGCTCCCCCCACAGCCAGGAGTCGTCGAGGTGGGGATCGATGGCGGAGCCTCGCTGAGGATGGTAATCCAGATTGCACTGCTCCACTGGCTGAAACCCAGCTAGATTTGGCTCTTGTTGCATTCGAAGCACTAGTTTTTGGCTCAGAGCAGGAAGTCCACTGAAGCTACCAACACGCACTTTCCTTTTCTTGAAGTTAATCTTTGGACCAAAGTCCTGCAACAATTTGAAAAAAGATGTTTGTTTATTTCAGCAGATTATAACAGCAATAATTATTATTAAAAATGTGGGGAATGTATAAAAACGTGTGGACCGTTTAGTCTCCACTAACTGTTTAAATCCTATAGTTTTGTTTGGCTATGAGGGCGTGTACAAAAACTGATCCACAACCCAACTATACACTTTGTTTGTGCATGCACGATTCAGGGCAGGACAGGTTACAGAATTAGGATCTGTACATGCAACCGTCATCAACCAGGATACATGCAAACACCTGTGGGTGTGAAGGGAGGGTCGGTGACTGAATAAAGTAAGCCTCAAATACAGACACTAAATAATGATATAAATGTGAAATGTACAGCCTGAAAAATAAATGTATTAATTGATAGATGTTGTGTATGCGTACAGATGCCATTCAGAAAATACACGTGTTCCACATCACCTGTTTCCTTCGACCAGACTGAGACTCGTTCCACAAATCCTGGTCCATCGTGCTCACCAACTTTTTCTCCTCCTCTTCTGATATGAAGTTCTCCTGCAGGAAAACACCAGGAAAGGGGAAGGATGCAGCCTCTGCTTCTTTGGAAATTGCGAGCCTCGTCTCAGGGTCGTAGAGGAAATGATGCACAATCTTGAAAGAAAAGCAAAATAATGCTAACAACGTGCAATATGACAGTACGACATGTGCAACACACAAACACACACAGTCATTAAATGTATAATCTAAATAAGCTTGAGTCAATATTGGCCTCTGAGAGGTAGAAGTATAAAAGTAGCACAACATGGAAATACTCAAGTTAAGAGCAAGTACCGCAACAACATTGAATAGCAATTCAATGTTGTTCTTGCTCTTAAGCACAGACGCTTCCTAATATATCTTGTTGTGAACAAGAACATCTGCTATTAACAATAAGTTATTATTGCAATAACGACGAACAGAGCCGCTTGATAAAGCTTGTCCTGTGTGGGCATCCGTAGCTGCTATTTTTGAGAGGCGCGAGCAAACAGCTGCGTCCGTTTCCTGCCGATTAGAGATGGGAAAACGATACCAAAGAGCCGAAGCTTGTGTCAGTCTAATGAATCGGCGTGTATCGGCGCAAAGTGTCGGAGCTTGTATCAAATGACAATTGTCTTGTATCAAATGACAATTGTCACGGTGCTTCGAAGCGTTTCATTGGTTTAACGCGCTTGACAGCTTGAAGCTTTTGGCGCCTAACTCTGCTACATAAGAACCACAGAACCACAGTGTCAATCATCAATGTGGGGTTTGTGAGAGGAGATAGCGAGAATTTTGAGATAGTGAGAATTTATCCGCACCTGTTGAAATTGTCATCCAGATATCTATGTATACCCGCATCATATGTTTCATGTGAACGAATTTTTTCAAAGGCTGGGGAAATTGTGAGCCAGAAAAGGAGCCGCCTGAAGCCCAGCACAGTGGAGAAAATATTATTTCTAAATAAAAATCTATGAAAAATACAATGTTGCACAAATCACTGCCCATTTTCATAAGCACGTTGCACGGCCACTTCTATCGAATCTTACCTCACTAATATAAACTATAAAAGGACAAATACTATTTATAAATCTGTTGGCATAAAAATTTAGAGCCCTGATAATATATATAAAATGTACTACATAGTACATGTTGGTTCATGGTCTAGTGGGTTATGCACATGACAAATATTATTTTCCGTCCGGTGTTGAGAGGATCGAATCCCATCATGAACACGTCGTTAAATATTATTAACCAGCATTTAGTTGTATTGCAATATAAAAAAAAAACAACAGAAGCAACATGGATAATGGTTGTATATAACATAAAAACCGTGAATGAACACGCAGCTTGAATTGACTTTTACTGCAGAAATGTCAGATTGAAACATTGAGGTGTTGTTCTGGTGCTTCGGTCACACTGTTAAACGGCTGCTTTAATTCCAGTCTGCCACCAGATGTCGCTGTTCTTCTTCAAAGTGAAGCCCCGAAGCTTCGAATCCTTTTCGGTACAAATAGGAAGAAAGCCTCAACGCTTCACAAGGCCTCATCCGCCCATCCCTACTGCCGATACAAATACAATGTGTACAATACGGGTTTTAATCAGATATGTTTACCTTTGGTTCATTCTCCTCCAACTGTCCCTTTCCCTTTAAAGTGTCACACTGGAGACACCGCCGGATGCCTTTACAGGCGCAAGCAGTAACGCCGCAAACAGCAGCCATCATGTTATACTGCGTCACGTGCTTTATTGTCTTCTTCTTCTGTAGCTGTGAAGGTGACGAACCTGTTAAAATAGGTAGACATCGCCACCTAACGAAACGAGTAGATTTACTGCGGTCAAGCCAGCCGCCACTTTCAAAAATAGTCAAGCCGGCTCGCCCGATATTTTTCAGTACACGTATATACCAGGCATTACGGTACAAGCGTGTGAAAACTGTCTTCAAAATAAGAGCAAACTTCCGGTGAACGTGATATGACGAAACACGCCTTTAGATACAGATATAGTGATATATTAAACTTCATTTAGTTTAATCTATCACAAATGTAATAGATTAAACTTCATCTAGTTTAATCTATCACTATATCTGTATTTAAAGGGGTGTTTCGTCATATCACGTTCAGCGGAAGTTTGCTTTTATTTTGAAGACAGTTTTCACACGCTTGTCCCGTAATGCCTGGTATATAGGTGTACAGAAAATAAATCGGATGCTGTTTTTTTAAATGTACTTTTACTGACTAAGATTTTGAATACAGAACTTTAACTTGAAACACCATTGCAGTTACTTATTACTCTTTACTTTTTAGGAGAAGGTCTCAATACTACTAGTGGTCTTCCTCGTTCAGCCTAGAAGGCTGAGCTGAGGGAACAAACCCCTCTAGAATCTCTGTAAACCACGCCCACCGGATATACCTAAGTTTCCCCGGGAAAGCTCAGCTGCTACAGAAGAAGTGAGTTTATTGAAGTTGATGAAGTGTCGGGTAAGTCATTTAAACTATGAACAATAACACACATCCATTAACCTAATGCTATGTTATGAAAGATACACGAGATTCGTACTAAAACTAATAAATAAGTGTTTTATTGTCTGAAACGTTGACGTAGTAGCCTCGAAATACAATACAAATGGTGCTTCCAACGTGGCTGGCGGGGCCGAATAACGTGAATATACTTTATAACATCAACTCTATCACGGTATCACGAAATTAAGATATTTTAATTTAAATATAAGATATACGTATTTTAAGATATAGCTCAATGTTGTTTGAGGTACAAAACCCGCAGTTGAAACTAAAACGTGTTTGTGTTGTTGTTTTGTTATTGTGTGAGCAAGATGACAAAATCCTTTTCAAACAAAGAGAAACACCAGTTGCATTTTCCATTTTAGGCATTAGTCTAGTAATTCCCAGCCAGAGAATAGTTGTGGGCTTGTGCAGTATATGGAAGTAGTGAAGTAGCTCAGCTAGTTTATGAAAGTAGAAGTTATGATTGTATTCACAATCGTAATTGGACCATAAACTCACAAACATCATTATAAATAGTTTTGAATCCAATCTTATGTATGTTTATACTTAGAATCACCTCAAAACTATGCCCAGCAATAGCCAGATGCCTCCCACTAGTGAGTGGATTATCTTCTGTGAAAACCAGTATGCAAATGAGCAGAGAGGTCAATGTGTGTTGTAGTATGAATGCAAACGTGACCGAACCCTCTGAAACAAAGAAACGGGACAGGAATGTGCAGAAGTTCATCGAAAGTTAAGCTTTGCAGCATTGAGTGCTCAAGGTGTGGTCAGTGCTCCCCAGTGGGTCGTCAAAGGTGCAGCAAAGCACCTGGAAGCACCCATCAGTGATGATTCAATTCAGTTTATTGTATTCTCTTTAGTTTAAAAACTATATATTTTCTTCACACCGAGTTCTCACGAAATGTTTGGTAGTGAAAATTTGGTTTGAAGTCATGGAAATCTATAATGAAATTTGTTGGCAACTATTTAAATAATCAATTTTATCGATTCGATGTTGCAGCCCTTTTATGTAGAATGAAGCATTACAAAGTTACATATACGACCCACCATGCAGGAAGCATCAGACAAAGACATGTCTAATGGACCCTGTGAGACATGAGGTCCCAAAGACTCCGGGGAGGAAGTTAGTAATGTGCGATGGAGAGATGCAAATTCATCCATAAGAAGAGAAAGAAGAGGAGATAGGTGCTCAGTGTATCCTAAACGTCCCCCAGCAGTTTATAAGCCTATAGCAGCATATCAAGGGTCTAGACCAGGGCAAACCTGGAAGCTGGTTCCCAAAAAAAGGAGCTTGATAACTGAAGGCTCTGGCTTCCATCCTGATTTTTAAGACTCTAGGAGCCACAAGTAGCCTCTCATTTAGTGAGCGCTGCTCTCTAGTGGGGCGATACGGTACTACAAGCTCCTTAAGATACCAATCAGTGCTTTGTTGGTGAGGAGAATCATTTAAAATGTGATTCTCTTTTCTTAGTTTCTGGAAGCACACAAGCTGCATCATTCTGAATTATGCTGGGTGTGGCCAGGCCTGAAGTTTACAAACGAAGAGGGCACTCTTTAACTCTTCGCTCTACAATTGAGTCTTTGGTATCTAAACCTTTTGAATTGTGTTCTTTTATACAGCAAAGCAATGGCGAAAATAACAGAGACACTTTTACTGGAGAAAGGATCCCCAAAAACCACCAAACTGGAGCAAATCAAGACACTGAAGTAAGCATGTTTTTCTTCAGCTACATCGATTTTGATTGAGCAGTATTTGTTGTGTGGTGACGCCTATGTGGAGAAAATAAGCACTTTGTTAAGTTTTAAGGACTTTAAATGACTGAACGTATTAATGTACCAATCAGATATACTGGATTGGTATCGGTAGAATAAAAAAAATGTTTTAAAAGATTTTAAACATTGTCACAACCAATTTTTCTTTCCTTTGTGAAAGTAGCCAAAACATTTAAATATTTTTTCTCTAAATAATAGAAAAAAATATGAAATTTTCATTTATTTCCGTCACATATTTATAACGCACATTATCGAGCGTCGTTTGATAGTTGATAGATCTGGGCTTTTATTTTCGAGTGTTTTATTTGTGCATGTGATCGAGGAACCTCAGTGTCGACGCCCATTTAATTTACTTTCACAAACTGAATTATGCTGAGCCGGAAAGAAACATTGCAGATTTATTGTTGCATTCAGTTACCTGCCTTGGGGAAACATTAACCTTAAGTTCTCGTATGTTCAGCTTATCCCGGCTGGGACTGACGCCTCAGGACTTGCCGGTGAGGCTCCTCTCCCGGCTCCGGTCCCTGGAGCGGTTGGATCTCTCCGGGAACAAACTGGAGGAGTTGCCTAAGAACCTGGAGCTGCCCGCACTTTGCTACCTGGACCTCAGCGACAACCAGCTGGAGGATGTTACCACTCTGGAGCCTCTCAGCAGTCTGGAAGAGCTCAAGATGGAGGACAACATCTACATCACTGTGAGTAGGGGGCTAATGGTTTTCTGCTTGTATTTAATCCACAGTTTTAGGGGGTTCTTTTCAATGGAAATGTAAAAATGTCAGGGTCAAAGGTCATGTTCACACTGTACTTTCATCTATGTTATCTGTTATATCTTAAAGGACCACGGCCGGCTTGTGAAACTTTAACAGAACTTTAGTTGGTCGGTGCTTCGCTCCATCTGAATTCTCAAAGGCTAATTCGATCATGCTCCTTGAATAGAGTTAAATGATCCATTGTTCTCTTTCTGAGTCACCAGTTTCACCCACAGGCTCTTTAGTTTACGACACAGGAAAAATGTCCACATAAAAAGGGAAATAAACGTTGCGACAGATTGGTTTTGAATGGCTTTGAGTAACTGTCAAGCTGTTGGACTTGATTTTATGTTGATGTTCTGTTTTAATGTTGTTACCTTCGCATTGAAAATGCAGAAGGTAATGTTTTGATCGCCGCGTAGTTGTATGCGTGCGTGCATGTTATTCGCATAAGTCAAAAAGTAGTAAACGGAAGCGCATGACATTTGGTGGGATGATTGGGTATCATCTGGGGACCATTTGATTAGATTTTGGGATTGATCAGGTCAAGGTCATGAATAGGTCAAAATCTTCTTTTTACCATAGCACAGTCAATTTTTATGTTCATAATTCAACGCTTAATCTTGTGATATGCAAAGGTATGCGCTCTACCGAGTGCCCATTATAGTTTCTATCTACTTTTATCTTTTATTCTATATTCTTTTATTGTAAGATGACTTTGGGTGACTTGAAAGGTGCCTCCAAATGAAATTTATTATTATTATTATTAAGTTTCATGCCATTTTTAACCTGCAACAGCATTTGATTTCACTGGTCTAGCTTCAGTTGTTTGCAATCCTTAACCTCACTGATGGCACTAAATCAATGAATTATTATGTTATGTAATGCAGTTGATGACGCACAAATTATCTCTGCATTCACGTCTATTTGACTGTAACTTAATATCAAATAAAAACGTTTTCAGTAGTGGAGACTGGAGACTTTTCTGGTCATGAAACAAAAAGAGATCTTAGACCTGACTGTTACTGTTCCTCCTCAGGTGAGTGATAATCACAAGCTGATGGTGCTGTTGCCCAAACTGAGGATTCATAACGGTAAAGACGTCAGCACTACTGCCAACCACTTGCGCTACGTCTACTGCGAGAACCTGAGGACACGGGTACGTGGAACCGCTTACTCTTTGCTTTATTTTATGATATTTTTTAAAGACCATAATACAGTGGTGTCCTCTATATACTCGATCAAGTAATAGGCTTAGAAAAACGTGACATAGCCAGTTTGGTTACAAAGTCTCCGTCATGTTTGATGTATTTCTACACAGTTGTTGTTGTTGTTTTTCTTCCGTGTACAAATGGTCTTTTGTCATTTTAGATCATCGCAGTGTGGGAGAAGAACTTCTCTCTCCCGGATCCCATCACGGCGGAGAAACTGTCGACCTTGAAAAAAGACTTTGTGAACATGGCCCGTCAGCAGGTTCGATACGGACCCAGTTCAGTCAGCGACTTCACCAAGTGGAAGGTACGTCAATGAGGTTGGACACGTACGGGCACCGTTTTCTTTGCGTTGCCCTCTTTTCATTTTCATCAACCGTCTTGTCTCTTCGTATCCTTTCGCTTCGTAGGTGGAGATTATTGCTACGGAGTATCTGCGCTCTCTGACGGAACCAAAGGAAGAACCAAAGGAAGAAACAAAGGAAGAACCAAAGGAAGAACCGGAGACCAAGGGGTCTCCCGACACGAAGGAGAACTGTGTAAGATTTCAAAGGATGGCCTGCTTTAACACACATTCCACCAAACTGACTGTCATTGTGATTCTGACACTATGATATATGATAAGTTATTATATTACTTTACATTACATGTCATTTAGCAGACGCTTTTATCCCAAGCGACTTACAATAAGTGCATTTCAACCTAGAGTACAAAGAACAAGAATACAGAAAGTAACATTTCCTCAACATAGTCCAACTAAAAAAGTGATATATACCTTTTATTCGTCCCACAATGGGGACATTTCAAAATCACTATTTTATATATATATAAAGTCACTTTAGAGAGTACTGGTAGCAGTATTGGGCAATGGATTCAGGGATTGTTCACAGGTGTTTTGTGTGAATGAATCATTCTGGAGTTGATTTAAAGTGAGCTTCTTTTTTCTTTCTCAGGACGAATCAACGTCTACAAAGAGGAAACAACCCTCACTAGTCGACGCCAGCGTACGCCCGTCGCCTCGCAAGAAACTGCGCTCCGATCTTCCCGCCTCCCCAGCTAAAGCGAGTCCTCGCAAATCTAGCCCGAGCCGCCAACTTCCGACGCTAAGTCCGACCAGCGGCGTCAGGATGAGCCCCCGCAAGATAAGTCGGCCTCCCGCCACCCCCACCCCCACCCCCACCCCCACCAGAGAGAGGAGAGGATCAAAAGTGCAACCAACCAAAGAGGATGACGAAGCTCGGATACAACGGAAGAACCGAACAGAGCGGCAGAGAGACGCCGACTTGCTGTCCTCAATGAAGAGCAGCAGCAAGACGCAGGTGACGTACACACAGCTGATAGACACACAACCATTAGAAATAGAATAGAATAGAAATATACTTCATCAATCCCCAAGGGGACATTTGTTGACATAGTAGCACCGATAAACTAAACACAATCAAATATAGATATAAGAAAGAAAGTGACTGTGCATAAAGTAAAGTATGCAAAGTGAAATATAAAATACACAATAGACACACAACCACGTGTTGTTCCTGACACCACCAAAGATGGTCAGTTTTGGGAAATGGCAGTGAGGGGTCTGCATTAAATCTGATCCACAATCTGCACCTTGTTTTTGGATAAGTCTATCTGTTCACTTTAATCAAGATAGAAATCTGAATGTTTGTTTTTTAAGTTTATGAAAAGTCAACATCAACAGCAAAAGACGGTTGGTCCGTCACCTTGGAGCTTTATATCTGCGCAGCAGTATTTAACGTCCAGCTATTGGTGTTTTCAGAATGTCCTGTCATTAAAGTCCCCTCCCCCCTCATCAGTCTGCTGTAATCTCCTCCTCTCCATCGTCCCCTTTGTGTTTCCATGTTTCCCTTCCTCCAGCAGCCGGTGTGCCTGAAGCCTCTCCACGTCCTCCAGTGCCACAGTAAACAGGACAGCTCGGAAGACTTCTCCACCCAGCTGTGGGCCTGTGCTTTCCAGCCGCTGCCAGATTCCACCGGTACGGATTTATCACGGCAACACTAAGGCCTTTCTTAAATTTGGGTTGGATGATCAAAATGAACGGCTTCAAATCAGAAGATCACGCTTTTCTATAATCCTGTTCATCCGAGAAATATAGAGATAAACTCAGTCCCCCTTTTCCATGTATCAATAGGCGCTGGAGGAGGAAGCCGTCTGGTTGCTACCTGTGGCGGAGACTCTCTCTGTGTAATTGACTGTGAAACCGGGATGGTGATGAAGAAGTACAAAGTTCCTGGAGAGGTTTGCCCTATTAATCGGCTAATAACAATGTCCTAAATGCTAGATTTCTACATCTACATCCACAGAATGTTGCAGACATTTTTGATCATAGTATACATATCATACTGCCAGCTTGATATGTTTGTCTGACGTTGGCGTCTGTCGTCTCCCACACCAGGAGTTCTTCTCCCTCTCCTGGTCCACGGTGTTGATGTCCAGAGGGGGCGGGGCCTCGGCTCAACACTGCAGCATCGTGGCAGCGGGTGGGAAGAGGGGACTGGTCAAACTGATCCACCCCAGAAACAACGTGGCCTACGGGGAGTTCAGGGCCAGCCGCAAGGCGCTGTCGGTCCTCCGCTTCAACCACCACCAGGGAAACTTCCTCTTCAGTGAGCCATGGCTACTTTTATTCGATCAATTTTAAGAACTGGCGGTGTGAGCTCTGTGTAGAGGACAGTCAGCTAATTCAGAGTCATATTCTGTGCAATATTCTTCTCTTTTAAAGTATGTGGAATCATTTCAAAGGCACATAGATTATTGTCCACGTTTTAAATTAAGCATTCAGTGACATGTGAGACGGTTGAAAGATTGTAAGAAATGCAAACGCTTGAGGAAAATTGCAGTATTATACTTGTTAGAGAAAATAAAAAAAGAAGACGAAAGAATTCATGCGTTATATTTTGAAAGGGGGCATGAATTGAGGCTGCTCATATTTCTTTTCTCTTTGTACTCGACTGCACCGATACACTCACCAGCTCACTTTCTCTCATGCAGCGGGCTCATATGACAAGAAGATTGTGATGTGGGACATCGGTGGAGTGGATAGCAACTACAACTACAAAGTAGTGTGAGTATTTATGCTTGAAAAAGTCCCTTTTCTTGTCCAGTGAGTCTGTACGTTTGCTTTTTAAGCAGATCAAATGGCACACCTTTTGACGGGAAGAAAATCGACATTCCTCCCCAGCAGGGTTGTTTTTTTGTAAAAGACATTTCTGTTTTCCCTCCAGTCAGCTGCTTGCGTTGGAGACCAGCACCACCCCTCTGCACATCTGCCTCCCCCCCACGTCTCCCAGCTCCGACCTTCTGACCGCCTGTGAGGACGGCCTGCACTGCTACAACACCGTACTCGGCACAAACAACACCACCAAGAGGTAAAGGCCTCCACAGTGTGCACACGTTGGTGTTCTCGTGTACACATAAGTGCCACTTAGCACTGAAGTGCAGACATTTTTCTATTTAATTTAATTTGACAGTGCTTTATTTATATTTACATTTACATATATTTTGTGTATATGCTGTGTATATATACATATATATTTTATTACATATATGTTGTGTATATGCTGTGTATATATACATATATATTTTATTTTATGTTATTTTGTATTTTATATTTCACTTTGCACACTTTACTTTATGCACTGTCTCTTTCTTTCTTATACTTATATTTTATTGTGTTTAGTTTTATCGGGCTGCTTCTGTTGTCACCAAATTTCCCCTTGGGGATTAATAAAGTGTATTTCATTTCATTCATTCATTTCCTACAAAAGGAGAACATGAGGCGGATCCAGGCCTGTTTTAAAAGGGTTAACTCGGCTACATCTATGGCTAATTAAAAACCTCAATTTACTTGGATCTGTTGACTGGAGTTTTCATCAGAAAACAACATGTATAAAATCATACATTGGACCAGCCGGTAACATTTAGTGTGGTTTTGTTGTTCTCAATAGGACCAAAGAGATGGAAATAACGTTCCCTATATATAAGAAGGAAGACAAAGACCATGACTACCATACCGTTGATGGCCTTAGTTTTCTTACGGATGACATCGTGGGTAAGTGAGGCTCTTTAGTTATGATGTTTAGCCATGCACTCAGTGGCAGACACTGTATATGAGGACTAACTAATTGCTTATTAATATTTAGATTGTGTAAGTAGTTTGCTCACCACTAGGTGGTGCTATACTTTAGTTTTTTCTGCTCCCCGTCTCTAAAGACCATGACGTCAATAGACTTCATGTCTCTTTACTTACAAGTATTTAGTATATAAAACCCAGCTATAAAACTTCTCAGTGTTGTAGTGTGTGGTGGTATGCTTGCTTGTTATGCTTTTAAACTATTAATCATACATTTTGATCTAATTCTGTCCATGATTTTGCTTAAATATTCTCCTCTTTTGTCCCTCTTTTGTCATCATTTAGCCTCAAAGAACTACATGCATTGTTCCATTTATTTGTGGAGCTGGAGCAGGACAAAGGCCCAGCGGCCAGACAAGAAGGACCGGACAGTTGGTGCTGTGGTTCTGGCCGAGCTGCAGTGGGCCAACACCGAGATTCCCTACCTGGCTCTCAACACCTGCCCAGGTAATTTCCAAGTCATCTGATCAGTAAAACTGCATTTATCATTTTGTTCATCAAATCTGAAAAAATAAGGATGAACATGTTTTTTTTAGGTACTGATGTGCAGCACAAATTAAAAACAACATATGCATTAATAATGCATTTGGTAAAATAGAAAAGAACATTGTTGCACAACAAGATGAGGAAAACCTTTTTCGCACTATTGCGCAGTATGAAAGCATTTGTTCCTAGTTTGTTGCATACAAGCAGGCTTTATGTTTGCCTCTTTTCTTTGAGTTATGGCCAAAATAAAGAGATGTATTTATACACAAACGCATCTTATGAATACTGTTCACCCAAGTATTAAACTGGTAGCTGCTTTTTTTCCACTTCAGTCGTTTGGCTGGAAAAGTGTTCCTGAGCTTTAAGTCGTGTGTGTGTGTGTGTGTGTGTGTGTGTCCTCTCCTCTCAGGCCGCGCCTACATAGTGTGTGGCGATGACAAAGGCAGGCTGTGGACATACCACGTCTCCAATTTGCAGAAGAACAGTCTCCACACAGGGAAACCCATACTTCCCACTGAGGTATCTATCTTCTCAAAATGTCCTGTTAACTATACTACTCTGCTTTTATGAAATATTGGAGAGGAACCCTCTATTTATGCATAGATATAAAACAATTAAATGCTATTCAGCTCATTAACTGGCTGAGATCTGGGAACACGGTGACATTAATGGAAAAGTAGTCAAGTGGTTGACAAGTTAACGCATTAATCTGCATCAATGCAGCACTTAAAAACTGATTACATATGGCAAATAATTACATTTAAACATGTATACAATGATAAAATAACAATCGGGTTGTGTCCTTTGACTAATGCGATATTTTTCAAGTAATCCTTTCGTGGATTCAATCGACAAATCTACAAAAATGATCACACAAAAGCCCCACTCTAGATATAGAACCACAGATGTGTTCATAAGTAGATGGTTCTACGACTAAATCCGTTTGCGCGTCAATGTGAAGCTCACCGTTGACCCGCGAGCGTGGTCTGTGTTTCGGCAGGTGTTGGAGTGGCTGACCCCGGTGAGGAAGGACCACGGCCAGCTGGAGGGCCCCTCCATCAACAGCGTAGCGATGGACCCTGAGCTCAACTTCCTGGTGGCTCTCAGTGACAAGAATATGGTGATCGTGTGGAAGAGAGAGGAATCCTCCTGAGCCACTGGGACTGTGTGGCCGAAACTCATGATGGGAAGTCAAGTTTTTACGATGCAAATCCTTCAGGGGTTTTCTAATGGAAAGGAATTTAGGTAATTATGAGCTATGGTTTGTTTCCGGTAACACCAACATGCTGCTCGGTCTGTTTGGGGAAAAGTGATTCATGTTGTGAGATCAACAGTAGGATCTAACCCCAACACCTCAGTAGAGTAACGTGTGGCCTAAACAATTAACCGTTTTAATTAGCAGAATTTTATCCTAAAATACATCAATATTGCTGCTGTTTGGAATAGTAACCAACAGAAGAGATGTGTCACACAATTCATTTTGTATGTAGTAGGTAGCCGTATAGACTTTAAACGGTGATACACAATGTGAGTCAGGATTGTCTTTACAACTCATTGTCGCCCCAAGTGGCAAAAAAAGAATCAATGCAGAATTCATTTTGTGTCTGTTATGAATAGGACGACTCAAACTTCTTCTGTCTGTTTTTTGGGTGCAATTTGTGCTTACACTTTTTTTTTTCTTCAAATGTACATATTTTTAGTGAATGCACCTCATCTATGTTATGGTCGGTCTTTGGACCTTGCTGTTTAAAGTAACTTTATATAAAGTCCAGATAACAAGGAATGCAAACAGTCGTCACTAAGGTCAACATTGCTGTGAGGCGTGAAGAGGAGTAGAAAAGCAGCCTTCTTACTGCCTGCTGAGAAAATACAGCAATAGTGTCTAATCCTACAGTACTTCTACTGTGTGTCTGTACAACTCACCATGTTTTTATGTGTCGTGAAGTTGTACAACTATATTGATTTAATAAATCAAATAATTGCATTTTAAAAACGTGTTTCATGATCTGTGTGTCTGCAGTTGTAGTTTATATATACACTATTGACATATCTGAATATGTATCCTACCGCCAATAAAGACCAAATTTAAAATCTAGTAAATACGCAGGATTTTTAAACATGCAATGAAAATGCGGAAGATAATGTTTTGATCGCTGTGCATTTATTTGTATGCGTGTTACTCACATAACTCAAAATGTATCAAAACCAAATCGCCTGAAATTTGGTGCGATCATTGGTTATTATCCGGGGACCATTTGATTAGATTTTGGGATTGATCGGGTCAAAGGTCAAGGTCATGAAAAGGTCAAAATCTTCTTGAATCACATGACATTTGGTGGGATGATTGGTTATTATCCGGGGACCATTTAATTAGATTTTGGGGTCAACGGTCAAGGTCATGAAAAGGTCAAAATCTTCTTTTTACCATAGAGTACATTTTTATCCAATTGGCATGCAACTAATACCAACATGTTCATAATTCAATGCCCAATCTTGTGATATGCGAAGGTATGCGCTCTACCGAGTGCCCATTCTAGTTAAACATGCATGAGTGTCGACCCTTTACTCAGGCTAGAATACTTGTCTATCCTCAAGTCCGGCTGTTCCCTGCAATTCTGTACAAGGGGAGGTGGAGGGAGGCGGAGGGAGGCGGGGTTTGCTCCGCCTCCGGACGGATTTGATTGGTTTAGTTGTTCTGGCGTCGCCCCCTCTCTACTGTATTCAGATGCATGCCTTTGTGCACCATTTCGACGCAAAGCTAATGGCCTCGTAGCAAACCCTCTCCAAACCACTCAGTGCTAGTAACGGGAACAGGGCAGCCCACCTTGTTGACTCACACGGCTCGTTTTCCAAATGCGTCCGGGACTGGCGGGTATCGCGGTGGAGATGCTGAGCGGCGCGACCTGCGGGCTCAGACCGAGGCTCGGCAGCCTCCTGCTGGCCACCTTCACAAAAACAGTGCCGCCGATGTCAGGCGTCGGGAGCCGCAGGTTTCGGTCCACGTCCTCGATGCAGGGCTTCTCGGAGATGGCGAGGGAGCGGTCGAAGACTGTCACCTCGTTTTACAACCAGCCCGCTATCGACGCTTCTGCAGAAAAGGTGAGGAACGTGACATATATATGTTGTTACCCTGCGCACTCTTCTGATACCGTTGCTCCGACAACGAGGGGCGAGTAAGCTAGCTGCTAGCAATGTTTGTGATGCGTTCACCGACACTGGAAAAAGGCAGGTAAATGCGGTTGTCATACGTATTTCAAAGCGAACTCGCAAGAGTTCGTAGTTGGGACCCGATGTAAGGTACGCGGCTTTCTCCAATGCGATTATTTTATACAGTTATTTATTTATTTATTTCAACTAAAACACATTGAAGATCCAGGTTAACGTTATATCAAACAAAAAAAGTAGCTATTGTTAGACGTATTTATTTCCCATGACAATACATTATTTATGTGTTATTTGTCAATCGTGATTATTTGCACGATTATATATACATATTTATATTAACTCATTAGTTGCCCGTTACATTAACTATAACCGCTATTTAAACGATTCTGCCCCGAGGCCTTGAATGCATCGTGACAGTTCTTTGTGAACGTTGTGTTTTTATGCGAGTGACCTTCGTTGATCGCGGACAAAGTAATGGCATGGGGGAAAATCCTGCGAGCTCAAATGATGTCTGGTTGTGGCAAAGCTTGTTGTTTCTACTGGTGTAAAGTTTCAGCGATGGAGGTCGAATTGTCCCAGTTCATAATTAAGCTTGTGTATTGTGAAATGCTGTCAATTTTGATATATTTTCCCATCCTCTCTTTTTCTCAAACTATTTGTATTCATGCTAAAAGAAAACGAAGCCCTTAATAGTTAATATTATTATTATAGTTTATATGATTTCCAGCTATCTGTTGAATATGACTGGTCACACACACGCACAGACACACACACGTACACACGCACACGCAGCAAGTATTTCTTCACAGTTAAATGAGGAAGGAATCTGCAGCTGCATTTTCGAGTTCAATAATAATGTCATTAAACCACCACCCTTCCCCAACATGGTCATCAGCTACAAAAGGGAGGTTCTCCAAAGGATTATGACTATTATATTTTAAGTGCTGATGGCCGCTGATCTCTAAGACCACACTTGTGGCTGATTATAGTCAGCTGCAGTTTTTGGTCATCTGACTTGGAGCTACACATTAACCTGGTGCAGTGGGTCCCAAAGGGCTCTGTAGGAGGTCATAGGATGATTTAAAGGGATTAAGAAACAATGTATGTGGCTGTTCATGGATCTTGTACATTGTACCGGTTCTGCAAAGAAGCACTAGAGACAATGTTTTCACAGTCATAGTCGACACAGACACAGCTTTAAGTAATAAGCCTATAACATCACTGCTCCGTCTAGACCTGACTATAATTACATTTGTGTTTTGCTCTTATGGGAAGATATGGCATGTATAACAATAGTATTCGTATTCTTTCAGCTTAAAATGACAAATACATTTATCGTTCATCGTTTTTAATGGGAAATGTTTAAATGCTATACATGTCAATATTTGGTATAGTGACAAGTAAAATGAACATCCTTGTATCTCTTATTTGCTTCCAGAGAGAAGCCAACCGCCGGCGATTTAAACACTTTATGCATGTTGCTTATTAAAAGTTGTCTGATCTATACTTAGTAAAAATGTTTAAGCTACTTTATTCTTTGATAAGATGGTTTATTTCAATGGTTTATTTATTTACTTAACGCTAGACTCAAAGTTCTCTGTCTGCTTAAATTTGATTGGTAATATTAAAGTATAAAAAAATGCTGGTCTTCTTACTGAAACGTTGGTAAAGTTGAAGGACTACTACAGAGATATTCAACACAAAACCCTTATATTGCTATTTCTGAATGTGTATTGGTCAGGAAAGTCTTTATGGGTCCCACAGTGTGACAGTGTGACTCCAAGTGTGTGTGTGTGTGTACTTGGTGTGTGTGTGTGTGTGTGTGTGTGTGTGTGTGTGTCTGTGTGTGATCATATGTGTTAACGTCTCCCCAGGCCTCGGTTCGACTGACCTTAGCTACCCTGCTGTATTCTGGGAAGTCTCCCGATGGGCACCACATTCTGGTAAATGTTTCCGCCGCATTGAGAGGACCGCCAGCTTTACCTCTTTCATTGTCCAGCTCTTGGATCTGTGTGACTCCCCACTGACTTGCTTCTCTTTGTCCGACGTCTGATCTCAGAGCAGCGCCAAGTACCTGCACAAGGAGCTGCCTGTGCGAATCGCCCATCGCATTAAGGGCTTCCGCAGTTTGCCCTTCATCATTGGCTGCAACCCCACCATTCTGCAAGTGGTAAGAGCAGCAATTCGTCAGACACGACCGACCGACCGACCGGCCGCTCTCGGCTGCAGTGTCGGAGCTATACGTGAAGTGTGTTGGAGCGTCGGCCATGCAGCAGATTCTATAATAAGAAAGTGACAACCACCGCACAGGAGTATCATGGCCGAACCTTGAATGTAAGGAAGGGAATGTTATCTTGGACGGCCTTTCCACGGCGTCCTCCTGTCCACGTGTCGACATGTCCTTCGGCGAGACACTGCACAGTGAAACATTCGAACCAATACGATCTTTTTATACTGAGCAAAACGTTTCTCTCAGTAAGGTTAAAGTTTCCTATTCTTAGAAACTAGATCGTCTGCAGATTTTAAATATCGCCCCGCCATAAAAACGTACAGAACATTAATGTTGCCGGTCTGCAGACACGGTGGTTGCAGCTCTTCGTCTGAAAGCACTTAACATGGATTATACATATTTTATATCGTACTGAGTTCGGTGAATGATACGGAGAGTGTTGACCTCTTCAGACGTCGGCCTCGCTCCGTGCTCCACCCTGGCAGCGGGTGAAGTCGTGCCAGGAATACCTCCTCTGCTTGTACAGTCTAACATGTGTAACCTTCAGTATTCAGCATGTGGGTCAACTTGACATGACCCATTGACGATAAGGTAAGAGCAGGGAGACGAGGACGTAGTGTAGCCGTAATACGATTCCATGGAGTCGTATCAGAATCAGAATCATAAACGGTTTATTGCCAGGAATGTTTACACAAACGAGAATTTGTTTTGGGCGGAAGGTGCAACGTTAGACATGACAGACAACAATCAACGCGGCAGTAACAGTGCAATGTGTGTGTAAACTTAAGTATAAGATAAAGATAAAGTGCTCGGACAACAAATAACGTTAAACGTGTCTGTTTCAAGTGACAATTGTGTTTAAGTTAAAGTGCATGTTAAAGTGTGTGTGAAGGATGGTGATGGTATGGTGATGAAAGTCCTACATCGAGATATCGGGACATGCAGTAAGTCGATAAAGGCAAAGCAATGGAAAACTTTTCTCCTCATCCTTATTTTTCCACTGACCTTTGGTGGTTGACCTCAGTGGTGTCACAATGACTTAAAATAAGTTCCTAGAATTAGCTGAATTCACCAGTTTTGTTGGTCAAAATGACAAATGTTCTGCTTCTGTTGTGTGAACCAGTGATACTGGCGACCCTTTAAAAAAAGGGTCACCTCAATGAAAACGTAAGAGTTGAATACCTGCAGCAACCAGAACACATCTCCTGGAAAAGACGCGTCACTGTTAACGTTTTTTAAATGCCATCACGGGCAAACTAAATTCCTCGGAGGTCTCCTGTGGTGGTGGCACAAGCCGGTCATCACACACACACAGACGTCTCGGAACAGATTTTGGTTTGACGTGTGTTTTTGTTCTCTTCCCCCTCCACCCCGTAAGAGTTTCTGGGTTTGACCCCCGGTGGGGTCTGGGAACGCTGTTTTCCCCCCTGCGGTCAGAGTAACCGTCTCCTTGTTGACGATGAACTCTCACCCAGATTCCTTCCTCCTCTCTGAAGCAGCTCCGTGCAGATTACATAATGTGCAGCTCCTTTTGTACGCCACCAGTTGTAATGCAGGCCAGAGGGGCGTCACTCGCTCTATCCGTCTAAAGAAAGAAAACAATACTTGAGGTAGAGTTTCAAAAGATACACGTCCAGGTTAGGAATTGAAGTTTAATACAACCACCCCCATTTGAACGTGAATTAAAATGACGAGCAACGTTTCTTTTCTGTTTCTGGAGTCGTAGAAGCGTCCTGAAGTGTTCCGTAATGTCCACCACATGTGGATTTATCAGCGGTGGTGTGTAGGGCCCAGTAAGGGGGCGATGCTTTATAGATGGATGGACGGTCACAGTCTAACTTCCACCTCTGCTGTCCTTTTCTTGCAGCATGAACTGTATATCAGAGCCTACCACATGCTCATTGACTTCCCCCAGGTGAGTTTCTCCCACACAAACACAGGAAACACACACACACAGCAACACACACACACACAGGGTCATCATTTCTTCATTTCTTTGGGAGCGGTCCTGCTTGTGACCGTCAACGGGAAGTGTGTTCACTTGTTGTCCGTCTGCCCAGTTAGCATAACAGAACTGGATGTGCTGTGTGGCTGTTTTCAGGGAGAGTGTTGGCTCAGCAAAACAGCCCAGCTCACGGTTGAATATGTGTACGGCATAACAGTTCAATTTGTTCTCTCTTAACGGTAAACACAAGATTCAAAGTGCTGCTTTTGTGTGATTCTTTGTGGATAATTGGATAATCAACCTTTTCAATTTCATTGTTTGTTTGTTTTTTTATAAAAAAAGGAAAAAAAAGATCAAATTGATTTGAGTTCTAGTCGCCTAAGAATTCCTTCGGTCGAGGACAGCCTACAAACAAACAAACAAACAAACAGATGACCGCTTGTGCAATCTGAGTTTGAGGCATCAGGATGGATTTGGTTTCATTAAAATAGCCTTCATGTAGCCTTCTTGCACTGTTCCATTACGCCACACTCTGAACGCCATAAATCAGTGGAACGCCCTGTCTCTGCTCGACAAAGAGCTGCAGCTCTCGGCACTAAAAATAATCAAACAAGTCAACTGAAAACTGGCGAGCTTTGTACTTATTGAGCAACATTATTATGACTCATATGATTAACTTTGAATGATTTTTATTAATTACTTTTAATAGTATGTTTTACTTACTTTTAGTCTGTACTGTAGCTTTGCATTGTGTGTTCTTACCACATATACTGTTGTAGTGTGTCTTAGTGTAATGTTTGTTATTGTTTTATGTTTGTTTTGGTCTGTCAAGGGACTACAGATGCAAACTAGCTGTCGCTACAATCTGGTACATTCCCATCGAATGGTGACATTTATGTTTGAACTGTCACGCTAACAACTGTGCATGGGCCCTTTTGTAAATAACGATAAAATCAATAGTAATCAGGAACCGTGTGGAATGTTGGGTCTGTCCTCTTTTGACAAGCGTGTTCATGTGTTTACAACTGCAGGCAGTGACAGACCTGCTGAACATGTTTTCTTTTTGGCAATAGTTGAATATTCAGGTTCACATTAACTACGTAAACACCAATCACAGAAGAGATAAATCAACCATTCTAAAAAGACACTAACTAACTCGTTACAGTCTGCTCCACCACAGCAGGAATTGGTGATTCATACTTCTGATCTGTCATGTTGAGACATAGTTTATAATTTTTTCCAGAAGTCAGAGGATCTTTAATTTGTGAACTAAGAGTTGCAGTCTGATATCTTCTAGCTCTGCTACTCATGCCTTTCTGGTTCCAGGTGCTACAGCAAATGACATTTGTACCATTGTACTGTGCTAGCTGACATGGTAAACTATCATGTTATTAATGTGCACACAATGCATATAACAGCACTAATTTCATCACACTACCAAATACAATTGTAGTTGATTCCACCCAATCATTGTTAAGATAATAGTAGTTGTACATTATAAGGCAGATAATAGAAGATGTATGACCTTTGAACAACTGGAAGGCTTTTTTTGTGTGAAGCTTCTGTGCAGGAAGTGTAGTTTCATGGCCGGTTTGGGTTTTGTTGTTTCAACTTTGCATATGCTTTGCTGAATTCAGCAAGACAGGCTGTGTTGAGTTTGCGTTAACATCAAATGTACACTTCAGAAAACAAGGAAGCCAAAGTAAATAAAAAAGCTGCCCTTGAAATAGACTTTTAATTGAAGTGTGCATCTTTTCTATTCGCAGATCCAGGATCAGGACGCGGAGGCTCGATTCTGTAAGCTGGTGCAGCAGCTTCTGGATGACCACAAAGACGTGGTCACCATGCTGGCCCAGGGCTTCAGGGAGTGCCGCAGACACATCCAGGTATGAAGAGTCCCAGAACACAAGCTGCAGGAGGAAGCCAATCTTGGAATTGATTTCCCTCTAATGATTTTGTAATGACAGCCTATTTAGTATTCTGTTGATGACATCATTTAGGCAATTGAAGGTCCTACAAGCTGACTCTCGTTTAATTTCTCATGAAACCGACTGATCTGGGTTTTATATCCCCGAGTATAGTTAAGGTTCCAGATTTATGCTTTACAGGAAATCTGCCTTTTTTTTATTTGAAGGGTTTCAAAAGCTATGTTTTGCAGGACGAGGCGCTCATCCGCAGCTTCCTGGATACGACACTGTGCTCCCGTCTGGGAATCCGAATGTTGGCCACGCATCACCTCGCCCTTCACGAGGACAACGTGCGTTTATTCTGTGATTCAGATGGGTTTTTTTTTACATCCTTACTCTGTGTAGTTTGTAGCATCACATTTTCAGGTGAACACACCTTTTTTTTTAATTATTTTTTAAACTCGGTAATCTTTCAGCTGGTCATTGTAGATGTTGAATCATCAAACAGGGAACATTTGTTAATGGTTAATGTTTTCAGTCACGCATATTATTAATTAAATAGCTTGATATACAGTAGATCGCAGGAGAAGGAAACATCCCACACATTAAAAACTAGAAAAAAAAAAAAAAAGTTTCTTTCTTTGATTTGAGTATACTGAATTATTTCTGTTCTCGTTTCAGCCTGATTTTGTCGGGATGATATGCAGACGTCTCTCCCCCAAAAAGATAGTCGAGAAGTGGGTGGACTTTGCCAGGTAAGCGTTTAGTCACACGGCTTTGTTTATTTATCACCTTTAGATGACTTCTGTCTGCTTCTGTTGACTGAGGGAAGTCAGAGTTCAGCTGATAAAGTCCCTAAACTGTCGATGTGATATGAGCAATCATGTTTGTTTACCTTTTGTAATCTTATCTATTGACCTTAAAAGATTTACCTTAAAAAATCTTTTAGCAACTTCAGAAAAAAGGTTCACAAAGAAAGTTCATAGAGTTTGTGGGCTAATAATCATGTATCCTGTTATTTTGGGAGGAAGTGTACAGCTAATAAACACACTTAAATCCCCACAAGTAAATTGTGACTACAATTTAAGTACATATCTCAAATATTCTATTTAGTAATATTTCTTTCACACATCCAAGTCCTCCTGAATATATATTGTAATATATATTTTTTTTAAATCAACATAATTTGGGCAATATGACCGAATATCCGCAAACTTCCCACCAGGCGTCTTTGTGAGCACCAGTATGGTAACTCGCCCAGAGTGAGGATCAACGGACACGTCGCAGCTCGCTACCCATTCATCCCGCTGCCTCTGGACTACATCCTGCCCGAGCTCCTCAAGAACGCCATGAGGTAACCTGACTGACACACACACGCACACACACACACACACACAGCCGGCTCAACTGACCGCTCCAATGGGTACTTGTCCTTTCAGCGTCTGAGTCCAGCCACACCTTTAATGGTTAGGCGCCACCCAATGAATTAGCTGGCAGTCGTTGCCACAGTTATGCACAAAGCGACTGGCATAACAGCGTTAAACGGTGGCGCCTGTGGTATAATGACATTGATCCAACCTTGCAGGAAAGCCATGTGGTTTTCCAGACAAAAATATACTGTAGTTTCTTTTTCATAAATTCAGATTTTCTTTCTTCCTAATACGTCCCCTCCCCCAATTCCCTCAGCTGTGCAATAAATACAAAAATGTTGACCAAGAATGGCTCAATTATGCCACTGTAAATGGATGAACCCCTTGAAAGAAAAACATAAATCACCTTTTCTCTTCATAAATACATATAATCTTAATTTATGGTGAGATTATATGTCGAATTTGGGGTAAAAATAACATTCTCATCAACGTCTTCACAAAAGATAATGAGACATTTTCTGGTAGAAGAGTCCCCTCTCGTAAATTAGATTTGTACAAGATGACATTTTTTTCTGAAATATCAATCTAGATGGGAGATCTTACGGTCCTTATTAGGTACCTGTTTTTCGTTCGTCCAAACGGGCCTGCACTGTTAATATCATGTGCATGAGATGAGTGGAAATAAAATACCTTTTGGTGGAAACTCTAAGAGAGGCACTGGAGTGGTGATGTTAGTCCAGAGCCACCCAATAAAACTAAATCCAACGCATGCGGTCAGGGCAGACTCTTTAGGACTTTGTAGAAGGACTCTGCACAATGAATCCTTTAAAGTGGGTGATGTGCCATACATACATATACATATACATATACATATACATATACATATCCTCCTCTGTTGCTCTCCTGAAGGTGTCTTCCCTTTTTTTCCCAGTGAAAGTTTTTTTTCTATTTCTTGGGACTTTTTCCTGATCCAATGTGAGGTCCTGGGACAGGGATGTCGTATGTGTAGATTGTAAAGCCCTCTGAGGCAAATTTGTAATTTGTGATGTTTGGCTATACAAAATACACTAAATTTAATTGAATATGTGTATACAGACACCTCAAAATACAGTTTGAGGTCTGTATTTGCTAAAATACAAAACCAAAATGTTAAACATGTTTTATCTTCTCAGCTATCTACAAATACATGTACTCACTCACGTAGCCCACATCATCAAATTAGTTATAATTAATATGATAATGTGATTTACAGAATATTTGTTTGTTTATATAACAAACTGAAGTTGACAAAAGAAGTGCAGGACTCAGTAAAGCCTATCATGTCCCCTAGTGGTTAAAGTCGGCCACTTCGGTCCGGACTTTGTCTTAATATTAAACGGTTTAAACTCTTGATAAATGACATTTTTGACATTGCAAATGTCTCTGCTGTAGGACCAATAAAGGATTTCTCTATCTGATCGTATTCATCTCTTGTCTCTTCAGGGCCACCATGGAAAGCCACTTGGACACCCCGTACAATGTGCCCGATGTGGTCGTCACCATTGCCAATAACGACATTGATTTTGTCATCAGGTGAGTGCCGACACATCTGTTCAATAGCGACTGGTTTAAAAAATAAATTCAAAAAACCTGTTTATTCAACCCTGCAATGCGGCTGCCAGTGACGCCTTCCCCTCACGTATTAAATCGAGCTTCATCCATCCTTGTCAGAAACTGAAGCATTTTAGGGTCCCCAATTTTACAGGGAACCAACTATTTGGTCCCTGAAAGCTTCCAAAAGTAACTTACCTTTTTTTTCTCCCTTCCTTTTTAAGGATTTCAGACCGCGGTGGCGGCATCCCTCACACCATTATAGACAAGGTGATGGACTACCACTTCAGCACGGCTGAGGAGAGTGCACAGGACCCCCGGATGAGCAACTTCTTCAACAACATCACGAACAGTGGGAACCAGTCCAGCCCCATGCATGGGTGAGCATTTTAAATTGATGTCATGAATTGCAGCGCCATGGGAAATATTTAAATTGTTTAGATGTGCTTTCATGAGAAAAGTTGTTCTTCTTAATGTGGATACGGCACACTGACTGACAAGAACATTGAACGTTATACCAAAGAGGTTAGAACTAGTGAAACTGGATCGGACGTACCAATCCAAGCACCAGGTTTTTTTTGTTTTATTAACCCTCCTGTTACCTTTGGGGTCAATTTGACCCCATTCAATGTTTGACGTCACTAAAGAAATTATTGATTTTTTGCTTCATATTTCATGACTTTTCCAAATTTTTTGGGGACAACTGGGAAAACATCAAATTCACATGATGATATGTTTTCAATGTCCTGTACAATTTGACCTCGGGCTGTTTATCACTGTGTAACACATATCAGAAATGTCAAGTTTTTTATTTATTTAAAGGGCTATTTAGGTCGTCAACAGACACACATAACGTACCTCTCACTTAAACTTTGGAAACAATATTAATTCTAACCATTTTCTGGAGGTTTTAACTGCTGGGGGTCAAAAAGGGTAAAAGACGTGAGTAAATTTGAAGGTAACAGGAGGGTTAAATAACGACATTTATGCCCACATTGTTATGCCTTGCGGGGAATTCCTGTATTTCACAGCGACTGGTATTTACCTGTGGGTGGCATTTCACAGTCGTCTCCAGGACTTCGTCCTCTCCTGGGTTCACAGTTTTCCGATCACGGTCGGCCGCCGTGCCTCGCCGCCACGTCTTAACCCCGCTTGCCGTCTGCGTCTTTTGTGCCGTGCAGGTTCGGCTTCGGCTTGCCCACGTCCAGGGCCTACGCCGAGTACCTGGGCGGCTCCCTGTCCGTGCAGTCCATGCAGGGCATCGGCACCGACGTCTACCTGCGCCTGCGCCACATCGACGGCAAAGGAGAGAGCTTCAGGGTGTAGCGCCCCTCCTCGTGGATCCCAGACAAGGAATGGGGGCACACCGAGGGAAGCTGACATGAACTCCAGGACCATGGTCCACAAAGTGATCGCCTACACACAGTATTTTGGCAGAAACCTCCTAAATTCACCAACCCATGACTTCTTTTTTTTTTTTTTGCCTTTTTTGACTGACTATAAGCTATGTTAGCTCTCAAGTTGATGATATCAGTTGTTTTTCTATCGTGTTTTGTTCCCCGTGGCGTGCGAATGTCGAAGGTGATCGGGACGAACTGGACGGTAGTGGACGTTGATGTTAATATGGGAGGAAGGAAGGAAGGAAGCAAGGAAGGAAAGGAAAGGAAAGGAAAAAAAGCTTCAGTTTTAAAGAAGCTCACTTTGAAGTTACTTGTCGCATAGCCTCGCAATGAGTACAGATGTTTTGATGATTTAATGTTTCAAATGAAACTCCCGAGACAGTCCAGCAACCCTGTCGTAATCACCGGTCTGTAAGCACAGCCTGCGTGGCCTCAGCGTGAGCTGAACACCTCAACTCTTGGCAAATCATAGCGATGTTCTACTAAACAGTCTTGAGTTCAGCTCCAGAAATAAAATAAGAAAACGGCAAAAAGCTCATTCTTGATTTTGTGGATCTTTCAGGCGGGAAGCCAGCGAGGTGTTCAGCGGCCTTACTGTGGGACGTAGTTGTTCAAACCGTTCGCCCCGCTCTCTTTTCTTTTTGCTGCCTTTATCGGTTCACACAAACGCTCGCTGTCTATTGTCTCACTTTACCCGCTCAAAACTATGATAGCAGCGCCTTGGACTAACAAAGTAACAATATACCAGACGTATGGTCCTCCTTTTTTTTCATTTATTTCTTATTTTTAAGAGGCTTGTTTGAGTTTTCTGTCTTTTTTTGACTATTTTTGTACAAGAATACATTTCAAGATGGGTTCATTTGCACGGTTTCAATATGGACGTTTAAATACGCTAGGTTTCTAGTCTTTATGAAGGTCAATTTACTCCAGATCACAACTTGACTGACATTTGCTTGAGATGCCTTATATCCTTTTATCATTATACCTGAAATATCTCATCTGTCCTCATCGGTTTTTAGTCATTCCTCATTTTTCTTGTGAAAGTAAATCATTCATGATCAGAGCTCAAATTGGCTCTCAAACAAAAACACATTTAAGTTGTGATCACAAAAATAATCAACAAGCAAAGCCCTGGACTTTCTGATTTTACAGTTGGTCAAACGATACAGTTCAGAATAAAACTGAAGCCATGTCATGAAATTATCTCACCTCAAGCACTCCTTGCCTTTTGTTGAACATTCCAAGCAACAGATCAACCACAATCTTCATTTGGAGTATTTCTCTTTTTTTATTATCAGAAAGGACATTGTGAAGATGGGAAATGTATGAACTTTGTTAACCAACATTTCATCCTGAATCTTCAAAAGCGTCACATTCACAGACGGTGGGGAAACTGAGACACTTTAGCTTTTTTGTCTTTTGAAAACTTATAAATGTTTTTTTTATATCTTACAAATCCAGTAACTTGTTCACTTGGATTTGCACTCGCAACAATATGCAAAATGACTTTCCATAGAAATGCTCCTTGAGTTTAAAACACGAGTGAACCAGTTATTTGTGACGTAAGATATATCGTAAACATAATCTAATTTCATTTGTAAAAGGCTTGTATTTATTGAAACAAAACAACAAACCCTGTCCAATTGGCTGCTCCAGATTAACATAGAATGGCCTCTATTATCTGTACTTGTATTCTTGTCGGGGTTGTCTATCAATTAATGTGTTTATTGTGGTTTTGATGTAGTGTGTGTGTGTGTGTGTGTATATAGTTTATGCATGTAAAGAAAAAGGGGAGTTAATGCCACATAGAAGCCAGACTACGGTTTGCGTCCTGTTTCAGACACATTAGTATGTTACCATCATTGTTGGTCATCAAACGGTCCAAATTTGGGAGGCGGTTTGTAAATTTAGAATTTGGCTGCCTGACTGTAGCATGACGACATTGTCTGCTGGACTCGAAAGAGAAGTGTAGGCATACTCGACAATATTCTTCAAGGGGTTGAGGTGGATGCAGTGATCCTTTTTTAGTTTTAGAAGAGGATGAGCAAATCAGGTCATTTCTATTTTCCTGGTTTCCAATTTTGTAATTATTGCAACTAGTCAACCACAACAACAAATAATCATCTCCAATATGATGCCAAGTATTGGAGTCAAGTTACTGACTAAACCTGCTGCCATGGAGTTCTTTTGTCTCCTCGACTGAATTGGGTTTCTTTCAAACCTTTTGTTTTGTTGTTTGTTTTCCCCCAGTTTTGTGACTGTATAGACATTAAATTTGACTTGGTTGGAACTTTTAAGTGTGGTGTTATTTATTTATCTTTAAACGTGTGTGATCAATGTGGTACATTTTCATAGTTATAATATATGAAAGCATCACATCTGTGGTGTCTAACTTGCACAAGCCTTGTCAGGAAGGTGAAGTTATTGTTGTCACAAAAGTCTTACAGACATTTAAAACACTTGATCAGGGTTTGTATGGTCATGGAAAACCTGGAAAAGTCATGGAATTTTCAAATGGTCATTTCCAGGCCTGGAAAAGTCATGGAAATGTGTTATAAGCACATGTTCATGTATGCCAAATTTGAAATAATTAAAATGATTTTTTTAAGAAAGACGCTCAAAATATAAGCCAGCGTACGCTCTCCATACGCTACATTTTCTAAATTGTTCATCTTTATTCCGAGATTTCAGTTTGTTAATGGAAATTTGGTTTAAAGTCCTGGAAATCAATTGAACAAAAGGTGTAAGAACCCTGCTGGACGCAAACCGATTTATCCTGCTTTGATTGGACACTTGGACACACACACACACGACAATTTTAATATTTTTTATTTTGGAAGTCTGTTGCAGGCTATGAATTTCCTTCCTTCCCTCCCCCCCCCCCCCCCCTCTGCAGTTTCCGTTTAAGAAGCAACAAACCACAAACATGAGACGGCAGGAAATCCTTTGACAAGAACCCTGACTCTCGCTCTCTAAACAACTAAACAACAAGTACACATCTGTCGCTTCTCAAACTAACGGAGCTGCACTTTGGTCTTTCATCTTATTTGGAATGTGATAGTTTTTTAACGCAGTAACAAACGTTCATTCTTTCAGTTAACACATTGAAATGTCTCCAACAACAACAACAACAACAGGATGGGCCGAGGTAACGCTTATGACAACATGTACTGTTCTCATCTCCAACCGCAACCTTCAAACATCGCCTCGCACGACTACATTACAAGCAAAAATAATAGATGTAAACCTTCAGCATTGGCATAAAAAGGCAATTCCCTAATTTAGAGCCGCCAGTTTTGCAGAATAGATTGGCTCGTTACTTCTTTTTTTTAATACACCGGTGCCGTGGTCTTCATACGCGTAATGACAAAAGGTCGAGACGTTTGACCTATATTTGACCACATTAAGACTTTACAGATGGCCAGTTAGACATAAGCTCCCTACGTCGGGATGTACGACTCGACCGTTTACAAATAAAACAACGAGAACTGTTGTACGTGAGGCGGACTGAAGAGCAGGTTGAGTCTGAGACCTGACCCCATTAGTTATGTAACACATAGAATTATCAAATTCGAATGGCTTATGAAACGAGATTTGCAAATCAAAATCTTATAAAATCCCTTATTGAACCCATTTTACAGGCAACATTTTGCAAGGAAATAGATTCATAAGAAACTGAAAATCAAAGCAGCACATCTGTTGTGATCTTTTGATGCTGGAGCGAACAAACGATCTTTGGCTGAGCACAGAAACCAGAGAGCAACAATCAAACAAATCTCATGTTGTGATCAGCTCTTTGCTCACAAGGTGTGACGGGAGATAACAGATTAAATAAGATGCGTTAGGCTCGGAGGGAACCTGGGTTTTATATTTGGAACCAGACCCAAAATGTATCTGGCGACTGTCACCAAACCCTCCGATGAAAAACACAGACATGGCACTAAAAAGGACACTCGGAACATTAAAGTCCTTTTTGTGTAAACCTTTTACATTCTCCATGACCAACAGACGTAACAGATCTCAAACACAGACGAACAACTCTGACAACGCGACCGTCACCCCCGAGAATAAACCGGCAGTCTTGCATGTATTGGCCGTCTGCCGACTCCGAGCGGGGCCTAACCGATCCCCAAAAATAATTGTCGGAAAAAAGAGAGCCGACCGTGGGACGCGGAAGGAAGTCCTTAAAGGGACGGTCCCGTCGTCACACCGTCTGGAGGCCTCTCTCGTGGCCGTCCAGCTGCACCTTGATCTTGTGCAGCTCCTCGATCTCCTCGTGGTGGCGCTCCGTCTTGTGGGTCACCAGAGAGCGGTAGAAGTGAATGGTGAACACCACGAAGATCACGCCCACCGGCACCATGATGATGGTGGAGGCCAGCGCCGCCTGCCAGCCGCTGCTCCAATACGCGTTCGCGGGCGGCGTGGGCGTGGGCGTGGCCCTGGCGCCGGTGGCGTTGACGCAGCAGGGCGGGGCCTTTCGGGCGACGCCGGAGTCCACGGGGAGGAACTTGATCCAGCAGAGGAGCACCACCTCCACCAGGAACAGCAGGATGCCCAGCGCCGTGGAGAAGCCCCAGGCCAGCTCGATGAAGTAGTGCATGCGCTCGTGGGGCGACTCGCTGACCGAGTTGAGGTTGTGGATGTTGCTGACGGCCTCCACGTTGGGGAGGATGCAGGTGCTGATGAGCAGGGCGAAGAGGTGCACCGCCACCAGCACGGTGGTGCACACGCTGAAGGCGATGAGGAGCGCAGACGGGTAACTGTACTTCATCTCCAACTCCACCTCCACCATGGCCACCTGTTTAAAGAGGGACACGGATAACCAGATTACTGCTCGTCCATGTGAAGAACACTCGCTCTAACACCCATGCACATTAGGAACAACTCGTTTTTTAACTCGTCTGTCTGGAGGTCATCTCCACCTCGACGTGACCTTGACATGTGGACGAAACGACACAGGCTGCTGGTGGTGATATAGCTGAGGGTATTAGGCATCCATGCAAGTGCAGCTTATTTTATTGATAGTTAAACAAAATATCAGATTATAAAAACAACTTTACAAAATAAGTAATACAATGTGAACCAGACACAGGGTTTCTACAGGAATAAACAAGTTAAATGTAAGACCTTTTAATACCACGTCTAAATACAATTTAAGACCCAACTTACGATGGAAATAAAAAAGTGGAAATATACATTAATCTAAATTAATTAATTAAAAGTAAACACACTGGTGTCTGTATGGTGTAATGCAAAAGGATAACACAAAAATGTCATTGCTGTTTAAATTATATTTATTAATACAATATTTTCAGAACATTTAGGTCCCATAAACAAATGCTTATAAAATATCGTAAATATCTTTTAAAAAAAAATGCAGGCAACATAGTACCTCTTGAACAAAGAAAATCTTTTAAATAACATAAATAACAATTCCAGCTGCTTTTAAAATGCAAATACATTTACATAACAGAATGTGTGTGTGTGTTCTCATGTCTCTATGTGATGGATTTTTGTGCACTAGTTTATACGTCTACTCCTGAGCTTTTGAGAATATACTAGGAAAACAATCCTCTTTAAACTGTATGAATAAATAAACTTCCAGTTGACATTTGGTCCATTGAGATATAAATCACACATAGGAGGTCAAGCTGCTGCACACACTCCTGGAAAACAGAAAAAAAAGGCAGACTTTAGCCAAACAACAGTCAACACATCTCTTTATGACACCACCATTTCAGATGAACGTCAGACTGGATGATTAATACTATTTTTACTAATTAAGCAACGTGATTCAACCCTTGAGCCTAGTGTAAAGAGCATTTCACTATCTAGACATATTAACCAGACTCCACTCCCATTCTAAAACTAAATTCTAACGTGTAGTGTCCTATCCATAGATGTTATTCACTTGGAAAATCTGTAAAGTTTAACTTATAAGAGGTGAGTTAATACATACATTAATGGCAGACTTACTTTGAGATGCTGAAGTAGGTCGGTGCTTGCGGTGGAGCAGAAATTAGCCCCGGCGGGCAGCAGGCGGCCTTCGCTAGTCATGTGCTTCTTGCTCTGCACGTGAGATTCCAACGCCGGAAAGACTCCCGACACATAACGCAGCTTCAGAAGCATTTCACCGACCGCGACCAGGGATGTTCGTTCTCTTCCAACCATTTAGTATTGAACTTGCATCCCTCCATGTTTTCTAAACTAGCCGATGCTTCACATTGTAGGGGATGGGACCGAATACGCGGGGCCCCTTTAAGAGAAGGGGCGTGGCCCCGGTGACACCGGAGACATCGCAGAGTCGGAATTTAAGACAATTTAAGAATTTTTAAGGCCTTAATTTTAGGAAAAGCAATTTAAGACTTTTTAAGGCCACCCTGCAGACAAAGGAGAAATCAAACTAGGTACATTTTTGGGAAAAACATCCAATCACAGAATAACTCAATATTGTGTTACTAACAGTTTAAAGTAAAGCGTACACTTTGTAGAAACCTGATAAAACATTCCGTAATTTGCAATCTCACATTCTTGGTCCATGTTAGATGAGGTGTTCTGAATGTGCAAGAGCTATCCCATCACTAATCTCCATAGCAACAGGGGCTGGGGCTCATGGGTATCGTAGTTTTAAAAGCACTAATAAGACAGAACATTCAACACAGACAGAAGCTGTGAATGCAGAGAATATTCTGCATTGAATACTCATGCAGGGATAAATAAGAAATTATGTTAAAAAATGATGTAAATCCATTGTATTTGATATAATGATCTAATAAACAGCAGTATAAATATAAATATCTTAAGGTGGACATGCATGCATTACATTTCTGTGCAGCAGCGGGGGCGGGGCTTCGCAGACTGAATCCAGCACGTCGTCCGCAGCAGGCCTTCTAGGCCCGCGGCTCATTGACTGGCCTTCCCCTTTGCTGCAGGATGTTTTAACGTTACACACAAACTCTTCTTCCCTTCCTGAAAGTCAACAAGTGATAACTGGTTCTTGATGACGCTGCAAGCAACCAATCCGAGGAAAGAGCAAGAAATACACCCCCTTAACGGACACGCCCCCTGACGTCATCGCTGCAAGCAGCGCCGACAGGGCGACAAGAAAGTGGCCATTTCCGAACGGGCATTGCACGGGTTAATGTGAACATTTTATTCAAAACAAAACTCTAAAAAAGGCCCAATGTATTTGATCTTTCTTCAGTAAATTCTAAATAAATGAAACAGTGCAAATAAAATAAATCATGACATTGGACGAAGTGTAAAAGCAAAGCAGAGGAGTGTGACTGACCATTGCGAAGCCAGAGAGCAGCGCAGAGGTCCGGCTGGAGGCCTTCAGCTTGGCCCGGCTCAGGTAGAGCTTCCTCCAGGACAGGGCCTGCACCGAGTGGTGGTTGGAGCTGACCAGCTCCAGGTAACTCCGTCGCACCCAGTCCCTGTAGTCCATTCCCACGGAATCGGGGCCTCGCTCCGAGATCCCTGGGGTCGGGGAACCCATTGGCACGTGCAGCTCCCTGCTCATAGCAGCTGGTGGGAGTAAACAGGAGATGCGTCTTTGTGTCAACACAGGGCACAGCAGCATTAAAGACAAATAACTGGGATTTTAACCGTCAACATTATATCAGATTGCAGTTGTGTGGCATTTCCTCTGACATCATGATTTGCTCGTTCTGTTGACAGGGGGATGATGAAGTATGATTATAAGCAGAAAATATACAGCCATTTTATTTTTCCTCACACTAAGTTATATACATATAATTTATATATATAAATAATGTAGTTTTACCACATCATTAAATGTTATTAAAACATCTTAAAGTTAGAAATCATACATAAACCACATAACTGAAAGCAATAAAAAATATATATATATATGAACCGGTGATAAAAAAAAGAAGAATAGAACTAGAATCTAATTAGAAAAAAAGAAAAAAGTATAGAACTGGAATCTAATTGATGGCTAATGGAAAAAGAAAATGCAGATAGATGTATCACTTTGCATGATGGTATAACGATGATTAGCCTAGTCATCAGTACTGTTTTTTTTATCTTCCTTCAAGGTTAGAATAATTGATTTTCTTCATATGGCCCAGCCCTAGATCAACATAACCTCACTTTATTGACTTGTCTTCTCTGTCCATGAAACATGTCATGATGTAACTGTTTTATTGTGAAAAGCTAGTCAAAGCTATTGTAAAATACTGAAAAAGGCAGAGTTGGACCTCACCGATGACTCTTGTGTCACAAAGAGAAAATCCCTGCTGCAGGCGGGTTCCTTTAGGTAAATTAGTAGAAAAGAAGACGAGAGAGGCCGCTATATATAATAGTTTTTGTCCCGTTTTTTGATTTGTTGTTGATTTTTAATGCATTTCTGGCAAATTAATAACAAATTGGATCACAAATAAAAGAGTGTAATCACGGTTCTCCTGTCCGCATACTAGTGTCTACTATGTGTGTGTCTATGTGAAGCTTCCAGCCCCCTCCCCACTGCTTGCTCATCTCCACTAACAACTTCACGCAAACACGAACCAGTTTGGTTTCCTGAGTTCCTAGAAACGTAGACCGCGGCTCTGAAGCGGAAATAACCAAGTCTGGTAACTGTATTAGAATATCCTCCAAACTAAACCTCAAAATACACATTTAGATATAAAAACAGCTGTTAATCTAAAGTTTAAACTATTAACTTTAGTAGGAACACACATGTATCACATATTGAATCCATTTCATTGAAAGATTTAGCTTTACATACTCCAGTGAGGGTACCGAGTCCTCCTGTGATCCCCGCGGGGTTGAGCGCCCCTTTAACCCGCCATGAGAGTTATATTTAACCCGCTGGTAACGTTCAGCGAGCAAGGTCCGTTTACCGAGTTTAAGCTAGTTTGCAGATATGTTTACCCAACGTCCCCCGCCAGCCAAGCCGGAAGAGAAAACTGCTGACATTAAACTAAAACATGAATGAGGAGAGTTGTGCTCTTCTTTTTCGTAATCTTACCCGACTGTCGACGTGCCTTTTGGTTTATTTTAACTCCTAAAGTCCAAATGGGTCTTCTCTCCGCCCCTGCACACGACAATAAACCGTGACAGCCGCCTCGGCTACACCGGGTGCGTTTTGCTTGAACAACTTCCGGCTTTTCGGACGCAAATTATCAACAACAAACTAATTCAGCCTCGAGCAGTCGAGCTACAGTCTCTAAAATAGATGCTACTTGTTACCGCCATGTTTAACGTACCAGGTTGCTGGCTCTCCACGCTGTTCAGGTAATTTCGCCAGGCATCGGGTGTCTCGTTTGCAGCGGAGACCCGAGGCAGGTGAGGATAACTACGGCGGGTAGAATAGCTTTTCCGGTTGGGCGTGTTGCCTTCAAAGTAAAAGCACAAACGATTCACATCCGAATCAAATCGTGTAGAACACGAATACACGTTCACGCAAGCACTTTACTTAAGTACAATTAAAAGGCACTTTTTAATGTTTCCTTCACTCCACAAATTGTTTGGAGGAAAAAATTGTATTATGCATTTATTTGACAGACTTTTAGTAACTAACTCACTTGCATATTTAGCTAACTAATACATATTAAAAACAACTACTAAATTATGATATGTTATTACAGATGAAGCCACACTTATTAAATATCCAAATTAATAGTTGCCACACCTCGCTTGATCAGCTGCCACATTAAAAGAAATGTACATATTTATTCATCACAAATTATATATATATATATATATATATATATATATATATATATATATATAATATATATATATAATCATACAACACGGGACGAGATGTTAAAATTGCCCATTGTGCTCGTAGATGGTATGCACTCACATGAGATTTATCGTGATGTTGACAGAGTGGCATGGAAGGTTTATTCCTTAGACTGGGTTAAGATTTGAATTTAGGGACCCATCCTCAGTAGTGTGCCTTCGAATCAGTATAACATATATATAATATAATAATATAATTGTGATTCCGAAATAGACAAAATATAATGTTAAGCTAATAATGTTGTACTCTTAGCAGCCACGTGCACAGACATGTTGGGGGGCAGGTACTCAAATAAAAAAAGGGCACCCATTGGCAAAATTATTTTTATATTGATCACTGTAACTTGAAGTGATCAAGTAATTGGTTGTTACGAAACACATTGTCTCGTGTGACGACATGAGAGCTGAACGAAATGACATATTACAATTTGTTTTTATTTACAAAACAATAGGAGCAACTTACTAACCTTCACCGGTCGGCTTAAAAGAGTAAACGCAAGAACAATCCAACACTTGTAATAACTACTTAGAGTGAGGTCATGCCAGGAAATATCAGACTGAGGTTTTATAACGTTTTTACAGAAGTCTGATATTTCCCGGCATGACTTCCCTCTGGGTTAGTAGTTATTACAAGTGTTTTTTCTTGCGTTTACTCTTTTCAGCCGCTGCAATTACTAATACAATCTTTGTAGCGGGGGCTTGTGAGCGTCGCGGATCAGGTCGAGGCGAAATTCTCACAATAACTTAAATAAATGCCCTGACAGATATCCAAACACATTTGGGGGGAATTGATGACAGAGAGTAATTTGTATTCTTATCTTAAATACTGATTAATGAAGAAGTAATGTGTCTACGTCCCTGGGAAATAAATCTTGAGCCGGAGATGTGCCAGTTGTAGAATTACAATATCCTATTTCTGACGTTCAGTTGTGTCTTTTCCCCAAGTCATGTGGTAGAATAGGTTGGCCGTACTCAAAGAAGAAGAACAACTCATATTGACATTTAATTTCTGGATATATTGTACTTGTGTGATACTGGGTATTGACTCTGTGCAGGTGTATCTACATAAAGATGTTCCAGATGTGTGTCTGTGTGTGTGTGTGTGTGTGTGTGTGTGTGAGAGAGAGTGTGTGTGTGTGTGTGTGTGTGTGTGTGTGTGTGTGTGTGTGTGTGTGTGTGTGTGTGTGTGTGTGTGTGTGTGTACGCCTGGCTCAGCGAAATGAGGCGACCTCTTTGTATGTATTGTTTATGTATTTAATGTCCTGTACTCTAGGTGTATACATATCATTTAGCATCCATTTAGGCTTTACAGCTCATACAGCTGTACTGAATAGCAACAGATCACTGAGAAATAACAATATTAATATAATATAATATAATCGCTTTGGATAAAATCGTCTGCTAAATGTAATGTAATGTAATATAATAATAATAATAATAATAATAATAACAATAACAAAAACAATAATAACAATAATAATTATGATATTAACTTGTATGAATAAAATATATATTTAAAAAACATGGGGGAAATAATTAATATGTCTCTCTGTATTGTTCAATCACACGCACGCACGCACGCACGCACGCAAGCACGTCAATGCCATGGAAACCGGACCAAGGGTATTTAAGGTCACGGACATTCTGATTCTTCCCTTTGCACCTTGGACTTTGACACGAGCGGACCTCACCTGTGAACCCTCCTGTGAACCCAAACCTGCGAAGGAAACTCTGAGACTTTTGCTCTGCTTGAGACTCTTTGTTGAAAACTAAACTTGTTGGCGACCAGAACGACACGAGATCCGGACTAGAGAGACCCGAGACCCCGAGGAGGCCCTCCGACGAGCGAGAACCGCCGACGAGGCCCTGCTGAAGGGACCGGACTGTGATTTAGACCTTAAGGTAAGACATTTATTCATTTAATTTAGCATTTTTAGTATAAATGTATCCCCTTAAATCAATAAAAGTGTTCTCAGTTTAGAAATCAGTGAAACTTTTTGAGTTTTAAGGTTTAGAATGTTGACAGAAAATTTTGGGGAAAACATATTTTGTGAAAAGTGACACTTAGTCGATGATTCGTCGTGTAAAATGAGTATTTTAATGCAGAATGTCTTGAAAATTTCGGGAGATGTGCGGAATGTGTTCCCAGTTAGTGCAAAGCTTCGAACCCCCTGGAATTTTGTTTTACGTCATCAAAACGTCGAATTGCAACTTTGCAATTCCTGAAAAAAGATGGCGCCTGTGGCATTTTTATGGAATTCTCAAATCAACTCTGTAAAATGCATAAACTCGTCGCCGTGGTAACCTTATGGAACGCTCGCGCCCAGCGGTCACCTCACCTGAGTTGCGCGCGACCCCGAGCTGCTCTGTTGTGACCGTTGAAACGGGCCTTGTTGTACACACATCTGCTCCTGTTACTTTATCATATTAAAGGGATTTATTTAATATTAAAATGCACTGTGCTCGTTGTCGCGGTGCTTTGTTTACTGATGGGAGTGCACGAGCGCGCGTTGCCTCCAGCGTCTCCTCCACGCGCTCTGAGATGCATCTCGTGAAGTGGAGAATAATGAGTTATGAACGGAAGAGGTCACAGTGGTCATGCTGGGTTAACATCGCCATGTTTCACTGTGCGTCCTCGAGTCTTATTTATTATGATGTTATACGTTGTTTCGCTGCGTGTTATGACAGAAATAGGCGCTGTAACGAACACCTGTAGAGGAATTGGCGTGAAGACTACTGCTGGTGACGCTCCTTTACTTTATTTCTTTAGGTCAACCTTTTGAAGCCTCGCCCCCTTTGCCCTTTGACCTCAACCCAAGCTTGAACCTTCTTGTTGACCAGAGCTGTGAGTATCACTCCTTGAGCTGTTGACCGCTATCTGAAAGTTATCCTTAAATCTCGTTCTAGCTCCTGACTTCCTCTTCCGTGGACTGCCGAGAAGCCGGAGGATGGACCCCTGCTCGGCCTTCTTCACCGGACGTACGTTTTATATTTATATTTAGCATTTTTGTTATTTTTTCTTACCTTAAAACCATTTAAAACGTTCTCAGTTGTGAAATCATTGAAACCTTTTGAGTTTATAGTTGATCAGTTCACAATATCAAGAGGCCTGTTTGAAACATACACATTTGGTGGAGGTTTCTCCGTGTAAAATGATTATTTGAGGACCGGAATATCAAATATGACAGTTTTTACCTTGATTCTGAAATAGAATAATACGTCAGTGTGACGTCATCACACCAGGTGTGTTGGAGACGCATCTGATTGCGAGAATGAGTTGGTTTGTTTTGACTGTTTGACTGAAACGTCACTTATTCAACAAACATCTGCTCCTTTTACTTAATACTATCCCATAAACTATTTATTTAACAATCAACCGCACAATTAAAGGCTTAGAAAGGGGAAAGTGAGAAGATGTGAAACATTGTTTAGTCTGGAAGGCGTGGCTCACTCGTCTAAACAGTTGTACATTGACCTGCTAACTGATTGATTAGCACCTGGAATCTGAAACTATTATTGCTCGATGTAATCCAGAAATATTTCATGGCGTGACGAATCCTGTTTGAATGTTTCCCTGTAGCTGGTGCCGCCTTCGTTGGAGCTCCACAGCCTCCGCCCCGCCCCCGCCCCCGCCCCCGGGGGCAGCCCTGGGAATCGACTACGGAGGTAAGAAATCAGAGCAATGCACAATTAAAGGTTTATATAGGGGGAAAGTGAAACGATGTGAAACATTGTTTAGTCTGGAAGGCGTGGCTCACTCGTCTAAACAGTTGACCTGGTAACTGATTGATTAGCAGCTGGAATCTGAAACTATTATTGCTCGATGTAATCCAGAAATATTTCATGGCGTAACGAATCCTGTTTGAATGTTTCCCTGTAGCTGGTGCCGCCTTCGTTGGAGCTCCACAGCCTCCGCCCTCGCCCCCGCCCCCGCCCCCGCCCCCGGGGGCAGCCCTGGGAATCGACTACGGAGGTAAGAAATCAGAGCAATGCACAATTAAAGGTTTATATAGGGGGAAAGTGAAAAGATGTGAAACATTGTTTAGTCTGGAAGGCGTGGCTCACGCATCTAAACAGTTGACCTGGTAACTGATTGATTAGCAGCTGGAATCTGAAACTATTATTGCTCGATGTAATCCAGAAATATTTCAAGGCGTGACAAATCCTTTAATGTTTCCCTGCAGCTGGTGGAGTCTACGCTGGAGCTCCCGGCCCCCCTATGGCCGTCGGGTTAGTCCAGGAAGGTAACGTTGGGCAAATTGAGTTTAACATGGCGTATGTGGCTTTATTGCTTGTCTTGGAGCGTATCCCCCCAGAAGAGGCTCGACTCCGACTCATCCGACTCCGACTCGCCCGACGCATGGCCCGCGTCCAACCTCGACGGGGCCGCCGCAGACGGGCCCGCGGGTAAGTTATCAGGTTAGTTATCAGGTAAGTAATACACTTGTCCCTTTAAACTTACACTACATTGTTTAAAGTACTGTTATTGGTTTGTATGTGCATTTTATTTTATTTTCTACTGTAAATGTGATATGCTAGAATTGTTGCACTTTGTTGATTGTTGATTGTTGAATGTTATTGTCAAATGTTGCACCACCACACAAACATACTTTTCAATAGATAGATGGATAGATAGATGGATAGATAGATAGATAGATAGATAGATAGATAGATAGATAGATAGATAGATAGATAGATAGATAGATAGATAGATAGATAGATAGATAGATAGATAGATAGATAGATAGAGGTGATTTATTATAATGTCTTGTAGCAGTTGGCAGGAATGTTCTCCCGTATCTGTCCTTGGTTCTTCATGTTCTCTCACCCTCTCTTTAGCTGTGGAACATGAAGCTCTGTCCCCAGCCCCCCAGGAACCACAAGAGGAGCAGGGAAGAGGAGGAACTGCCCGTGGTTATACTTACTAACATTAAGAAAAGTCTTCAAGTTTTTTATTTAGGTATCGATTGCCGTCGAAGAAGATGACGAGGGAGGACCACATGAGAAGAATGAAGGACTACAGGACCAGATGAAGAGCGGCGGGGCGGTTGCCTTTCCTTTAGTGGGCGGAGTAAGTAATCCCTCACTCAGACTACAGAAGTATCAGTAATACGATCCCATCATCGGAGGCCAGATCCAACACAACAATGTAAAGGTTGTGTGGTTCAGTTCAAACGTATTCATCTCTGGTGTTTGTGTCTCACAGGGCAGGACTCTTCTGTCTCACTCCCAGCTGAGGGAGGACGTCAACCAACCCGTCACCCTCAGCAGACCTCTGAACAAGTGCAATCAGGACCCCCCCCCACACACACACACACACACACCCCCGGCCCGCCCGCCCCGCCCACACAGGAAGAAGAAGACGGACGCCTCAGCCTGAACAACAAGACATAATAATCACATGAAATACTGTATGTTCATGTAAACTGTGTACAGTATTTAGATTCTTATCTCCTGATTTTAATGAATAAATGTACTACAAAATCTAAATATGTCTTTTTATTAAACAACTACTGGGTCAGCAAACACTGTTATGATGTTCACATTGGGTTATAAATCAACTTTAATGGTTGAGACTTCTGCACTACAATGTTATAGTTTTTATACTTACTTAATGTGTTGATTCTTAATAATTAATGTCAGTAATATATTGTTAGTTTTACGCCAGTGCTCATTTTTCATCTTCGTAACGGTTAAACGATTAAACCCAAAATTGTATTTTTGTTTTGTGTTTTGCCAAATATAGCTTAAATGACCACAAATATATTTTATCATACAAAACATCCTAAATGTGAAGATGTGCTCCACATGTTAAAGCATCTGAGGGAATCTTGTGATATTGGACTAAACAAATGTATTGAGCTGAATTGCATTCACTTAGCTGGAGCCGAGACTGGCGTCTTATCAAACAGAAGAAAAATAAATCTGTTCGCTCTTGCCTATCACGGGCCATCGAAATTAAATCACTTTGATGCTGAATGAGGAATGTTAACTGATGCAAATTGGATGATTTAGAAATGGAGATCTGTTGAATAATGTCCATCACATCCTCGGGATATTATGGTCATGCTTCTATACTCTTGATGATGACATTGGCAGGACTGTTTCATTCTGTATGTTGAGTGCAAATGAACTTTCAAACCATATTACTACTACTTTTGCTAAATGTAATAAAGGAAATGTTGGACTTACATTGCACCATATTCCTCAAATGATGGACTTCTTCAGCTGGAATATCAAGTCCCCCACTTTAGGTGAGCTACCCATGCATCCGGCAACAGAGCAGTTATGAAGAACAAAGACTCAAATCAGATCTTAATCTAACTCAGTATTCACCCTGACTCACTGGTATCATTGTCTTAGTCTTAGTATAATTGCATCTTTGATTTAATAACAGCACATTGTTGAAGTAAAGTATTACAAAACAGATAGAAGGGGCTTGTGTGCATTTGGAAAGATGATGTGTACTATGTGTAAAACTGCCAACCAAATGACTGAGGGTCAGAAAACAGTTATTTATGTTAACGGATAAGCCTAAAAGTATTTAATCGTTCTCTTAATGTCAATGGAATCCCATGAAAAGACCAAAACCAACAGCACATTTACAACCTAGTCCCTGACCCGTCCATTATCTCCGACTGTAGGTGTAAATAAATGAAAAGGGCTAACAAATACATTTAAAAACATTTTTATTTCTCCCAACAGCTGGACAGTTTTAGTATTTTTTACTCAAGCGAAAAGAGTCAACAATAAAAGGAGTACACAGAGTATTTAAAACATTTATTGAGTATCATCACAGTGTACAAGGGAAGAAGCTGTGACATCAAAAGCCAGAAATGGCTCCACGCTGCTGGTCTGAAAAACAATCCTCACATAGAGGATTTATTAGCAGGACACCAACACAAATAAAAAGGACTTCATGTCTTTCCTTTTCATGATTGAGCAAAGTGCTGACCGACAGGGCACTGACCAACTTAAACCAAGAAGAGTTCCCACAGACTAATAGTTCGAGTGCACAGATCTACTGCTTGGAGCAGCTCTTTTTAAAAAAGGTTTTCAGAACGCCCTGCCCTGCTATTCATATTGTATGCATAATAGGAAGTTTCTTTCTAGTTTCACCTACATGTAAAATTTCCTGTTTTGGAAAAATACAAATTAATATAAAACATATATTTAAAAAAAAAGCATTTGTTAATGTGCAGTACAACTCTAGTGTGTTTCTTTTAAAGCCCTGCTTTAAAGGCCTTCTTGTGCGTTCACACTGCTTAGCGACATACAAATTAATCTGAGTAATTAAGTGAACATATTGAGTATTTAAATTGAACACGGTTGAAGCCACTAAAAAAATTCAGAGTTTCAAGCGTCTCTCTTCGTTTAGTGAAGACGTGTTATTTGTTCGGCAGCTTGGTTTCATGAACATTTTTAGGACTGTTGAGAAGCCGATTCCAGTAATATTATATATATATATATATATACATAAATATAAATATATATATTTATATATATATATATGTGTATAATAGCCTTTTCTGCATGACCTGCTGCTGCTATAAGGCCATTATGATATTTTATAAGTATATGTACTGGGCAGAAGGCTTACACCCTCTGAGAAGAATACAGAGGATGTATGTGGATCATTTGGAGACTTTTGAAGCCTGTCTACCCCTAAAGAGTGCTTACAGTTTGTTATGTCTAACCATCAAGGATATGCATGTGCAATGACAAGCCAGCAGACAAAATGAAACACATGATTTGGCTCGTTGATAACTACACGCCGTCTCAACACCCACAGTCTGTCGACATGAAATTATGGATTATCAGCCGAGTTGCTTTCAGTGTGTGTGTGTGGACGGTGGGGTGGGGGGGGGGGGGATTCATTCCGGGCTTTATTTAACGCTGACTATTGAGGTGCTGTGGATGGACTCCATGACAGCGGCCAGGCGGCTGCACAGGTCGTGGGCCTGGTTGACGTGGACTTTGGGCGGGTCTTTAAGAACGACTGTCTCAGCCGAACCATCCAGAACCCGAGGCAGAAACTCCCCCAACTTCACCTGCAATGAGTCTGAAAACAAAGTTTTGTTTGACACTTTAGTTCAATGTTTGTTAGTGTTAGTACCAGTGCATAAAAGGCATTCTAGGCATAGTGGATGACGAATGCGCCTCACTAACGTGTCTGATGTGTTGATTAGGGAGTTTTATCTGGGCGGATGAGCAGATTTAGTTTGTGAGGAGGTTCAGATTGCACGGCATTGTGTCTTTGGAGTCACTTGCCTTTCTTCCTGAGTCATCCAGATTGTTAAGTTGATGTAAAAAGTAAGAACTCATTGTCTGTCATTATGATTGTATCTTGTATGTATCTACTACAGCGCCGAAAAAAAAAACAAACGCACCTTTATCTTATCTGGAAAAAAACACAGATTAACACTTCACTGGCATTCCATCTTGTTCTTATTATGGTACTTTTTGTTTGGACTTTGTTTGAAATGTTACTTTCTGTATCTTTGTTGTCTTAGTGTGTACTCTAGTTGAAAATGCACTTTATTGTAAGTCGCTTTGGATAAAAGTGTCTGCTAAATGACATGTAATGTAATGTAATGTATGTGCCTAGTGTGATGATGGATATTGACAGTATTGTCACAATGCTTATGTTTATAATGTGTAGAGAGAGTAAGTCGCCATAGTCTCTGGGAGAAAACGTCTTTTTAAAATTAAAAAAGTAGTATGTAGCATTCATCATCTAACCACAGAGTGTGTGTATCTCGCACTTGTAAACCTGGTCTATAACCGCTATGTAATGAACGCTCCTATCTTCCTCTTAGGAGTAATATCATTTCCATCACTATCATACTGTTTGTTGTTCCTGTTTTATTATGTATATATATGTTATATATTTTGTATATGTTTTCTTTTTCTGATGACAACACTGGCCCTGACAATGGCTTATGAAATAAGAAAGACTGAGAACTGATGCACAGGATCAGGATGCTCCGAGTGGACAATTTGGGGTGGTGGTTCAGAGTGTTGCAAGAAAGCAATGCAACAGGCAACAGAAGGGCAGAAGAGAAGCAGGCTAGCAAAAAAAGATGTCAAAAACTAAATTTCTAAATCTATCTAAATTAAAATAATAATAAGGAATGTAAACAGGAGATTAAAAAGTTCATTTAAACCGTCGTGCGCAGAATCGTTTGAGATTATTTTGTATCTTTGCTGCCATCTACCACATGGAATGAACACATTGACCACGATTAAATGTCAGGATGAGTGTGTTGTCATCTACTCATCTTACCGTCCATGTCCTGGCCCAGGCAGCAGCACCAGTGGCTGCGGATGCTCTCCATGGCGTCCCGGTCTTCCTGGGATAGAGCCGAGTCTCGGCTCATCAGGTGAAGGCACGGGATGACGGCCTCGTCCATGATGGCGACGCCCTCCTCCACGTTGGTCTCCTCACCGCTGCAAAACAGCCGAGATGCGCTTTCATTCAATGCCTGCATAGTGGATGAAGGGAGGAGGAGGAGGAGGAGGAGGATGGAGGAGAGAGTGAAAGTTATTGTTCTTCTGTATTTACTATATCAATATTTGCATTAATACTACATAGATACAAAAAGGTAATCATTTTTAGTCCCACAGTGGGGACATTTACAGGATTCCAGCAGCACGGGAGTACACAAGTGAACATAAGACCTAGTAGGATCAAATATAACAACAGTAAATACAAATGTAAACAGTCTACGGTAGCTGAATAATACAACATAAAATAATATGTACACACAGGCAGAATAAATATGGCTTAGTCCTCATCCTCCTGTCTCCCACCACCTCCACCATAGCCAGTGGACTCCCCAGCACACTGCTGGCCTTCTTGAGAAGTTTGTTTAGTCTCTTCCTGTCAGCGGTCAAGAGTCAAAGAAGGGCTTCAGTGCTCCCTGCTCTCCAAAATACCTCCGTCTCCTCAGCAGAAAGTCTGCTCTGCCTCTTTTTATAGAGAGCATAGGTGGATGATTTCATACCATGAGATATGTAGTGTGAAAACAATCCCGCCGCAAGGTTCATTAAGTAGCCGTTCTGAAGCTTTCCTCCGTTTTCAGGGAATTTGAGATTTGTGAGGAACTCTTGCTCACTTTGGTGAAGCCATGTTCATTTCCTTGATGACAACTATGAAGAAATATGTTTGTCAACAACCTTTATTCCCATGAAGAAGACACCGGCATCAGTAAACAATAACTGTGCCGGTTTCTTCGTCCTGGGAATAAAGGTTGTACAGTATTTTTGACGAAAAAAGGAAAGACTAGAATGTAGTTTAGAAAATAAAAAATATTCTCTTTCCCCCTGTCCCACATTTCTGTCTCCTCTCACACTGCACTCGGTCCATCTCTGTCCTTCATGTCTCAAAAAATGTGTGCTACCTTATTGCACAATGTTTGCAGTTTGGGTCAGGTTTAGTGGTTCAGTAATGCTTATTTAAGCATATTGGGCGGCTTTTCAATATAATCATATTACTAAATAAGAACAATTGACACTAAGGCTAAATTTAAAAAATAGCTGAGAAAATTAAGAGCAACATTTTTTGACTAAAAGTCTGTTGAAATGTAATTTATTTGTCGACTACAACTGGACAAAACCTTTTGAGTTGTCGTGGACTAAAACTTGAGGGATAAAAATTACTAAAAAGAGACTTAAACTAAAAAGTATTCTCTTCTTTAGAGTAAGAATAAGACTAAATCTAAAATAGCTGCCGACATGTACACTGGCATGAAAGCTGCAGTTTATGCCGAATGATGGAAAACTCCAGGATAGATAATAAATAGGATTTTAGTTGAGGTTTTTATCTCAACTTGTGGTTCCATGGTCAATGATGAACGCCATTGCTGTTTGCAGCGTATAAACTACTCAGGACACTGAGCCAAGTGCTTCTTATCTAAAACTTCTAAGTCTAAATATAGCAACTTTGTTCCATAGATATGTCAATTGCTCTTGGCCACATTTCATGAAATGTCTCGTGGACACCGATAGTTCCCAGAGGACGACGACTATGATTCTGTTGACATTACTGCAGCAGACTGACGTCACATTTACATCTTCATATTGCAACTTATATTCAAACCTTCGTGAAGAAGGATTGAGGTCAGTGCTGTCGTGCTTCACCATAATGTACTGCAGTTACACACACACACACACACACACACACACACACACACACACACACACACACTGACTGACTTCTGGAGCCGCCTTACTCACGGTGAGACATTTCCTCCTGTAGGCGGCGATAAGACTCTTGTCCATGCCACGCTTCTCTCCATTCCTAAGCAGGGTTGCGTTGGTCTCGTACGCATGAGCCAGGAAGATCAGTGCCTCTCGCATCCTGCAGAACACACACACACACACACACACACACACACACACACACACACACACACACGAGGCAACGTTTTTTTTATAGGGCGGGAACAAATGTATTTCCAATGAATGTGTTGCAACACAGTCTTCATATTTTAAAAGTGTTTTGCAATTGTAATCTTTTGAGTTTTTTACCTCTTTTACCTCGCCACAAAATGTTCACGCTGCATTCATTTTCTTATTGAACAATGTCACGTATGAAAAGACAGACAAGTCGATGATGTTCTTCAGCATAAAGAACATGAGCTACAGGGTCTGGGTCGTTGTCTACGTGTTGTATGTGCGGTGGAATTATGGTAACCTTTCGCTGAATACATAAAACACACAGCTTGATATTGATCTCACCCGACACGCGCCGGCCAGGTGGTGTGGTGCTGGTTTACATTCAACACCTACTTCTCATGCTGGTAGTGCTCCAGTCCGGTCAGCAGGTAGACAAACACCGTTCTGAACAGCTTGTAGTCGTCATGCCACTGCTGTGAAGAAGCACAGGACAAAAGACAATTACTCCATTTGTTATTTGTGCTGCTTTTTAAAATTTAAATGTTCATATGAACTAAATACAGGCGTCATTTCTTCTCTAGTTGTCTTTTCTATTCTTTATAACTGCGAGGCACTAAGTCATTCCATTTCACGCCTCTCTCAAAGGACAAGGCTGGCGATATTCTATATTTTTATTACTGTCAGCAAATCTCATGATAAGAAACAAACAGATCTTTTTCACAAGTAATATATCTGATGTTTGTATTATATTTAATGTGTTGGCCCAGTAGGCATGAATGGGTCTTAGTATGTATACTAGTATGTTAGTAAGTATACCTTTGCCATTTCAGTACACTGCCGTATGCAGGAAAATGTACCTGACGAATTGTTCCGTCTCAAATTTACATTTGCCATTTAAACTTGTCCTGAACTGAAAGCAATACAAGACAGTAGCAGAGACAGAATAATTTCCAGTGAAATGATAACAAAATTGGAACAGGTAAACCCCTCATAGTGTACGAGTCAATGTCCAAAAAGGCAGAGGTCAGCCCACCAAGTACTCATCCATGTCCATGTCCTCTGGCTTGATGAGGCGCAGCTTGGTTCGGGCTTCCCTCATGATACTGATGGCTCTGCATGGACAGAAAAGACATCATGAATGCTAATAATTTACAAAGGGAACATTCACACTGTGGCGCAATGCTCTGCTCTGGCCACTAGATGGCGGTATGATCATACTGTACGTTCTACTCTGTATTAGTCTTATGATGAGCTGCTGCTGTAAAGCCCCGTTTTATCTTATTTACTCAATTACTTATGCAATGTGTAAACATCATACATCAAACAAACAACCAAAGAGAAAACTATGGAACATTCTTCTTTAAATCATTTTTTTATGGTTCCTAATGCTTTGAGCCTGACAACTTGTACTGCATATAACAATATAACAGAATAAGGCCTGTACCAAATGTTTACATTTCAAGCTTCCATTGAGGTTTTTGAACATCCATTTTCATCAAATTTTCTTCATAATCTTTTCATCCTAAATTGTGATATTAGTTTATCTATATTCTCATGTTTTGAAGTGTTGAAAACTTGACCCCATGTAATAGACTAATGTCTGGGGCTCATCAATGAGTCCTTTGTCTGTATCTGTGTGTACCTTTCATCGAAGCTCAGGTTGCGGTCAGTAAACTGCTCCAACAGCGTCCTCTCAATAATGCGATTAGGTGCATTGTTCTGGAAGAAGTAGACCAGAGCGTGCTGCAGACGAGCATCCTCCTGGGGTGTGGTGTCCTCCTGGGAGAGCTCATACAAGCGGGAATACTCCTCGTGGAAGGCCTGGGGGAACAGAGGGAAATGTATCTTAGTTTTAGTTGAAATTTGCTCAGTGTGCAAACTATAAAAAGGTATATGGATGGATTAAATTTGATGCAACCTAACAGCAAACACTGTTGTGGTCTTAATTCTAATAAATACATGGGAAAGAAATAACAAATAATATTCAAAACTGTAGAGAAAAGATTGCTTCTTAATGTGAAGAAAAACAGTTTAATGCAGCAATTCAGCACAATTATTTCAGAAAACACACATTATTTTTTAAATTTAGAGTTGGTGTGAGACGCAATAATCTCCAATAACCCTCAAAGACCTCCATACCTTGATGAGGCCAGCCTCTGGGCCTTCCTTATCGAAGGTCTGTCTGGCCTTGGCGATGGCTAGAATGACGCCCTGCATCGCTGGAGTCAGCATCATCTAGGACATGAGGAGGAAGCAGAGATAAAACACCAACAGGTTGATGATAAAAGGTTCATGGTGTCTGTGTAAAGCAGTGGTTCTCAAACTTTTTCTGTCGCACCCCACAAAAATGTTCACGCAATTGAAACTAAATGGTCCATGCTGAATTTTTATTGAAGTAACAACTTTGTGTGACTCCTCCATCCGTGCTTTTTCAAATAATAGAATAAAGAAAATTGCATTCATTTTTAATCAAACCAGATTACACCATCAGACAAAAATAATGTAAATAAAGTTGTGCAAAAAATAACTAATATTTGGCATACAGGTTATTGTGGCTTATATGTTTTTTAATAATAATAATAAGTGCAACCTGTGAAAAAATAGTTCAAATATTTGGTAATAAAGAGTTTTACTGAGTTTTACTGAGTCTTACACTAAATATCTTTTCAAAACAATAACGTGCGAAACAAAATTAGTGCAGACATGTGTGAGCCATCAAGTTGTATCAGTATTAGTTCAAATTCACTCAGATTCTCAAAGGAATCAATATTCCCTTGATCGCGTCTCCTGACCCACATCTCCAGCCTCTGAGCTACTCTCTGCCTTGAAGATGAAGATTGAATTCATTCAGCTTTCCAATTACGTCCCTCAGGCCAATTTCATCAGAAATTATTCATCAGCAAACCTAATTATTATAATTGAATTAATAAATTTGACTCTAAAAAGTATATAGACCGTACAAAGATAAAATAAAATGTTAAACTGAGTCCAACTCCTCTTTGCAGAACAATATGTGCATGGATAATATGTGTACAATTTCAATTGTATTATACGGTCCAATATAATAAATGTCAGTATATGACGGATGTTTATTGCCTCTGAGCTCAAAGACAACACATCCTCGTGAGAGCTGAAGGCTCCCGTCTCCCCACAGTGAAAGCAGTGGTGCTTTCAGGGACCTTTTTTTTATGAAATTGACCACGCTGATAGCATCACAACCTTCTGTAGTTCACGGCACATCTAGCGCTTCTCTGTGTATGACATATTGCACATTGGAGAGAAACTCTTGATCAAGCCCTCCCTTTTCCCTGCAATGGTCTGCGCACCATCTGTGACTTTGCGATCGCGCGTAACCTGGTAACGCCGTAACCGTAACGTAAATATTGACACATACTTTTGTAAGACGTGGAAGTAGCTAGTAAATTCCCGTCGCATTATGACACATACGTACCTCTTCGTTGTATCCATCAGCGTCAGCCCGAACCATGATTCTGCCTACGTTGGGGATCTCCACTTCTGAGACCTCGTTTTCAGTCTGTCGCTGTCTGGCCGGGACCTCCTGCTCCTCCTGCTCTTCCTGCTCCTCCTGCTCCTCCTGCTCCTCCTGCTCCTCCTGCTCCTCCTGCTCCTCCTGCTCATCTTGCTTTGCTTCATCTTCAGGTGCCACGCTGGAAGCCTCTGGCTCGCTTTCAGCCTGAGGGCCGAGGCCTGCTGCCTGTGGCTCGTCCTTCTCCACATGGAGGTCAGCTGGTGCCGGGTCACTAAGCTCAGCTTCAGGACCAGAAGTCTGAAAGAGAAAGATGTAAGAAGACACACATTACTACGGCTGTCCATCAACACATTATCCATGTACGCTCATCCTGTTCAGGGCTTTTCATAGTGTGCCTTTGTGTAGAAGTTCACCCACCCTTATCTACACATGTTGATGCATTATAAACACCTGTGAAGCGAAGCAAAGGACAATGTCATCGACCATGTGTTTCTGTTTTAACGGGCAACAGGTGAACACATTGGCTGAGGGAGTCTTTGAAATTTAAAATAGCTCCCTGTATCCAGTGAAAGGTTGATCTTATTATATAAAGTCAGGTGGGTCAGCAGACAGTCTGCAGCTGGACAGATTTTGAAATACACCTGGGGATAATATTCATCTGCTTGAGATAAATCGATGGCTCAATGGAGATCCCAATAAGCCGACAAGACACGGTGGTAATGAAGTGGTTTGAAGATACTAGTTTATTCAATGCCTTTTAATGGAACAGCTTACAAGAAATCTTATATTTATGAGGCTTATAATAACTGTTTTTTTTGACAGCTGTGCTTCTATGGCTTAAATGTTGCTTTAATAAATAATAAATAATAATAATAATTATGGATGGATAATTCCAGGTTGGATCAACCTCATAAAACTGCAAACACCATGTTCAATACTTGCAGTGGTTTACGTAATGAAATTATACTTTGTGATCGGATTCAGCAATAAGGAAAGCCCAGTACTAATTTCAGACCTTCTTCTTGTAAATGTGAGTTTGTTCTTGAAGACACATTTTTCTCTTAAAATGTAACCTACAATAGTCATAATACACTGTTTTAAATAAAATGCTATGGTCACCTTCCAGTATGTGTGGCGTCATTGTATTGGACTTCAACACAAGTTTATAAATTATATGATACGTCTCTGAAATAGCTAATAACTGTCAAATAAACCCGCTAATAGCAGTAATTGTTTATCTGTGCGTCACTCGACATCCTGCCGAACATTGAGATCTGGATCCGTGGTGGTGGAACGAGACACTTGACCCCAAATGTACACACTTTATTTGTGTGGCCTCGAATTACTGACCCGTATTCTACAAGGGGCAGAGTGGAACTTTTCCAGGGGTGTCACCCACTTGCCCACCTGAGACTGAAGCTCTCTCTCAGCTGAGGTGGAGCTCTCGCTGGGCCCCGGAGTGTCAGCGGTTGCCGCACAGCTGGCGTCGTCTGGCTGGCAGCCGGGGCTCTGGGGTGGCGGTGGTGGCGTTAACTCGGGTTCTTTTGGGGTCCCAAAAAAAAGAGAAAGAGAAAAGACAATGAGAGCACACACATGACCATGGCATTAACTGCATGCCTTTAAATGCTAAATATTTGGAGTGATCGTCCTGAAAATAGTACACAATGCGTTGATAAAGCATTAAAAAAAACGTTTCCCAATTCCCCTTTTCTCTAGTCGCCACTACAGACCTTCAGGCGTCTCTCTGGGATCAGGCTCTGGGTCTTTCACTGCTTCTGTGTCAGCTTCCGGCTCTGAAGAGGATGTCTGGTCCAGCTCCTCAGTGGTTGGTCCAGACTGGGGCGCTAGCTCTACTTCTGTTTGGGGTATATCACCTGGACTGGGGTTTGGGGGCTCTGCAAAGGCTGTGGACTCTCCCTGTGGGGTCGCGGTCCGGCCAAACTGCTCCTCCCACTCACTGAGCTCCTGCTGGAACCAGCGGTTGTCTTCATGGACGTAGCGTCTGAGGACGGATGGCAGGGAGTCCATGCCGTGCAGCACCTGGCCTGTCTCGTCGTCTGTGTCTTCTAGGTGGATGGAGGATGGAGGCGTTAATAGACACAATAAAATCCACTTACTAAAAGTACTGACGGAATTACAGTAGAATTGGTTATTATAGACAGAGTTCTTACACATTTTGACCAATTGATTTCCATGACTTTCCCATGACTTTTCCATGACTTTTCAATGGGTTTTCCATGACTTTAAACCAAATGTCCATGACCAAACTGAAATCTCGGTAAAACATGAAAAATATTGGACATTTTGTGTATTCGCCGGCTTATATTTTGAGCGTCTTTCTTTAAAAAACCTATTAATTATTTCAAACTCGGCGTAAATGAACATGTGAGCATAACACATTTCCATGACTTTTCCCAAACTTTTATGATTTAAGTTTTTTCCATGACTTTTCCAGGCCTGGAAATGACCATTTTAAAATTCCATGACTTTTCCAGGTTTTCCATGACCGTACGAACCCTGTATAGAAGATGGCATTTTTCAATATGCAATCTTTTTTTGTGAAACATAAACAGTCAATATTTATTACAGACTTACTTACTGTTTTGGTTTCTAACAATATGGAATAGCCTGCCTTTTAATAGGTAAGCTGAGTCCTTTTTTTTTTTTACATTATTGCGAGTTGTTTTTACTCCTTTGCACACTTACTCCTGTTTCTTGCTTGTGAGGAAGAACATTATTTATGAATGCTTTCTGACAAATATGGACAAAATCACACATGGCGATATATATGCAGTATGATCCGATATCCCATCCCAGATTATTCAAGGTTAATCTAATCAATCATATAACTGAAAAACACAGAAAGATGTACCTGTGATAAGGGAGGGTAACCTGTCATCAATGTACATTAGGCAGTAGGCACTGGCGTTAGTCATCCCGCCAAACGAGTCTCGCTCCAGCTCCTCCCATGAGGACTCGGTGATGCTCACATCGTTATACTTCATCCAGCGCTGGTTAGCATGGTCATAAATGTAAGCCCAGTAATGGCCTGCTGATGCCTGGCCTTCATGGACCAGCACTGCATGGAGTCTGTAGGGCGCCTAAATATGGGAGACAGCATTGAATAAAGCACGTACGACATTGGTATCAAACATCAGACTACCGAGATGCGACTGTGCAGTCATGTTGTCACTGCAGTATAACGTTCATCTGGTCTTGTTTACGTTACATTATTTTCAGTTTCTCCACAGAGATCAATACAGTTTCATGTAATCTCAGTCAATGCACTTTCTGCGGCTTCAGTTGTGAAACATGTGATTGACTTGCTGTTTTTTCAGAGTGAATTACGCCAGAGTAAGTCTTACCTGGCAGAGACAGTTTTCTGTGTACATGACCTCCAGCATCTGAGTGAGCCTGTCGATACTGGCCTTTAGCTCTGACACACAAAAAAACAGACAAAAAAGCACAGAAAAAAAACAAACATTATTATGGTACACATACGGCTCAGGAGAAATTATTTTGTTTTAGGTTTTCTATCCTTATATTTGCATCATAACAGCAAAAATGGGATAGCAGGGCTTGACAATTGACATATAATGTATTTCCTGGGAAAAGGCAGGACTCAGTCATTTCAGAGATGTTGGGCTCTTTTTTCATGCAGGTGTGCAGTTCTGTGCAACTGAAGTGTTATTTTCTCAATGCGCAATAAGGGTATTTGCTCGCTTGCTTTTTATATTTAAATACCAGATATTTTGGAACGACCAAGTGGGAGTGGAGGTGCAGTGGAAGGTGTGTTTTCGGCGAGTCAGAGGCTCACTGCAATTTCAATGTCAAGATCAACCACTTTCTGCACCTTCATTAAAAGCAACTGTGATAGAAGCATACCATTGATGTCGTTCTCTACTTCAGTCCTCCAACGCTGCAGGCAGGTCTTAACAAAGTGCAGCTCTTCTTCGGTGACGCTGTGGGGGGCGGGGTGTGGGGGGCAGTCCACAGGGTGTCTGCACTGGGTGAAGGGCTTGTATATGGGGGTCCGCTGACAACTGGAAACACTGGAAACCGGATCCTCCGTTGAATCTGTGTCTTCTGATTCACTGGGAAGTGCAAAAACGTTTTGGTGTCATTTAAGTTTCGTAAAGAAGGAACATGTGTCATCAGTGTGAATTATTTTTCAGCTCGATTTGTCCTTTAGCAAATATTCAACTTCAACTGCAAACAATTAACACTTTTGACTGTTTATGCTGTACAACAACAACAACAAAAAGGTGTGTTGACCCTGGCCTTGGTGTGTGCAGTTCTCTGGTCCTCTGTGTACTCAACCTGCTGTCTTTAGAGAGGTCACTGAGGGGGTGGCTTGCAGGAGTCGGAGAAGCTGGTCTTGGATCTTCAGCTGGGGAAACACTTGTGGGCTTGGTGGTGCCGAACTCCAGCACAAACTGCAGCATGTCAGCCAGAGGATACTTGGTAGGTCCAGAGCCATAGTTTTTGTAGCTATAAATGAAGACAGGACACAATTAGTACAAGAAGTGTCTTACAATCCTATCTCACCTTCAAGAGGTAACTTACCACTCAAGTTTCTGTTGCAGGGCTGCTAGTTGTTCCTTGAGTTTTTTCACTTCTAATCTCCTCTCATGGGTCTGTTGTACGTTTTTGTGAAGATATCTGTACGCAGAAAAAATCAGGCAAGCCCCAAAATGTATCAGTACATGTGTTAAGACTTGTTGTAACATTGAAATAGACAACAGCATGGATTTCACTTCTACATTTGTAAATTATAAGTTTGTGAGATAATCCGAGTGCAAAGTGGCACAGGTATGTGTCCTTTAAAGTGACCTCCATGCCAACTGCAGAAACTTATTTTTAGTTTGTATGTCTGTGATTGTGTTACTTGTACACAGCTCACCTGTCCATATAAATGATTTGTGAGAACTCCAGTTTCTTGTGTATCTTTTCAGGACGACCCAGCTGGGTGTTGAATTCAAATCTAGACAGTTCAAATGTCAGGACTGGTGGTAACTTTTTGAACCATCTCTGTAATCAAGAGAAAATATGACATCAGATGAGCAGCAGAAAATAAGAAAAAAAATCACATCCATAGAGATTCTATTGTTAATAAGTTCTGAAATTGTTTACCTCTCGGCCAGATGTAATGCAGTGATCTGAATGTAGAGACTCAATCTCTTTCTCAACCATAGCACCTTCGAGGCATTCATCCAGGTTGTTGAAGCCGTTGACTTGCAGGGGGTATTGGCCAAACTGCTCGATGTTATACATCGTCTTACCTAAGCATGGTCACATCGATGTGAGTGACTGAGGACATAATTCATATCGATGTCACTGTGATAAAAACGAAAACTCTTACCCTCATGTCTCCTTTCTGTCACAAAGGTACCATAGAAGAGCTGGACCATGGGGTTTTTTCGTTTGTCTTCTACGTTCCTGAAAGCAAAACGTTATATTATGCTAATGTAGTTCAGCACACAAAGAGAGAAGAAGATTAGTGCGTGCATGTGGATGACATCAACATATAACTTACTCTTTGGCTGCCAGCTGAAATGCATCCTCGAGCCAGTCAAGCAGTTTGTGGGAAAACTCACTGACATCCTGAAATGACGACAAACGAAAAGATAAGCTGTGAAGTTGTAATATTATAGTCATATGACTTGATTCATCATCTGGGAAACAGTGGCTTGATTAAAAAAAAACTAACTAAACTAAAAAGGTACATTTATAAAATTGCCCACTTCTCAGCACCCTCTGGAAAGAAGCTTAGACATGGGACATCCACATATACAAGATGCATTGTGTGGTTCAGGTGCAATCTCTCGCTTTATATATTTATCCTCCCAAAACACAAATAAAAGTGATGCTACCTTGTTAGAAAAAAGAAAGACATAAAAGAAAGTACCGGTAGAAAGAAAAAAGAAAAAAACTAACAAAAATCTAACATTTATACAGATGAAGCACAGGTTGTGACCACAAAGCAGATTTCAGATTGCATGAAATGCCGAAATGTTGACAGGATCAGAGACAAGTTGCTGATATTAAGCATGTTTGATCCGAGGGGATTCTCTTCAGAGGCAGCTGCATCACTCTGAACGTTGGCGCTCAAAGCTGCCAGTGTTTACCTTGTAATTTAATCCAAGGACTACAAATATTAAGCCGCTATCACATATTGTGTTGAATGCCAAATGTAATGTAAAGCGTCCACTCCAGTGCATTCTGCGGAGTAACAATGTGAGTCGAATGTCTTAGTATGTTATTAGTATTACTACTACTACTAATAACTTTAATAGCATTTGAGCAAGTGAAGGAAGATAACATTGCCAGTAGCCTCCCGGTTAAAAATAGTGCTCGAAGTATGCTGAGGGTATATGTAGAAACCATTTTATAAAAGCAATAGGCCACCTGAGGCTTATTGAAAGATAAAGATAAAACACGACGAACAGGAAACTAAAACAACAACAAAGTAATTGTTGGGATCTGTATAGTTATTTAACGTTAGAAGAAATAGCAACTTGATTCCACGAGGTGCTGCCAGATAAGTATTCTGGCTAGAGCCTCAGAGACTTGAACGGTCTTCTCTACAAATTGGAGACCTCTACACTTTAAGCTGTCCTTAAGTGAAGTGCTGTACCTGCTGGGCCTCGGCACTCCTGAAGGCGTCTCGCAGTAACTCCACTGCAGCAGAAGGATCAACAAATTTGCGAGTGGAGCCCACCATGAGAGCAAAAAGACAGCGCAGCTCCTGCATGAAAGCTATGTTCCTCTTGTCCTGTTAACACAAGTTTAGAGTCAAACTTCACCCCTGTTTCAATGTCACATGGTGGCCATATTAAGAGAGCATCTTCACAGCTTGATCACTTCTTACTTTTATAAAAAAATATTTAGACATTTGAATGTGAAATGATGCAAATAAGAATAGAATAGAATAGAAATATACTTTATTAATCCCCAAGGGGAACATTTTGACACAGTAGCACCAATAAACTAAACACAGAATAAAATATAAATATAAGAAAGAAAGAAAGAAACAGTGATTGTGCATAAAGTATACAAAGTGAAATATGAAATACAAAATAAAAAAATAAAAATAAAAATATATATATACACACAACATATACAAATACAGCAGTGTAAAATAAAATAAAATAAAATATAGACAGTGTGCAAAATGCAAAGTGTGTGTATGTGTGTATGCAAAATGCAAAGTGTGTTTATGTGTGTATGCAAAATGCAAAGTGTGTGTATGTGTGTAAATAAATGTCTCTTCCGTGAAAATGTCTGTTGTGCGTGGAGTTTACTCACAGAGTGGCTCTTACACTTCTCCAGGATTCGCTCAGACAGATGGTAGCTGAGAACCAGCCTCCTGAACACGGGCAGGTGGAACAGCGACTGCAACAAGACAACAAACCAAGGACCGGTCAAGGTCACATGTCTGAGATCACCAGCTGGAGAATCATCATAACAGCAGTAGATTGCAGCTGTGGTATAACTTGGAAACATCATGGAGGAAACTTATCATTGAACCCAGACTAAAGCACTCTGAGACAAATTTGTAATTTGTGAAATTGGGCTATACAGATAAACTGAATTGAATTGAATTGAACTACTGCTCCTCATGTTAATGATCTTTAGCTAGTTAGCATGTGTGCCAACTTCCATTTTACATTGATGTGAAACATGTAGTTTGTGGTCCAAAGCTCCTTAAGATGCTCAAAACTTTCTGGCTTTGAATGGGTATCAGCTCAGTTTCCAGGTGTTTTTGGGAAACAGGACAGGGCGAAAAGCATTACAGAAAGTAGTGGGGTTAGATTGTAAGAATGAACTGTAGAAATCAGCACTGATGTTGGGCTAACAACATCATTTCGCTGGTTGTGTACAGCTCACGTTCTTATCCAAAAACCTCCCCCTCTTCTATGGTGGACAATATAAAGCTTTACTATTTCTAGGGGACACAGAGTGAGGTAAATACGTGTTGCCATTTATTTAATCAATGAATACGGTGCATATTTCAATCTGTCTGCACCTTGTGCCCCAATATTACAGTACATTGAAGTCTGTGGAAATGAGAAATCAACATTAATGTAATATTTGGTTGGAGAAAAATACATTCCTAGAGTTGGGGATACTTTCTGTAGTCCTAATAAAATCGTAGTTTATATTATTATAAAATAAAATATTCCCTCAACCTTAAAGGTTACTGGTATCTTACTATTATACGAGCAACTTTTGGAGAACATCATTTGGAAATGCAATCCTGAACTGTATGGTATTTTTTCCTCTGGCACACAAACCATGCTAATTTGTTAGAAGCTGCTTCTGTTACTCGGGATGAACTAAATAAATGAATAGCAGTCAGATACTCTTATGTGTCATGTGTGGTGGTGAGCGAAGCTACTGAGCACGGACGAATATCTTGATATATAAATTTCCATTTGAGTAGGAAATTCAATTATGGCTTATCTCCATTTTTCTGTAATTTATACCACAAAGGATAATAGAGGGAATATGAGCTGACAACTGAATGATGTGGTCACTCAGCCTTAATCTGATAGCATAATTACTTTTTAAAGGGAGACTGCTTTATCAAGAGTCAGGCTCTGTGAATCTACAACAACCAGTTCAATTGTAACAAACAGTATCGGTACCACAAACAAAACAAAACAAAAGGCTATTATTTCAACAGCATTTGTATTCAAACAACACTGCCTCATTTCCCCATTTCTATTCCCCGATAATAAACTCTGTCCCCTTGGGGTTTGACTTCTAAATCGATGTTGAGGCATATCTGAGTTCAATAAGGACAATCAGTGTCTCCTCTGTCCATTTCAGGCGGATACTAGGATGTCCACTGCTCACTCCATCATCACATCACTCACTATTACATTATCCTGTGTCTCTCAATGAAGACTCCAATTTCTGCCACCTGATAGGTCTGACTACATTCAGTCTGTAATGGAGTTGTAATAGAATTAGAAGATCTACTCATTTTAAAGAAATACCCCGCACAACTTCTTCTTCGTGGTGTTTCTAATAACTCTATTAGTATGGTATAATCAGGGAAAAGTTGAGACTAAAAAGTGAGGCTTAAAGTTATGTATTAAGGGTGCGGCTGCATTGAGTGATAGGTGGGTGCCATAATAACACTGTCTGCTCGCAAGTTGCCTTGATTCATTGAACTCGACCTCTCGTCTGTGTTTGTGGTCTTGGTGCCTTTTGGAGAATTATTCAATATTATTCGTAGGACAATGTTCAACGGTTTTCCTGCTGGCCAAAATTATCCAACAGTTGTTCAAGGTGCACGTCGTTAAACTAGCTCGATAAATGGTGCTAGCCATAGTTGCTTACACCTCTGATAGGCTAAAGTTAGATATCTAGGAAGGGAAACTCCAAGTCTATTTTAAGTTTGAGCTGCAAAATGATATGAGACACTGTTCAAACATTAGGGCGTTTAACAGGTGATATGCTGTGTGTTTTCTGTGCATTTCTAGTCAAGTGTTATACATTCAAGAATGCCTATTCCATATAACAGAGCGCTACGACTTTTATGCACTGAGGTTAGAAAAGGCGAAAAGGAATTCTCACCTGGATGACGGCACTGAACCAGCAGGTGTTGCCAACATTGCGAATGCCAACGGGCCAGTCGTCCTGACGGATCCACTCTGCAGGGCTGCACATATCACTCTGGCCTTCACATCTCTTCCTCTTCATTTTCGTCGCATTCTCCTCTGCACTGGCCTCGAGAGCCCTGCAGTACATCAAATTATCCATTTCTAAGCACTGAACTGTCAACTGTATTAAACACAGGTTAACTTTGTTAAGACTCCCTAACCCTGTGCATAGGTTGAACAATAGGACTAAATCTCTCAGGTAAACCCAAACTCTGTCACGAAACAGCGGCAAATGCCTGAAAAATGATTAACATGGTGCTGATGTTTAGCAGTTAAGGATTATCTTGCATCACTTTTTGTGCCAATGGATGATTAAAAACTGATCCGCATGGGTGTTTTGATGCAAAGTCAGCTGACCATTAATTACAAGATCATGGAAGTCTGTCATGGCAATCCATTGGATAGGTGTTGAGACATTTCTGTCTTTGCCAAAAGTGATGCACCGAGCGACCAATTTACCAGCATTGCCAACGGTAGAACTAACTAGTGTGGCTAAAAAGTAAATGTACCTATTTTAAGCTTCGACAAGGCTTCAGGTGGATTTATACTCGTACAGACATGATTAAACAGCTAGGTCTTTCCTATTACCTTTCATTCAATTCTGGTAATTCCTGTAAAAATAATCGACTGTCTCTGTTTTTATCTATAAATGTAAACAAAAATCAGCCACCAGTATCAAATAAGCAATTCATGAAAAGCAAGTTATGTTGTACCTATTAAATTCTCTCTCCTCTTCCTGGGCATTGCGGGACTCCTGCAGGCTGAGTTCTATGGCCGTCTGCAGTTCATCTTTTTGAAGTCCTGACGAACCAGATATGAGTGTGTCGGCAAGATCCCACAATTGTAGTGAAAACTGTTTCAATCGGGCACAACAGATTACATAGCTCTTCATAATATAAGTCCTATACTACGCTGTTTATTAACTCAACCCTACAAATGTCTTTCTACATTATGGATAAAAGAAAGTTTGCATGTCAGACTGTCACAGCATGTAAATTCGCTTCAAATGATAAATGAAAGGGGGTTGCATCTGACATATTTCGTAAGGTTCTGAAAGACAATTGGAAAAGCCACTTTATACCTTAAGCCATAATGGAAGAGCCAAAAACAGCTCCTCAAATGACCACTTGAGGCCGGCTATAAAAACAAGTCAATCCCCATCGACCCCTGTGTTAAAATGTCCAACTTTATAGGAGAAATCAACATGGATACAGCCTGGGAAAAAAATATAATTCTCTAGTGAAAACCACGAATCCTAACTGCTAGACCATACAGTACACAAAGTAATACACTGACATCTTAGAGAAGTAAGTAGGCTATGAGTTTTTTTGAAACAGGTAAAAATACAGATGTGCTTTTAGACCTGGTCGAATTACTTGTCGTACACAAGCTGAAAATCATTTTTTTCAGCAGTTTTTTAAGTTACTTAACAAATAAAGAGTCAGATTCCATATCTCAAAAGGCCCACAAATAATCCCAATAAGTGGAGGTAGTCGTTTTGTCTCAATGTACCTTTCTGGCCCTCCCAGGCATCTGCAGAGGACACCAACTCCTGTGGTTCTCCAGAATCCTGAACATCAGCCGACTGGGTTGTCAGCAGTCCAACAGCATTTCCAATGTCACCTTGACTGGCCTTAAAGAGAGAGAGGGACATGGAAAAGATAAGGCCAGACATTCTAGATATTATTAATCTGCACAAGATTTAGCAACACAATACACCACAAGAGCAAACAGCGAATGTGAAATGCATGCAAATAGACACAAAGCAACCACAGCGTAATTAAAATAATACAAGCATGTACTAACTTATAGTAAACAAGCCTAATTACACAAACAAAACATCCCTTTTTATGTTTGATATGAGCTGTAGACAAATACTTCTTATTTTATAGAGAACTCTAAGAGCATGAGCCCCTCCCAGACCTGTGAGCTCCTGCTGTTTCTCAATCTGCCCCTGGTGCAACAGGTTGGATGATGCCGGCACAACAGTCAGCCAGACTGTTTATTGTACCGCTTGTCAATTATCACTTTTATGAGGCTCCTATTAACTCAAGCTCCTAGGGATTTTTTCATTTGCAGTTGTGTTTCAAAACATAAGCGGTGTGCTGGGGTGGAAACTCGGCACCCCGCGGGTGCTTTTAATGTAATCAAAGAGCGTTGCTTTAACATTAATTAGACAACAACAGCAAGGACTATGTTTTTTAGCCAACTAGCAATATGGCTCTAAAAATGGATTCCCAAGACATTTTGAATAGACTTTCATGTTCTCCACAGGATGGTTAGTAATAACACATTTCGTCATTTGTTTACACTCATAACATGATAAAGTCACCAAAGACCCCTTTCTCTCAATTTGTTAAACCATTCCTCTGGCAAATGTTTACATTTAATACACCACAACTGCAGAGATTCAAATAGTAACTTGAGTTTGGTAATTTGTCTGTAATATCATTTCTAAAATATCCCTTATGTCACAGCCCTCCAGGGCACATTATTGCCCTGAGGCAACAAACCAAAATCGGGCTGGGGATTCCCCAAAAATGGAGTGAAATATATTTTACGCCCTAAAATAAAGTCATGCTATCTTACAGCATACTGTAGGAATTGAAAATGTGTTAAGTTCAACAGATCTAACAAAAATGCATTTTGGTCAACTGGGATCTGTGTAATGACACAGTTGTCCATGTCCTAGTATGTGCTGTGATTACATGAAGGTAATATAGCAAAAATAACTATAGTACACACGAGGGAGCCGCCATCCATTGTCTCCTAAAAGCTGATGATGAGATCGTAGGGCTTACGTTCAACGCTCTGTAGAGAATCTGAGGGTCCTGGATGCCAGTGATCTCCCTCAGCTGGTCGATCAGGACTTTGCTCTGCTGAGTGAAAGGATTGGAAAAAGTTTGAGATACTTGGAGCATTCCAGACAACAAGTCCTGAGTGGTAGTCACATGCTTGTGATGGACTGGTCATTGGCTCCCAAAACTGGGCTATTCATCAGGTACAGCATGGGCTCAACAGGACTAACAATAAGGATAATGTATTATATACAGGGTTCTTACTAATTTTGACCGATGGATTTCCAGGACTTTTCCATGACTTTAAACCAGATTTCCATGACCAAACTGAAATATCGGTATAAACATGAATACTGTAGAAAATGTTGCTTATTGAGAGCCATCGCCGGCTTGTATTTTGAGCGTCTTTCTTTAAAAAATATATTCATTATTTCAAACTCGGCCCAAATGAACATCCGATTTTAACAAATTTCCAGGACTTTTCCAAAACTTTTATGATTAATTTTTTTTCATGACTTTTCCAGGCCTGGAAAAGACACCATTTTAAAATCCCATGACTTTTCCAAGTTTTCCATGACCGTACGAACCCTGTATATAGTTTTGCTTGTTGTATTTAACGCTTCCACATAATAAGTAGAATAGTTATTTAAACTGATCAAACTAGCTAATGTAATCCATGTGTAACCCTTGTGTTATCAAGCAGATATTCCACTGTTTGCTCATGACGGTCCCACTTGCGGACCACCTTGTCCCGCATAGAATTGTCGGGTTCACCATGTTGCACCTGAGGGTATGTGTGGGAACTTACAGCCTCACACACACACGGGGGTATATATAAAGAGCTCAAGGACAAATGCCCGAACGCCAACATTGTCATGCCTATATGAGGTTCACACGTTGGCTGGGTGGTGACAATGGCATGACGTGGATTGATCGTTTCTCTATATGAGCATATATGAGGACCGATTCCTCTAGGAAGACACTCGTTTCAGCCAAGGTTTAGTCCAGGGTATTCTTGGTGGGGGAGGCAAATCTGAATGATCTATTCAAGTCTACCGTTTCCTATAAACTAAACGTAAACACTATAATACATTTATTGGGGAAAGAAAATGCCATCTAAGCTCACATGGCATGCCAACATCCATCTTTAGACATGTGTAAACACAGAGTCTCAGAAGCCATCATATGTTGAGACCTCAATAGACATAGACACAAAGTACTAAAAAGTAATAACATAAGTCTGCTGAGCAAAAGGAGCTATATAAAGCCCGCTAACCCCAACAGCAGGTGGACATGTCATGGTACCACCAGACTTATATGGAGCCCGGGGGCTATCTGAGACCCTCTTCGTTGGCCTCTATTTTAGGCTCCTGACATGGATAGCACAAGCTTCTGTTTATCATTCCACTCACCATGCCACCAGACCTGAGTGACTAAGGCACTGGGTCTCTCTCTTCCTCACTCACACACACATACACACATACACGCACACACACACACACACACACACACACACACACACACACACACACACACACACACACACACACACACAAACACGTCAGTAGATACATACACATGTTTCATATGAACAGTATAACTAGCATCACACATGTTATCCTGTATGCAAACCCTAACCTTTAGTATATGACGTCATTAGAAGCTGATCTGATGGGATGGTTGATTAGAAAGGCCTATTGATGGAGCAGCAGGCCACTTGAATGGCTACGGAGCCAAAATACTGATGAGCGTGTAGGTTAAGTGGTATTTAATGTGTTGTGGTACTTCTAAATCATGATACTAGCAACTAGAAATACCAAACAAAAAGCAAGGTTTTTATAAATATATGAAACTAAAGCAAGCTAAACTGCTAACGTTATATTTGCCACATCATAAATCAATTTGAATGAGAAAAAAGCTTCTTGCAGTTTTTTCTGTCTGCAGCATCTTCCCTAAACACATATGTTAATCTTTGAGGTTATTTTATACCCAGTGTTCAGATGTTTAAATTAACTTTAAATGATTTGATTTTTAGTCCGGATTTGGCCTTCGCACAACAGAGGGGGGTTAGTGCCGACGTAGTCATGTTAATGGTTATGTTGGTAGCGGTTCCGTCATCCTTTGCGCTCACCGAGTTCGCTGAGTCTTCTCCGTTTTCACCGTTTTCACCTTTCATTGCGAACAAAGAAAAAAGAGACGTCAATTTGGTCCCGGTTTCAACAAACGCTTTCAGCCGAGAGTCCCGAGTCAACCGAGCTCCATCTGTCAACCGCCGAGAGCGAGCAGCCAGCGCGCGCGCTCACCTGTTAGGACATGCGCGTGGACGAAAGCGATCGTTAACGGCGTGCGCGCGCTTCTCTCTCTCTCTCTCTCTCTCTCTCTCTCTCTCTCTCGTGAATATACACTGTAAATCTACATTATGATGTACAACTAAGTAATAACTAAAAAAATGAACCCTACCTTTACCAGCTGCAACATTAAGGTAATGAACACATAAATGCATCACTAAGTTTATTTGTATAGCCCATTTTTACAAATTACAAATTAGTTTCAGAGTGCTTTACAATCTGTAAATATAGACATCCCTGTCCCCAAACCACACATCGGATCAGGAAAAACTCCCAAACAACCCTTCACAGGGGTAAAAAGGGAAGAAACCTTCAGGAGAGCAACAGAGGATGATCCCTCTCCAGGATGGACAGGTGCAATATATGTAATGTGTACATCAGAAGGAATCATTATACACAAATTAAAACACAGTAACAACACAATCAATGAATATGACAGCGTGTTGGTAGTAGGTATATTCCACGATCAAGACCTCCACGATCCATCAGGAAGATGGAGGTAGAGAGGAGGAGTGGGCGGAGTCTCAGCAGGGCCATGGCATAGTTGGTAGTCGTCATATTCCACGATCCAGACCTCGATGATCCATCAGGCAGATGGGATCTATAACGTCTTATAGGGTCCGATGACCCTATGAGACGTGAAGTCAAAAGGACTCCGGGGAGAAAGCAGAGTTAGTAATGTGGGATGGAGAGATGAAAATTCATCCACAAGGAGGGAGAAAAGAGGAGAGAGGTGCTCAGTGTATCCCAAACGTCCCCCAGCAGCTAAAAGCCTATAGCAGCATATCAAGGGGCTGGACCAGGGGAACCTGATTCAGCCATAACTATAAACTATAAACTATAAACTATATACTGCAATAGTAGAATCAATATCAGGGGGAAATGGTCAATTCTGCATAATGTGTACATTTGGCACTCGTATATTTGTCTGCGATTACTTTGATACTTTTACTAAAGTACTATTTTGAATTCAGTCTACATGTCTTGTGCATCATTTCAAACCTAAAGGTGTTAGGAAAGTTAAGAGCGAACTGTAAATACGAGATAGGCGATGCAAAAACTAAGTTCAGATCGCATCATGTTAACCTGTGTTCAGCTGCGTTGAAACACCTTTAAAATAACAGATACCAAGTGTTCATGCTCCTCTGTAATGAAGCAATACACTGGCACTAAACAAACCTTCAGGGAGTCATTGCTATATGTATCACCTTACCCAGGCAGTGGAAAATCAATACCAGAGCGACCAAAATGTCTGCACTACCCGGTTCATTGTTCTTCCCCTACACCGAGTGCCGCTACTCTTGAAACTGTGGATATTTTTGTGTTAACAGAGGAGATGTTTTGATGTGACTTCTGAAAAACACCAGTCACCTGGAAGTCTGATTTCTGTTAAACTTGATGTCTCTCATTTGGCTGACTCTGTTGCTCTCAGGTAAGCTGCTCTTTTTGGCAAAAGAAACTCCAAGAATGAATAGTATGATTGTAGGTAAACATAATTGCAAGATAAACAGCATGGTTTTGTTGCAACCATTTCTGATTTGTAAAAATATTTTTATATCTTGAATTACATTGTTTGCTCTTTTTAGTGTAGTAGCTCTATGACTCACTGCTTACTTTACCTTTGGTCAGTTCTCTCACAGATTCAGTGGTTTTTTTTTTAACAGTACTGTCAAATTCCATGTGAAACATGTTTGTGTTAAACTTATTGCATTTGAAGCACCACAACCATCATTGTAGACATATATACATTCCTGTATGAAAAGCTTTAGAAATGTAAAGCTACACAAAGCCCACATGTTACATGATAAATGTTTACTGATAAAAGATTAAACTTAATTTGCATGATGTCTGTCAATAATAAAAAAAAATGATAACCTTTCACTCAATACACACCCACATGTACCACCAGTATGCACTGTGACGTACTAAATGGAGCAAACTTTTAGCACGGCTGGCTGGACCAACTTTGAAAGTGACCCAGAGACCCCCTCATGTTAGTGTTGTGCTTTGTCAATAATCAAAATTAGCCATTAATCAAATTACCACAAGCACATTTCCACACAATGAACCAAGAGCTGGTCTGGGATCCCATGGACCCACTTTTCCAAGGTGTTTATCCAGCTTTGTCTTTCAGCTCATCTGGCCAGATGTGTGCCGGAGAAGCCAAAGAGATCAGCTCTGAACCAGCTGACCAGGACCCTCCTCAGGAACTATGACTGCGGAGTTCGACCTGTTCACAACTGGACCAGTTCTACTACGATCTACATAGACCTCATACTGCAGTCAGTCCTTGCTGTGGTATGTATACTGTGAAAGCACTCTGCTATGATGACAACGCTGTTCACATTTTGTATTTATTTTACTACAACGGTTAGAGATTGGACAGAATAAAAGTCTCTATATAAAATTAACTATTATGTGTCATCATGGTTTTGTCCTTTACACAGGATGGAAAGACCCAGAGCATAACTACAAGTATTTGGTACAGACAGGTGGGTGGCGTCTATAAGTGTCCTTTAGGTAACAAGCCCTACTCCTTAATATCCAAATAATTTAAGATAAAGCAGCTTTAATTATCTACCTCCTTCTGTCTTAAGCTTTAAATAACATATGCAACAATATGAATATGTTTCCTTTCTTTATATACTGCACACCTTGTGAATTTACAATAATTTTACACACGTACTTTATGTGAATCTTGTATTGATTGGCTTACAATTCATGGTTGCAAAAAAGGCAGTAGGGTTTAATCTTTGCTTTAAAATATTTTAAAAATATTTTATTTTCTATTCAATTACCTAATTAATTAATTTTACAGCAAACATCCTCATCTGCTTTCAGATCTGGACAGATGAGTTCCTGATTTGGGACCCGGAGGAGTTTGATGGCATCACTGAGATATCACTGTCATCTGATGCCATCTGGATTCCTGATGTTATCATTAGTGAATTGTAAGAAATGAACGGAAACAAACCCTTAAAAACATTTTATGGTCAGACCACGGTGTCCTTCGGTAAAACCAAGGTCGAAGGCATGGTCCATCATTTTTTTATACGTTATCCAACCTTTCAAATAGCTATTGACCTCCATTGATTTTAGTTAATTATACAATTGCACTTGCAGAGACACTAGTCTGAAGGCCACCATAGGCTCTGAGCAGTGAATCCTTAAATTAAAGCAAATATGAGTAGAATATAAAGATGTCTTTTGCTCCCCGAGTTATTTAAAAACATATATCTGCAAGTTGATAAATAACATAACAGTCGAACATATATAAACTGGAATTGCCCCCTTGCGGCTATATGCCTCTGCAGGGTTAGCCACTGAAGTCGCAATTTAAATTCATCCCCATCTCTGTCTAAAATGTAATCACTTCATCATTTCCTCCTATAAGATACTGTATTTGTGTGAAATTGACATTAATTGCCAATTATTTATTGAGTTATACTCAAAAGTGTGTTTAATGAGGTCACAGTGACATTTTCCCACACAATTCTAATCAGTTGAGTCCAAGTGGGCATTTGTGACAGATTTGACGAATTTGTCTCGAGGCGTTACTGACGCGTTCACAAGGATAGAACGAATGAGCGGTCAGCCCTTAAACATGATGCCTCCCACCACGGAAAAAACAAAACAAAAAAACCTTATGGAATCTATTGAAAGGTATTCAGCATTGCATTAAGTTATAAATATGACATAAATGGTCAAAAATGTGCAAAAATAACCATTTGGTGCCATAACATGGGGACATAGTAAGATTGGCAGTCTTAATTTAAAACTTAGAGTACATTTTCAGCCAATAAACATATGGTCACTTATCTTTTGAGTTGTAAAATAACACTGAAATGGTAAAAGTTATTAATTTAATCTACACTACACTGACAAGTGTTCATTTTGATTAACACTAGTCCGAGTGTTAAAAATAACACTTTAGTGTTTTTTATACACTTCTCAGTGTAGAATAATAATTATTGCATTAAATCTCATCACTATCTGTTACTTGACATGTGGTTCTTACAATCATGTTAGATTCAGACACAGTAAACACACAGAGCAATTTGGGATACGTGTCTTGCTTATGGACACATTGTCTAGGGCAGAGAATTGAACCGCCAACCTCCAGATTGGAAGATGGACCTGTTAACCACTGACCCACAGTGGCTCTGAAACCCTCTGTAGATAGGGACCATCTGTTCACTGGCTTAATGTATGTACTCTTTAATTTTATTGTGCAACTTTTGACTTGGCCACGTTAGCCCTCTGCAATTCAACACTTCAAGACACAACAACCGCAGCAAGTTGAACATAGTATATATTTATACAAAAATGTTGCTTCTGCTGAAATATCAACATTTGATATAAAAAAATATTTAGAGAATTTCATTCTAGAATTAAAACGCACATGATGAAACTCAATTTGAAAGGAGAAGGAGGGGGCGGAGTCTTCCAGAGTAACAGTGAACGTTGTCGTCACTGAGGGTTTTACTCTGTCTTTAGTTGTTATGACTGACAGAGTAAATTCACTTTTTTACAAAACATGTTTAACTCAACACTGTTACACCAACACTGGGGGCTAATTTACTCTCGCTAGTGTTGTGATATCTCTGAAAGAGTCAATATACTTTGACACTGATTTTTTAACACTGTGGAATTTACTGTGTAATGAACTTGAAAAGGGTGCATATAAGAAACGGTATTAACGCTCCTCTTATTGATATTTCTCCTCTCTGTCACAACTGCAACAAGCTTATAATTAACTTTTCATTCAATTGAATTGAAGGCAAACGTGATAATTCATAGTACCTGACTGACAAAGCACAAAGCACAAAGAATTAGGAGTCACATTTTAAACATAAAAACAATAATGTTATTTTTTCTTATAGATTATTATGGAAAAATATAATTTGCTACTGCACGGACTGGTCCCTCTCAGGTGCAACAATCCTTCAGCTGTGTTGTTTCTCATGCCGTGTTAAGAAGTCACAGAATGATGTTGTCCCCGATGTTGCCCCCGTCTCCTAACTGCCTCCCCTCTGCTCCATGTGTGTTTCCAGTGTGGACGGGGGGAAGTCCCTCCCAATCCCATACGTGTACGTGAACTCCTCTGGCTCTGTGAAGTACTACCGACCCATGCAGGTGGTACTGGCCTGCAGCCTGGAGATGTACGCCTTCCCCTTCGACAAGCAAAACTGCAGCTTTACCTTCCGCAGCTGGCTTCATTCAGGTGTGTCTCCTGCCTGTGATCAGGTGGCGGTCTGCAAGCCCATTCAATTCAAAATGAGATTTGCAAAGTAGAGTTTTACCCTCGAGCTACCCATGAAGAATATGGTGCAACTACCTGATCTTAAAAGGGACGAAACCTTAGGCGAGATAGAAAAAAAAAAATCTTTCAACAGTCTTCAAATAATGGATATTCAGCGTCAGAAATGACAGCAAGTTCAAATAATGAAAATATTCAAAGTATAGCTATTAAACTGATACAGATCTTTTTTGGGGTGGCACAAAAGACAGCCACTTTACAACTTATTGAAATAGATACAATTTCCAATTCCCCTTGTTTGCATGTGTCTGGACAGGGTAGGGAAAACTGAAGTACAAGGAAGAAATCCATACAAACATAAAGATGTGTTTACTGGGAGGCAAAAGTGGTGGGTAAACAGATGTTTACTGTTTTCCTTTTTTATCCTTCATCCTCTTGCAGTAAAGGAAATAGACCTGGCGCTGTGGAGGAGTGCAGAGGCCATCGCTAACGATAAGAGGGAGTTTATGAACGACGGAGAATGGGAACTGTTGTCTATTCCTTCTAGCTACTGGCAAATCCACCAGGACGACACCGACTACGCCCATATCCAGTTCAACGTACGCGCCTTGATGTCTCAACCGCGCACATTCATCACGTTGACGCGGAGGGGACGATTTAAATAAAAGGGTTAAAGTAATGTCAGGGAGTGTGTCTGCACTGCGATTGCTTATTGATGCTGAGCTTTAAACTGTAGCCACTCTGTGCGGTGGAATTGTAAAGTGTAAAGCAATTGGCCACGACCTTCATGGGTCGGGCTAGTGGGCTAATGCCAAATGATGGGGGGGTGGGGAGTAAAGAGACAGATAGAGAGGGAGGCTGATAGACAGGGGAGGGTGAGCAACCATAATGAGACTGTCTCAGTGGCTGCCTGATCAATGGACTTCTTGTTAGTGGTGAGGGAAATGGCCCCATAGCCCATTGCAGGTGGAGAGAAGGGGTGGCTGCTTTATTTATTCAGCTGAAAGAGCGAAAGGCTGTCTGATAACGGTGCATTTTATGGCTCACTGGGATATTGTTACGCTGTGGCAGTTGTTTTGCTCAAGGCGTGTCACAATAAAGGAATTTGGGATGGAAAACACTTTTGTTTATTTCCAGATTTCAATTTTGTTTTTTTAATTTTAACTGAACAAAAAGAACAAAAATCTCTTTTGAAGAAAGGACAGCAGATATGTCAAATAAAAACAACACTATCTGCATGGTTGGACCCAACTGGAGGGAACATGAGATTGAACACATTATATTATTGTGTGTTTTATCAGATTTACTGCCTCTTTGTCCTTATTCTTTATTCAGGTGTTGATCCGCCGGCGCCCCCTGCTGTATGTGGTGGGTCTCCTTATCCCCAGCATCTTCCTCATGCTGGTGGATGTGACCAGCTTCTACCTGCCTCTAAGCAGCGGTACACGCATCGCCTTTAAGATCAGCATCCTCCTGGGCTACACGCTCTTCCGAGTCAACCTGACAGATGAACTGCCTGCCACAGCGGTCAATACGCCACTCATAGGTAGTTGCACATTAGTTTAATCCTTATATCCATTTATCTTTTGTGTCTGGTTTTGGATATGTGTACAAAGTTAAACGGACAGTACATTATTTTTTCCTTTTTTTTTTGGGTCAATTTTTCGTCAATTTCCAAAAAATTATCCACTGAAAATTCCCGCTACCCAGAGTTCCATGAGAATCTACAGAGCATGCTCATTTTTACCTGGCCTTGTTATATGTTGAATAGCATAAAAGAAATGAAGGAGAACAAAAACTGGGACCTATGTGTGCTCAGCTTTGCAGTGATAAAAAAATGGATCAAGAATTCTTAAAATGTGGCCAGGCACAGACTTTTGTTTTATTATATAATTTTATTATATTTCTAGAATATATATATATATATATATATATATATATATATATATATATATATATATATAGAGAGAGAGAGAGAGAGAGAGAGAGAGAGAGAGAGAGAGAGATAGCACTCAAATGGACTCCAATACACAATAAAGATAGCAATGCAATTTAAAAAACACTGTATTCAATACTATTAGGTATAATTAGGACCTCCACATGTCTTCCTCTTTGCACGAAAACCGCAACAGATGCAAAACTATGTAGGAACCCAAGAAAGACAGATCAGGTCTGAGCTTAAATACCGGTTATCAATAATGCCGTAGCCCGGTTATTGGCCCGTAAACTGGCTGTTGTGTAACAAACGGTCCTGTTTTCATTCCCATCTCCGCCCAGGTGTGTTCTTCGCGGTGTCCATGGCCCTGCTGATGCTCAGCCTGATCATGTCTATTTTGGTGGTGAAGCTGCTCCACCACAGTGAGAAGGAGGTCAGGCAAATGTCACTTTCCGCCTGCCTGCTGGACAAGTACGGCTCAGCTGCTCAAGGCTTCACAGAGAGCGCTCTGACCTCCATTAAGACCCTCGATCACATCAACCCCTCCGGAGGTAAGCTTACAAGCTCAAAGACATTTGATTTAGCTGACGGCCCGCTGACGGGGGTGCACAGTGTGGTTTTGCTCTGCGCTTCACCAAATCAACAGGTCTGTTTGCAAAAAGAACATGTTGAAGATTGAAAGAACATTTGGATAAAAGGAAGCCAAGGCATTTTTTTTGTCTGCACAATCAACTTTAAACTCTAGAAATAAAAAATGCATTGGAAAGAGGAATGTTTTGACTTTTCCTACTTGGAATCATTTCTCACCTTGAATATAAATAAAATAAATAATACAGCAGTCTTGAAACTGTTTGGTCACATGATGCTGTGCAACCCCAGTTATGTGCTTCACATTATGAGATCATCTTCATTCTTAGATGGCCTTCAACTCATCGTGTACTTCAGCTTTACACAAGTATTTGTGGGACTCTCTTTACAAATATTGCAACGTCCGATACTTACACATTCCATTCCATTTTAAAGATTTGCATTCATGATAAAGAGGCTGGAGAGTTGTTCTGCAGCCAGTCTGGTGATACAGTTTTTACCAAACCAAGCTTTTTGGATAGAATCACAATACTGATATCAGGAATATTAATATTGCCCCACCTATACTGATTATTTTTCAACTGAACAAATGTACCTGCAGAAATCTATACTCATTGTTCACATTTCAAACCAGATTACGATTTTGACGCCTCCTTGGAGGAGGACCTGCTATCCCTGAATGAGATCCAGCATGCTCCATCCGGGCTGGAGTGTGTTCTCCAGGACCTGGTTTCCCTCCACCTGGCTTTATCCCAGGAGGATGGTGAGTCTTTGGTTCAGGCTGAGTGGCTGGCCCTTTGCTCGAAACTCGACAGCTTCCTGTTCCGCTTTTACCTGTTGGTTCTGGCCTCGTATGCCGGCACGCTGCTGATGCTCTGGACCAGTTGGAGCTTTGCCTGACCGCGTGATCAGAGACTTAATGGTTATACATGAATACTGTAAAATAACTTTTTGCGTTTTACTTTACAGTGATTTAGGATGTAGTAGTTTAGTCTGTTTGAGAAGCCCAAGTAGATTTCAATGCAAAGAAAGGGATGCAGCATTATAATTATAAGTGCTCATATTTAATTTTCTTTCCAAAAAGTTATTATAAAAATGACATAGAATAGGATACACTTTATGTGCGCCGAAATGTAACCAATGCCTTTAAAATGTACTGTATCATTACAATTAACCTTGTATTGTTGTGGGTTTTGCAGTAGTGGTAACATTTGCGCTCATCAAAAGAGAAGGGGTAAGACATATCAGAAATATCAGAATATCAATTAGACCGGTTGTAAACAAACCGTTATAATAATTAATATGATATCAAATTAATTAATTTCAAGTTTGAGGTGGCCATTATAAATTATATCACTCTTCTGACTCCCTCCATCATCCCAGCTGTCTTCTCACATCATTGAACATTCACGACTGATATTTACAAGATGTCAAAGTAGTTGTAGAATGAAGTCCACCTGGAAACTATAATGAATGTGTACAACGGGTTATTTAGATAGACAGATATATACTTTATTTATCCCCAGGGATGAATAAAGTATGTATTTATTTGTTTGTAGGAGCAGCAAGCAAGGTTACAATATATACAATACAATAAAATAGAAGAGCATTTAGGTCATCACTTTACGGTTTGCCTTTGATTTATTCGTCTTTTAAATATGTGTGGCATACGTCTTATCTGATCATGATTCGTGCCTCAGTGTCATTAAGTGTTCCCAAATCTCAGCTATGGATTATATAACCGATACTGATTGCCAAAAGTACAAGAATGAAATTCAAGGTGTCTGAAACCAGACCTATCCTTCATATATACTGCTTGCATAACCTCCATATATTGCATTGCCGCTGTACAGCAACATCATAGTTTGAGACATGATTGTTTCGCATCTGTTATCAAAAACTTATCATGAATTCCCGACAGTGAAGATTGACTCAAAGAAACGGTATAATAAAGCAGCTCTCTGGAGAGAATCCTCAGTGCCAGTGTGATGTTATGATACTGTATTCACACTTTAATCTCTACCCCGTTGCCACAAAATAGATCAATAAAACCCATTCAGAGCTCATCTGATGTGTCTCCATTCCCTGTTGGTTTCCTAATAGTCTAGAATATCAAAAGTGCATCATAAGACACTTGGTGGAAAGATCCATACTAATGCACTTTTCACAGTATCTGAAAACCTTTTCTTCCAGTGGATCTGGTTACATGATGTTATGCAACCAAGCTGAAGATCAATGTTTAGTAAGTACTTTGTTACTGTCTGTGTGGGAGGTAACAAAAGCTGGATATTAAAGTCGAAGCTTTGAGTTTTTTCTTTGTTTTTTCTTTGTATGTCATCTCAAGATGAATGTATCTGTTATTTGATGTAGAAAAAAAAGACTTTAAGTGTATTGTGTGAAAATAAAAGCCTCACAAAGTCAAACCAACTGGGAACACCTGCCTTTTCATATTTCTGATTCAAGCCACAAGTTATGAGAAATCGGTCTAAACATTTTGGAGGACAGCTATGAGCCCTGAGGGGGGACGTTGAAAAAGTGGGCCACCAAATACATCAGGGTGAAAACTTTAACACAATTTGTGTTTGAAGTTCAGGAGTATTGGGGGATGATTCTCAGCTCTTCTGGGATGTTTCTGTACATTGGCTATTATTTATCCAGGCACAAACAAATCCAAAGTAAGCATGGTAAGGTGTAAAACAACCCTCTGGATAAACAAGTACAATTCCCTCACTGGTATCCTCCTGATGGAGAGTTAAACAAGAGTGCTGCCATTACTCGAATGAAGAAGAAAACGTTCCATTTCCATTCGATTTGAATGCAAATGGAAGCCGACTGCAAACCAGGTCTCATCTCCCGACCTCACGGATGCTCCTGCGAGTGGGAGCCGATCCCGACAGCCATGGTAGCACAATCTTGTGGAAAAGCTTTTCCCAAAAGAGAGGAGGCTATTATTGCGTCACACCACCGCCCGTATGTTCAACTGGAGTTTTTTTTTAATTAAAATGCTGTTGATGGTGGAGGTCTCCAAACTCTCCATCGTGGAATATGCCTAAATATGAACTATTGATAAACTCTGTCAAATTTGTTGAATGTATTTTAACTCTAAATCTGTCCTTCTGTACACATGACATATATTGCACCTGTCCATCCTGGAGAGGGATCCTCCTCTGTTGCTCTCCTGAAGGTTTCTTCCCTTTTTCCCCCTGAAGGGTTATTTGGGAGTTTTTCCTGATCCAATGTGAGGTTTTGGGACAGGGATGTCTATGTGTACAGATTGTAAAGCACTCTGAGACAAATTTGTAATTTGTGAAACTGGGCTATACAAATAAACTGAATTGAATTGAATTGAATAAACATAACTGGCTAATTAAATCAAATTTTTACCTTTTAATAATGACAATCTTGAAAGCCTTCAACATTAAGAAAGTAGAGTAAATCAGTCAACTATGGCCACTGGAGGCTTTACGTGATACAAGAAGATTCAAAGCAGAAACTTTGCAGCCATGAGTTAGTTGGCACTCTCGCCGAAAAGTCTTTTAATTGTACCAAATCATTGTAATGTACTGGCCTGATGTTGGCAAACTGCTTAATGAAATGATCACTCAGATGCTATATACGATCCGGTCACCAGCTTTCATTTCAGCAGTCTTTCAGCTCTATTTATCTTGGTGAGTGTGTGTGTGTGTGTGTGTGTGTGTGCGTGTGCGTGCGTGTGTGTGCGTGTGTGTGTGTGGGGGGGGGTGCTTTATTGAACACGAAGGAGTGGCGTCAGAGGAGATGGCTGCACCCTTACGGGCTGAGTGACACTAACAAGGTTTTGGAAGTGGATGCGAGCGAAGTGATGGATAAAGTGGACGGATATGGAGGATATGGGTGTGAGGCATTCCGTGGCCTTCCATCAGAGCGGCAGGCAGACTTCCACAACCGGGGGGAAGGAAACACAGGTGGCCTGGCACCATGAGACCGTCATCAGCCTGGAGCGCGCTCATCTTCCTTCTTATTCAAGGAGCGTCAAGAGCCTGCACAGGTACAGCAGCGTCTGATTTACTACAATGCTTACTAATATTTGACGTTTGGCCGACCTTTTTATGCCAAAGTCCCTGAATTCTTATTTGACATCAAATTTAGTTCTTTGAACTTCTTTGAATTATTATCAGTTCTTTGAATTTCTTTTAGTTTTTTTCTATTTCTTTTAGTTCTTTTAATTTTTGAGGAAAGGTGTATGTTAATATATTGTATTTTGACTGTGTGGTCTGACTACAATATTAGACTCAGTTGTTACTCACAAATATAAAATGATCTTGATATTAGATATGAATTATTATATTAAAATAAAGATGTAGTGAAAGTCCAAAGTGTTCTCCATTTCAGAAAGGCATCGCAGTTTGGCCGTCTCAAAATAATCGGATAAAGAACCCCCGCTTACAATGAGAAATTGTATTTAAAAACAGCATACTATTAACAATAATAGTGGGATTAAGTATATACTTTTAACATATAGATTTGTATATATGTTTTGAAAATGTGTGTAATACAGAGCTAAAAGAAGGAACATAGAGGTACAAAATAATTAAAATAACATAACTGACCCTTATATATAAACATGTACAATCAAAAACAGAATGAATCAAGTGTCTTTGTTTTATCCAATTAGAAACTTTACTAGATTTGATTGATTTCCTTCTTGATAATTTGCTTAGATCATATTTACATTAAATAACTATTTCTACACCAAGATCCTATTAGCTATTTATTCCAATGAAGAATACACTTAGAAAAAAATGTCTGCTCTAATATATTGAAGCATGTTAAATTTACACATTGTCCTCTTGATAAATATATTTAAATGTGTTGGAAAGCATCACTTTTTATTTACTTATAATTATACCATTCTTGCTGATATGAGATATACACTATTTGACTTCTTCTATCACGACTCTTAAAATGACTATTTTATACCTTTTCAGTGAAGAAGCTGGGCAGCAGCTCTGGACGCTTCGCCAACGCCACGTTGGTGCGGCTTTCGGAGTTTTTGAGTTCGGGGTATAAAAAGGGAGTGAGACCAGTGAAGGACTGGAGGACGTCCACTATAGTGGCCATAGACCTCATGGTTTACTCCATCCTTAATGTGGTGAGTTACACACTGACCTGGCAACAGTGAACTACTATGGGTATACATTTGATTGGTAACACTTATATTAAAACGGCAGAACAAAAGGGTTAACCGCCCTGTGGCAAAACTTAGCTGCCAATTTTGTGCAGACTGTTAGACTCTTGTGCTGGAATACAACTTGACCCCAAGTTTGCTGTGTGATCATTTGATTGAACACATTAATTTAGATACTCTGAAGTACAGGGCCTCGAGATGAAGAAATAAAGCTGGCACCTTAATTACTTTAGACCCTAAACAAATGTTGTACTGCGCTTCTTTAGAGTGGTGCAGGAATGAGTCTGCTGGGACAGAAATGTGTTATAATGTCAAGCGCTGTAAGGACATTTTAATTATCTTTGATATCGTTCTGTTGACAACAGCAAACCTTGCCTTCGGATTATAGACTACAGATCATATTAGGTTTGTCTAATTCTTATTTGCAATCATTCAGAAATACTAAGTTTAAACATAACACATCTAAAAAATAAACTACCCAGCAATAAAATGTTGATTTTAAATTAAAATGTTGACATTATAAATTAATTTTCATTATAATTGAATCCTCTTTACAGCCCTTTCATACTCTTTTTACTGGAAGTAAAGCCCCAGGTCGTATGCCTTTGGCTGTATTGAAGCCTATTATTTTTTTATCTAGCTGTTGTTTTTCAGGCCTGTTGGCTAGTCTTTTAAAAGGTGTGCCGTAGAATATACAGCATTTTATGTTGGGGGCAAATCAGAAACGATAAATGTAACAACAAATTGGTCAAAATGTAAAGAGGAATTAAAATTCCAGGAGATAATAAATATAGTATGTCAACAAAGATGTGCTCCATTGTCACCAATATAGCATCCAGTAGCATTCGAGTCAGTATCGGCCCAATATCCAACATTGCTATACACGCATCTTAAAAATTGAAAACATATAAGAACACATTCTTGAACTGTTCAATTGAAGTTTTATTAAAAATAATCCCATTGGCATTCAGTGTTACATTTCAATGTTATATAAATGTACAATGAGCAAAATATAAAATAAATAGATGTATTAAAACACATCTAAAAATATATGTCTTCTATTCCACAACAGGATGAGAAGAACCAGGTGTTGACAACGTATGTATGGTACAGACAGGTGAGACAAAGACCACACAAATAATCACAACATGTACGATACGTTGCACCATAGATGCTACATGCAGAATGTAGAAACTTTTATTTATTACATTATTACACTATTATTACACAATCAATTACCCAATGTATTTACAGCCTATACATAACATATGTTAGTGAGACACTACTGCTTTAAGCTTTATTTAATCTGTATATAATATTCACTAATTGACCTTTTTCCTTTCGACAATCCTTTAGTCATGGACGGATGAATTCCTGGTGTGGAACCCGGAAGACTTCGATGAAGTCAAACAAGTTTCCATACCTACTACGAATGTTTGGGTGCCCGACATCCTCATCAACGAGTTGTGAGAACTGCTTCTGTTGACACCTTTACGTCTGCTCCTTCTAGTACCTTCTACCTACCAGTATCGTCATTGCTTTCGTTGTTGACATGTGTGTCTGTACCTTGCAGTGTAGATGTGGGGAAGTCTCCGGACATACCGTATGTGTATGTGACACACGATGGGCTGGTGCGCAACTACAAGCCCATCCAGGTGGTCACAGCCTGCACGCTCAACATCTACAACTTTCCATTTGACGTCCAGAAATGCAGCCTCACCTTTCAGAGTTGGCTCCATACCAGTAAGACGCTCATCCCTTTTTTCCACATTCCTTCACAATGTGATTGAACATTGTCCGCAGGACAAGCTTTCAGGAATTCCAAAAAAACATTTAATGGCAGAGATCTGTGAATTCAGCATAACCACGGAAATGATGTACGACGAGGCAAGAAACAAAAGTAATCGGACAATTATCATAGTACACAGACCTCCATGTCAACTTATTTAGAGGAGAACACATTTCAATTCAATTCAATGTTTACATACTTTTAGTTCAATTTATAGTTTATATGCTACTTACTTAATATACTGGAATGTAATTCTTTTTGACAAATTTGTTGCCACATTAAAAAAGGTTTGCGCTTGTGAATTGTGATTCCAGTAAATGTTTTGGTGCTGGTGCAAGACTCATCTTTTTAAGTCATTGTTACTCAGTTTTTCAAGCCTTACACATTCAAGAAAGATCCCAGTCCCTCCCACACAGAAAGGTGTACAAACACTGGTATTGGATCGGTACCCCCACAGCCCAGATATCAGGACTGTATCGGGATTAAAAAAGATGGATCGGTGCATCCCTCGTGACAAATATTCCCTGGCATCAGAAAGCAACAGCCGACTCATCTTCAACTGTTCTGTTCTCATTAAGACTTAAGTGAAACAACCGCTCGATTCTGTGCATCTATGACCCCCCCCCCACACACACACACACCCTCCTGCTGTGACAAGTGCTGAGAGAACAGAATGAAAGGAACTTGTTGCCACAGGTTGTTTCATGCTGCTCCCCACACTGTGTTTTCAAATTGCAGTTGATGACATCAACATCACCCTGATGCGAAGCCCCGAGGAGCTGCGGGAGGACAAGAGCGTCTTCATGAACCAAGGAGAGTGGGAGCTGCTCCACATACTGTCCAACTACAAGATCTTCAGTGTCGACAATGACGACTATTACGCTGAGATGAAGTTCCATGTAAGTATTTAAAATAGTGATTTGAAGAAGTATGTTATACTATACACGTGGCGTTTGTCAGAGGTTTGGTCTTTTTTGGTGACCTGACCTCAAGACATACAAGACTGCTGACATTCATTATGATCGTCTTCATTCACTTTTTTAACTATAACATTGTGCCAAGTAATTTATCCCAAAAATCAAGTCTAGCCTTTAACATATTCAAGTGTTTCCTCAAGGATGGAAGCGAAAGCTGGAAGGTTTCTAAGTGTCAGCCAGCACCAGGGCTCTTAGGGGCCTGAGTACGGAGCTACAGTACATTTATGCACAATAATGATCCTTTCAGAATGAGGAAATACATTTTTATTGAATTTAATAATTAACTTGCATCCCCGCAATGTCAAAAAGTGTTAACATATTTAAAAGTAATGGCATTTTTAATGATAAAATAACATATTTATAAGGTTTCTTTCAAGTAATCATTCTCAAATAATATGTAATGTCAATATCTCCACGATGGAATCTGTTAATTGTCTTAGAGATCGACAGCTTACATGCTTTATATCCTTTACTCAATTCAATTCAGTTTATTTGAAGAGCCCAATTTCACAAATTACAAATTTGTCTCAGAGTGCTTTACAATCTGTACACATAGACATCCCTGCCCCAAAACCTCACATCGGATGAGGAAAAACTCCCAAATAACCTTGATATAGACCTTGATATGAAGCCAATATATTATAACCTTGTTTCTGTAAAGATAGGTGTGAGCCCACCCCTCCTAGTTCCTCATGGGAACACTGTAGAAATGCCAAATGTGTTGACAGACGAACCCGTCGCTGGCAAGAGTTTAACCACTGAAGTGCGAAGAATTGACAAAACAACAAGCTAACTGTGCTAACAAGCTACGCTAACAGTCAAGATCCTAATTCAATTCAGTTTATTTGTATAGCCCAGTTTCACAAATTACAAATTTGTCTCAGAGTGCTTTACAATCTGTACACATAGACATCCCTGCCCCAAAACCTCACATCGGATCAGGAAAAACTCCCAAATAACCCTTCAGGGGGAAAAAAAGTGAAATGAATAAAGAAAGGCCACAAAAGCACGTGTGCTTTTGTGGCCTTTCTTTATTTATTTATTATTTCAGAAGTACCTGGCAGGTGGATACATTTGTATTTTCACGGGTTTAGTTTGTATGGCTCAAAACAACAGTATACAACATGTTTATCATAGACATCTATAAGACAGAGTTATGTTACATTGTTCCCCTGGTTGTTGTTTTTCCCCCAGCAGACCTTTTGACTCAACTTTTAAAACCTACAATTCACAGGTCGTGATCCGGCGGCGGCCGTTGTTCTACACTGTGAACCTGCTGCTGCCCAGTATCTTCTTGATGGTGATGGACATCGTGGGTTTCTATCTGCCACCAGATAGTGGAGAGAGGGTTTCCTTCAAGATCACTTTGCTGCTGGGCTACTCTGTCTTCCTCATCATTGTATCCGACACTCTGCCTGCCACTGCCATAGGAACCCCTCTGATAGGTGACCAGGAATGTATTAGGCTCCTGCTCAATAGCAGTTTAAATTCAGAACAGGATTTCTGCAAGGAATGATTTAAAAATCTTATTTTTACCTCGAAATTGTATGTGGCAAAACAAGTTCTTAAGTGCACTCAGGCTAAATGTCAGGATTTTGGAGGGCTGGAGACTATCCCAGCATGAATTTGGTGGAAGGCAATGACAATGTGCTCAATACAACTGATAAGTGGAGGCAGCCCAGGTTAAAGTGCATGCAAACTCCAAGATCAAAATGAAAAAAAGCCTTGGATCCAACCTGCAATCTACTAAAACGCAGTGATTTAAATTAGTAAAGTATGGCGCATTATTCCACTATACTTTCTGATTTGATAGAATATCTGTGAGGGGGATCATCGTCTAACAACTTGTCTCATTTGCTCTGTGCCGTACAGGTGTGTACTTCGTGGTTTGCATGGCCCTGCTGGTGATCAGCCTGACAGAAACCGTCCTGATTGTGCGTCTGGTCCACAAGCAGGACCTGCAGCCCCCGGTGCCGCACTGGGTGAAGTACTTGGTGCTGGAAAGAGCTCCGGCTCTCTTTTGTATCCACAAGAAGCACAGTCTGTGCCCCACAGTGTCCTCCCAGGGCACCGACCTGGAGCACTACAAGGACAACAACTATGGGACTGGTAAGGGACAGGGGAACGCATGTGCAGCATAGCCTGGAACAGTAGTTTTCACTCTTGTGTCATTTAAGGAAAGGTGTATTCCTATTTTCTATCAAAGAAAAAAACTAACCTAGAGGTTGGAAATGGATGGAAAATATACAGAATTTTTTGTGTGATTAAACGGCATTACATTTCCTTTCTCCATTTCCATTAATTTACTGTTCTAAATGAATGGTCAGCTAAATGTACTTTTTAGGAGACACGGATGGTTGGGTGGAGAATGTATCAACGGTAGTGGGGCTGAAAATGAAAAAAGTAAATCAAGTCAATATGGGTTCATCCCCATTCGGTCGTGAATGAGTTTTTGATTTTCGAAGTGGATGTTCAGCCACAATATTATTCTCTTCGTTTGAACATTCAGACCTACTTCAACAAAAAACGACACAATAAAGTCAAATGAAGCCTTATCCTTGTCCCATCCTGCAGCCCAGTGCCCCCTTCACCACACCTGTGAGCTAGGCCAAAGGCTCAGCCACCACGACAGAGAGGGCAGGCTGCTCGGACTGGGCCTGCCCCCGTCCAGGGACCCCACCCCGCCGGTCATGGACAACATCCTGCACGAAGTGACGGCAATACGCCACTTCCTGGAGAAGCGGGACAGGTGCCGGGAGGTTGCCAAGGAGTGGCTGCAGGTCGGCTACGTGCTGGACGTGCTGCTCTTCAGAGTTTACCTGGTGGCCGTGGTGGCCTACAGCATCACACTGGGCACGCTGTGGTCCGTGTGGCAGGTCGCCTGAGTCTCACCGCTCAGTGGGGAAAGCGATGAATTGAAAAAGCCAGTTATTGGCTCTGTGCCCTGTGTAGCTCAGTGGATACAGAGGCACTCGCATAGCAATGAGACCGGGAAAGGCTTCCTGTAGTTGGGACCTATGTACAAAGGTCTAGTTAGCAACTATCCCGACAAATATTATCATTATAATCATCATCAATTTAGGTTTGGCCGGAGGGTTTTGAAGTTCCATTTTGTGTGTGCAGGATGAGATGTTTTCAGAGCCAGCCCAAAGCTATTTGAGATGCCCAAGCAGAAATCCACAATAACAAGCAAAGCATGACAGAAAAAGTTAAGAAAATGAACAACATCAAGAAATATATTAACCTGGCAAAATGTAGTTTGAGGTTTTTGTCCACACAAAGTGGAAAAATACATAAAAAACAATTGATTTACTTACATTACAATGAAGTTAATACAAAAGGGATGACTGGACCACAAATCATCATATACTTGTTTCCTTCTGGTGGCGGAGGAGTACATAAAGTACTCTAAGTAAGTAGTTTGTTTATATTTTTGTCTGGCTGAATTTGGATGTCTTGAGGTGAAAAGGTTTTGGGATATAATCAACCAATTTAAAAACAATTTAGTCATTTTAAAGGTCTAATAAAACCTTATAAGAAACCAGAAAATGTGTTGTGATGAAGGTCAAAGCTGGAAATATCCAGCATGAATGATACAGAGGCAGGTTGTTGAGCAGCAGGACATTTGTAAATGTTTAAGTTTTAATATTGCCGCTATTTCTCGGTGTAAAACATTTATATGAATAAACACGGTATGTATTTACATTGATCAATATATGAGGAATGTATATTAGTGAGATAATAAATGCATATGACCTGTTTTGCACTACATGTATATAAAGAAAACATTTGACTGCATGTCCCCTTACCTTGAATGTAGACTTTAGATATACATATTCACACAGATTGATTGAGGATATTATCGGTTTATTTGGTAAATCATAAGTCTGAAAGTGAAATGGTGGAAATACATCAACATAATGTTTAACGTCAATGTCTCACGTAATAAAATCTATTGTAATGTTGAACATGATTTCTGTAACTCATAGCTTGGATACCAGTGTTTCAACAACAGATGTTTGGTGTGGTTTTCTTTTATTATGTTTCAAAGAAATCCTTTCCCACTTTCACTTTACTTTTAATGACTGACCATGTTGGTCATTGTATAAATAAAAAAGTACATAAATCACATTGAGCATGGCAAGACATTATGAAATGTTGTTAAAGCTCTCGTCATTACTATGACGTGATATTTCATATTTCTTATTTAAAGAAGGACTCACTGCTTGCCTATAAGTGACATTTCATTCCTGCGTAAACAGTGTAATATATTAAATAGAAACCCAATAGAATTTTGAAATCATAATTGCAACCATGAAATAAGAAAAAGCTCAATTGAAAATGTAACTTAAATCAATAATTAGCAGTATTGAAGTAGTAGTATATATACATTAGAAATAATGACATTTTAGTGTGTTTTATATGCATGTTACAGTATGTAAGATATCATATCTTACATATTAATTGAATGCATGATGATTAATGTAATAAGAATAATATGAATATTACTAATGACTTATTTTACAAGACAGCAAATTATGTCAAATCCATTTTTATATGAATTACCACATACTTTGATGGTATGTGATGTTTAATTGATCACCTAAAATTACTGATTATATTTCATGGTTTATTCTGTGACTTCATTAGTTTAAATATTGACGAATAGCAAAATAATGTACTGCTCGTTATTGTTCAAACGTAAAAGTACCACGTTAATTATGATTCAAGTCCTGCAGTTCACTACAGCAGCCAGAGGATGGCACCATGCACAACAGCATCAATTCCCCTCAGCAGTAAACATTTTATAGGTTTTCTCATTCGACCACAGGGATAGTGTCAATACAGTATTATAAATTATTGAACAATAAGTCAGCTACAACAATAATAACACTAATACAAATCTAGCCCATCTGCACAAGATTAAACCAAATCTGAGAGGAATAAAGAACAGCAAACAGAAAAAAAAGCTGTATGAATGACAGAAGTATTCAGAAGTGCAGCCCTCTCCGTCCATATTGTCCAATCACATCTGCCTCGATTCATTTCAAAATCTCTCATGAAGATCTGTTGCTGTAACATTTTAAATCCTCCCGTCAGGAGTCATGCTGGACCTGTGTTCAAAGCATCAGCCAAAGATCTAAAGCAAGAGACATCCTTCTCTTCATTCAGGTCAAAACATCCTCCTGAAGATCTCATTTTAAAAACTGGATATAAATCCCTGATTTGCAAGAACAATATCCACAGTTTTCAGGTGCATGCGACCGGAATGAATACATATCAATGGAAAAGGAAAAATAAACTACATAAACTGAGAGATCCTCTCGTTTGGAGTCCAATCTGGGTTATATTTGTACTGTTTAACAAAGAGCTCAGTCATGTGCTGTGTCTGGGAGGCAAATTAGTATACAAATAAAAAAATGCTATTGCCTGAGGATGCCTTTTTTACATTTATTATAAATGTTGCAATATAATAGAAACCACAGATATTGGGAAAACACCGAAACTATGGTCAAATGTAAAGTTGCTTCTTATGACATCAGCAGTTCATCAATCTGTGTATATTTAGTTAAACTGCTCTGCTGAACAGACCTCAAATTAGTTATATATATATTACACTTATAAAATAAATTAATTGGGTTTAATAATGTCTGGTTTTAGGAGTATTTGAAATTCAAACCTACATTTTAAAAACCTAAAAACAAAGAACTTCAGGAACCTCGCTTACCTAAACAAGCCAGCCTTTAGATATGTGGGTCAAAGATCAGTAGTGAAAAGTCATGCGGCCACACAAAGGCTCGGCCCTGTTCATATTACCATCCTGACAAGCCATTCACCATCCCCTGCCCTTTCCTTCCTAATACCCCCTCAACGAGATCAAAGTCCAACCAAAAAAACAACAATTCACAATGACTTTTCTCCCCCCTCTCATTTCCTGTCTTTTATTTGCTGTCAAAGTAAAAAACAACAACTTTAAATAGATATAAATAAATAACCACAGAGCCTGGCATGTGATTTTGGCCGAATACTTGGGAGTCAGTGCATACGTGGAGAGGGAGAGTGGAGAGCTGCCTCATTAGTTTCCAATACACTGAAGTCAAGATCTGAATACTGTGTGCCAAGGAGAGGAAATGAGCACATTTTGTGGTATTATTGGGACACTTTTGATGTTTGTTTGTTGGACCCACAGACAGGCTTGTCTTGTCGAGCTCCATTGGGGATGAAATTACAGCGACCAGATGACAATGGCAATGTTGTCCTCGCTCTACGCAAATTTGAAAAAGTACACAGTTTTTGTGTGCATGTTTTTAGCAGATAATTAACTATCAAACATATAAACATAACTTCCAAAGCACGAACCGTATATCAGTTTAGGACGTGCCATGGATGGCATGGCAATATGTACACTAGTCTTTAAAAAAAGAAAGAAGAATTCACAGGAAGTTGAGGCAAGAAAAGCATTTAGTTGGGGGGAGGAACAGTTCTTGGCACCCGTGAGTCGTGACTATCAACTGAAGTGACAACATATTAGTTGCAAGCCCGCCGTGTGTCATACACAGAGTTAAGCTCCGGTATTTGACGCATTGAGAGTGAGAATGGGTTGTGAACGCAGACGCACGCAGCACGAGTGCAGGTGTGAGAGCACCTCATTGTCAGGAAGGGAGTTTGTAGATATTATTTTCCATACAAATCAAAAAAATATGCTTGCGGTTTGAATATGAAATTGAGTAAAGGTGCCACACGATACGTTTGATCAACTGTCAAAAGCAATGACATCACAACAAGGGAGCGTCGTGTCTCGACTCGCTTCCTCTGTAACGACAACGACGCGCGCGTGACGAGAGAGAACGCTCGCGCGCACATCTAATGCTAGAAGGTGTGACCTCTGTGGCACAAGAGGTGTAACAGACAAAAAGGCAGTCAGGTTTGAAGTGCTGCTGCAGCAGCTACCATTAGCACATCCCATCCAGGTGGCGAGTGAAGCCACACAGTTGAATGCGCTTGTGAAAACATACGACAGGCGGTCGATGGTGAGCGGTGACATTTAGTCAGATGATGGGGTCTGAAATAGTACAGACATATTTATTATTCAGATGAATGCATTTAATGTTTCTTTTATCAGTTTGTGTTTATTAGCATGATGTTGCTGTTCTAAGTCATGTTGCCATCGATTATGGTAAACACAGCATGAGCACACCCATACTGAAGACGACCATTCACACATTTCTGTTTCACGTTCCGACAGCCAAAGACAAAATGATGAAATTGTCAAGTCCGATTATTAATTGCAGCCTTACGAATGGGACATTAACCAAATTATGATATTCCTCTTGGGATTGAAATGGGGGGACAAGCTACAGGGAACGCAATGCTGCACAATACGGCCTCGATACGGAAAACACAGGTCATGTACTTGGCAGTAAAGGCGTTGTAGTCTTGATCTCCACACATCAGTGGATTGTTCATGTTGTGACAAATTTAGCCCAAAGTCAGGGCTGGATTAACCCACTAGGTTTGATTTGAAACTGAGCTGCGTGTCCCTTTTCATGGTCTGTTGCTCTTCATTTTAAAGACTGTATATTTTGAATGTGTACAGGTCCTCGTAGTTCAAATACACACACCTGTGTTTGAAGCCAATTCCCTGACCCATTATGAGACTATAAAAGCAGGATTTCAGTAGGTTCTGTATTTTAGAGAACGTCTGTGTTATCAATACATCAAGTCCTCTGATAAAAGAAAAGACCCAGACTATCTGTCTGTAAGAAGTCCGCCAGTCGACAGTGCACCAACCTACCTGTTCTTCTAACCGCAAATTGAAAGTATACAACTAAACATCATGGTTTGATTTTTATTATGAGAATCATAAATAAAAATACAAAAAATGTCCACTACAAAAAACAATCTACTGTTAGTAGGATGTAAAAAAGAAGAAGTATATTTTCACTATCAAAAGGCACAACATTGACTTTAGTGACAACATGGAGAAGAGAACCTGCAGCATTAAATCTTTTATTTTCCTTTTTATTTTTTTTTCACACTCCATCAGAGAACACTGAAATGTTACAAATAGAGGCGTCTGATTCTACATGAAAAAAAAGAAAAAAAGAACAACCTCTATATCAACAGACGGTGGCTATAAATCGGTGGCACAGCTCAACAGGAAACGTACTGCCACGGAAAAAAATAGCACGTTGTCGCTGGAAAAGACAAAGGACCTTTGCAAAGCTCTAATGCAAATTTCAAACAAATTATACAACCGACAACAATAAGAGAACAAAATAAAGAAAATAAAAAATAATAAATGGGCACCTTCTAAGATTAGGCTAAGATTAGGTGCTGAGGTAGACAAAAACTACAACAATTCAAATCATAATAAAAACACTATTTTCTTAATACAGAGCAACTTGACTGGCACTTGCGCTGTCACAACAATGGAGGAGAGAAGTAGCACAGACAAGCCAAGGAAAGACAGAGAGAGATAAGCCTTTGTTACATAAAAAGCTTTGTTATGCTTGGTCCGACAGGGCAATTGGTCCTCAGTGCTAATATAAAAAAATACAATGTATTGGTGCTTTGTTACTCAAAACAGTTTTTAGTCTAGTCCTCGATGGCACATGCATTGCAACACTGCATGAAATGGCTACTTTGTTCTAGAAACACCACACCAAAACACAGAATGCCAGCTCCAGGGATGCCATGATTCCTCTCCGACTAGTTTAACATCCCCTTCTAAATGCATTTTCTAGAAAAGAAAGAACGAAGCAAAGCACAAGGGGAATACCCCTCATGCCAACCGACCCAAAATGGAGGTTTGCTTTCCATTACATTTATGGTTTCAAGAGAAGTACAAAGTTCTCATCAGCAAACCTGTTGCTGATGAAAAGAAATAGGAAAAGAAATTTGAATAGTCACTGAGTGGAGAACCAGACCTGGACCTAGGTTTGCTTGCAGAAAAACAATTTAAAACGGAGCCGGTCTGGTTTCCAGTAAAGCTTCCCTATGTTTGTTATGTGTCGCTAAATAAACGGTTGCCAATTGCAGCGTACGGCCTGCGAAAAAAAAGAATTGAATGCAGATTTGAAGTTGCTACTTCAATAACATGTAAGGGTTTATTGCAGGCCTTGAAAAGGATGACCTGCTCTATTCAGGATTTTTTTTATTTATAAAAAAATCTGGTAATTTTCGAGCGTCATGACATCCCTAGGTTGCTGGAGACACCATTTTTATTTTCTTCTGAAAATACGGAAACTAAGCAGATATAGATGGACATTTTTGTTGAACAAATTCCATTTTTAGGCACAAAGAACACTGAGGGAAGAACTATATCGATGCCAATGTATATATATATATTTTTTCCAACATAGAGAAAAAAAGTGGCATAGAGTATCATTTTATTTTGTATCTGATCTGATTAGTGCATTTTTCCACTAATACATACGCACACACACACACACACACACACACACACACACACACACACACACACACACACACACAGTTACACACTCCTTTACGCACTCTTTCACCCGCACGAAAAAGTAGAAAACATTCAGAGGACGATGATAGGAATAATGTGACTGATCAGGTCTTGCATTGTGGTGGTTCAGACTGAGCCGTGACTGGGTATATTATAGTGGGTGGATATTATATGAGGGTGAAAAAGCCCCTCAGCTCACAGTGTTTGAGAATAAAATGGCAAGACACCACGGGACATGCCATCCCTTCTTCTTTTTTTTTTTTTTTTTTCCAAATACAAAACGAAAGACATGTTGACAGTCAAGTTTGATTGAAAAGTTGTAAATGACAAGTACTAATTGGTCGGTTTGGCAGCGCGCCCCTGCCATCTCGTATTTTATCATCCTTTTTTTCTCCTTTTTTTTGTTGTCACGTACAGACACACTCGTAAAATTTGTGGCGGAAAGATTTAGTCCTTCACCTACAATGCAATTGACATCCAGAAAGCAACACTTATTATAACAATATGTTCACACACATGTTTTTTGCCCAACAATATCAAAGAGGAGCAAGGCAAAAATGATTCACACCCAGAGAAAAAAGAAATAAACAGGTGAAAAGAAATACAAATATTTGTGCCCTGCTGTAACCCTCCACAAATGGAAATAGGACTTACACTGAATACAAAAATATCACAATTTTTTATATCAAATTGCCTCTGTTGGCTCTTGTTCAGGAATACGCTCATTTCTCAAGAGAGCTTGTCAGCCGAGACAATCTCTATTTCTAACCTTCTAGTTTTTTCTTTTTTGATTACCACTTTCAGTTCCAATTGTCCAACGCACTCTGCATCACTGCAAGTATGACCTGTCCTGGGCGGTTCAGCGTTTCTTTTGACAAACCTTTTTTTTTTTCACATTACAAAACTACACTTCTATTCACATATTTTCAAGTTTTAATTCTTGTTTTTAAACCCTCTTGACAGCAATAGTACTTTCTCTTATCTGCCACATCCCTCTAACCCATCACTTAAGGCTTCAAAATTGCTTTTTTTTTCTCTTTCTCTTTCTCTGCTCTTCTGTGGTTGGAGGTGCAAGGGGGAGAGAATAACAGGAGAATGAAAATTCCATTTGAATTACTTTCCAAATCCTATCACCCTCTACTTTTGTTATCTCTTATGCTTTTATGTACATTTTGCTTAAAAACACAGACAATCATAAATCAACTTTTGAACAACAAAAAAAAGAAAGAGGCATGAGATGAAGTAGCAATGATGAAATAATGCAAACACAACACAATTTGCGAAAAAATTAAAACAACTTAGAGGTAGCTTTTATAACAAACGACCAAACCTTCCGGCTCTTTAACAAGCGGGGTTAATAATACCAAGTTTGGTAACAAATAATGCACAAAGTAATACACATGAGAAAAACAAAAAAACAAATCTCTTCACTGTGGCACTTAATTGCTCTGCGTACACGTTGCTTCATCGTGTCGTGCAATGCATCTTTTCGACAAACACACTCATGAACACACACACACACACGCAGAAGTGTACAAATGAAACAAAAAGGGATAATTAAAATACACACAAGCAACATGAGGTCACAAAACGAAGTAATTCAAGTACGATGTGTTGAGATCAAACTCAAGGTCAATAGTAACAACGACAACAACAACGACGACGACAACAGGAGACGAGCGAGACGAAACGCAGGGACAAAACAACAGAGAAAGAGTAGATTTATTCTGTCGTCTTACTGGTCGCCCCCCTAAGCTGCTGGGCAGTATCTCGTCCTATCAGTGATTTCCCCCTTTTTTTCCACTGTCTATTTGGATAGGTGATCACCCCGGTAACGCTGTGACATGCAGTGATGCTCATTAAAGCCGTAGGTTCAACCATAATACCTGCGGCTGCGTCAGTCATTCAGGTCTAATGCTGCGTTTCAGAGACGTCAGAAATTCCCCACCTCTTTCTCGAACTAAATCAGCTCAATTTCGGACGCACACTCAGCTTATTTCAAGATGCAGTTCGGTCAACATTGGGGATTTATGCACCATTTAAACAAGTGTATCTGCGATGTATAACTACAGGGAAGGGCTGTTGGATAATGCAAGACTCGCCTTTAGGTCCTCCACTGGAGTAGAGCTGATGGAACATTCTCAAAAAGAAATTCCATCTGCTTTTCCCAGTTCGTAATCCCAACTTTTATCAGTGCACATTAATGTTTGAATTTGAAGATCACAGGATGTCGCGGTCTTGATTCTGAATATGTTCCAGCCCTTTTGTGAGATCATTTTGACTAATCTTACCCAGAACATCTGATGGTGAATGATCACATATATTCATTTTTTAAATGTAAAATTGAATTAACAGCTGCAAGCTATAGCGCGTTGCACAGGGAACTACATCTGATGTGGGATGGGGAAAACGGTAACCAGTGCAAGGCATGGAGAGTAATAACAACCTCCTGAGGTGGGAATTACAGCTTTCTGACTTCCATTGAAAGGTGGCATTAACCTACGATGCATTTTGACACTAGCCTAATGCTAACCTGGCTCACAGTCATTCACATTCATGTTTTGATACCATAAAACAGTCTTCGACCTGTCACCCCACATTTGTCAAAAGTAAAAGGTGTGCAGCGAAGGCATCCCCAGCCCTTCTTCAACATTCACGACGAGCAGTCGGAGTCACGGGACTCCCACGGAAAGCAGCCTTTTCCCCAATTCTCGTTTTCCATCGCTGTGGTGAAAGATCTGTGGTGGCATTACAAAGTGTTACTGTTTACGTGTTGGTTTGTGTAGTTCATCATTAGTGTGAGATAATGATAGTCGTCTGGTTATATAGACATGGATATGAGTGGTCCAGCTATCTATTGCCAAGTAGATGGATATGTTGGGTTTAAATGTGGCATACTGTAATAGCCAGTTATTGTTTAATGAAAAATATATATAACTTGCAGACATCAAACAGAGATTGTTGTCGTAATTAGTTTGACCTGTTCAATAAAGCCATGATAAACTATGATGCGGAGCTAAAAACAAATATAAGTTTGAAAAGTGACAGAAGTTGCCTCTCCGGGGAGAACCGCAGGTGGCCAGCAGTGACTCGACCTTCTCCGGCCCTCATCTTACCGAGATGCAGAACCAGGAAGACTGCTGATAAAACTTGGGAGACGTCCCCCAAAAAAAGCAAAAAGCAGCATTAGCATCTCCGCCCACGCCCGTAACAACCAAACAGGCGCTTGGTTTGCAGTGTTTTTGTCCTCTCATTCATCCAGTTCAACGGTTTCATCTACTGCATAAGTCGACCGGCTGCGCTGCGGATTCTCAGGGGTTATCTCTCTGCCACCGCTGGGATGGGAAAGGATCTCATGTGTGAACAGGTTATACTGGCGGGGTTCTGTGAAAACAAGGGACGATCTTGCATCTACGTGCGTATAGCTAGAAATGCCTGGAAGCAAAACGGATACATCTTCCATCGAGGATGGAAAGTATAAGGAACATGATCGCCCAATGCCATTTATTCAAACTCGGCAGCTTATGTTTATTTAATCTGGTTTGATAGGGGGGGAGGTGAAATTGTTGGAAAATATTTCTCGGTCCTCCCAAGATAACATCGTATCTAGGTTTGTGGAGAAGGATTTGTGGCTTCTGAAAGCCAAAAGTTCCTCAATACTTGGAAAGCAAACCTTGATGTGATGGACTTGGGGCCTAAGTTGAAGCTTATATTCACACACTGTCCGTGTGATTGAAACTAGTATGACTAACCATATCAAAATAGAGCAAAACAAAAAAATCTCCACAAAAAGGGAGCGATGGCGAGCATGTGCAGGTTCAGATAGCCCTTGAGAATCAGCTCCCTCGCTCACGGCAGCATCCAAAAAGTCACTTCCTTGCGCTGCATGAAATGACCTGAAACAATATCACAGTTGCAGATGTAGTGAACGACCCGGTGAATCCGAACTAGGGTGGAGAATCTCTCTCCGTGTCCAAGTCTTCCTCTTCTTCGCACTTTTGTCCCACCACCACCGCCACCACCACCACCACCGTTTAACCACGTCGGCCCGGCGCCGCCTTTGCATGAAAAGTAAAAAGAGAAAACAAAACCCTCTCGCTTTGGGGTCCCTTGCCGTTGACGTTCCTAAAAATCGCCAAAACGCTCCGCTACAGCCTCCTCTCCACTCAATTACATTCCCCCTTACCTCTCAACCCCGGCCACGCCCACACCTACACCTACACCCTCGCGCGTACCCTCCCCTCTCGTACGTCTACTCTCTCGACCTCAGACGTAGCAGAGGTACAGGTAGGTCTTCTCGATGCGCCAGTCTGAGGGGACGTCTTCGGGCTTGTGGCCCTTCATGTGCTTCTGCATGGCTGACAGGCTGGCGCAGTAATCCAGGCAGATGGTGCATTGGTAGGGCGAGGCGCCGTTGTGGGTGCGCAGGTGCTTGATCATGGCCGAGTAGTCCCTGGATCGCTGGTGGCAAAGCTTGCACTCGAATGGCTTCTCACCTAAGGATGATAAGGGGTGGGGAGGAGGAAACGATTATGTTAGCCAGAGTGCCATTCAGTGACAGTATTACGTCATTGTTGAGATGTTGTGATGCGCCTCTTCACCGGGAAACAAATGCATGTGATATTATTACAGGATGTATTAGTACATCGTTTTGTTATCCACACCTAAAAGCTTTCACGTTATTTAAATGTAATGTGTAAATTCACTCATAACTAACAATACTAATAAAGCTCTTGCAGTTCCTTCAATGGTGACTAAGAAGAGGTGTGGTAAAAATGCATGATTATAAAAGGCCCCGTACCAGCAATGTAATATTATAGTTTGCATAAAAGGATAGGGGGCGGATCATCTATGCCTTGATAGCCAAATTGCTGTGCAGAATAATTACAACTTGGCTCTTATTTTTTGTGGTTTTGCACATCAGTTCTGTCAACTATGATAATGTGCTTTGTGAGTCTGAGGGGGCAAGAAACACGAGCAAACGATCAAACAAACCAACAGTTGAGCCAGATTATCCAAACACCTTATTTTGGAGGTAAAAGTGGGTTTCAAACAACATCATTAATTGCACAGCAAAACTGTGTGTGAAAAAGTAGCGTAAGTATGGTCGCTTTAGTTTTCAAGTCAAACTGGCTAACCTGGAGGTTTGTTCTAAACCTCTGATTGTCTGACTGTCAGACTTCTTTTATAGTAATTGTAGCAATTAACTCAGTGAGTGATGCTTTTTTATTACTAATAGCAATGCTGGCCAAAGCTACATGAATAAGAACCACTGTGAAATACAACCGGCATATCCAAAATGTTGTCTTTTAACATATAGGAAACCTGTTGTGTGAGAAGTGAAATTAAAACAATTCTTTTTTTAGAGCTTCAGGAGAGAAGGATGCCCCATTACTACACATTTAGAGACAACTGATTTCACCCTGCTGGCCCACATGAAATTTGGTTGGTGTTATGATAATTGGACTGTGCACAAAGTAAGTGATGAGACAAAACCCAATAATTAAATCCCAAACTGTCTTCTTAATGGCGACGTGCAGCAGTAAAAGACCACGCTAACTCTTTTAGGTCATCCCACCAGCCCCCAATAATTGGAACAACTCAAAAAGGGAAAGAAGAATAAAAGCATGAACAGTAGCGGCTTGTTAACCTCAGAGACGGTATCAACACAGTGCCAGTCAGGCCCATTAAACTATCCCCTGAGCAGCTAACAAATGCTCTTCTAATTACTCTTGGAGTGCGGGCGATACAAATCCTTTGTGTGCAGTTGTTGTTAATTCTGCCTTTATTAAAAAGACAACAATGTATTGGAATTTTGAAACCATGCACACCAAAAAAATTAAAAAGAGATGTCCTGCTATTAAATATAATGTGGTGATATTGACTATCAAACTTGCTTTTCCTTGTTCATTTTAATTATTTCCGTAGCTCTCCTTTTGAAAAAAACATTGTAAAAAACAACACTCAGAATGCAAATGACATCTAAATCGTGTGCATTGAAACATCCAAGTCGAAAGGCCTGAGCATTTTAACAGCTTCTTAAGTTATGAGATTAACTTTAAGTGAATGTTCTCGTGTTTCTGGCCCTGTCTGACTTTGTTGTAACGATGTCAGCGTGTTCCCACGTCTCACTAATTGACTCTTTGCCACCCTGTCAAACAGTCGGAGTCATCACGGAGCCCACACGTTCACTCACCGCACTCCCCGAAGGAAAATAATCAACATTTTGGGGAAAGGAAGTGATTTCAGAGAGAAGCAGAAAGAAGTGTCTACAAGTATGAGTTTGAAGGATGTGTCCATGGCGTGAAAAAGATAAAGATAGAAGCTAAAGCATAGAAGTGCTAACGCTAATTAACGATGTGCTAAAGTAACGCGCTAGCGTTAGCTCCACAAGTTCTTATGTATAAAACATAACATTTTATAAACATTTATCTCCTTCCAACCTATTAACCTTTGACCATGACATCCACAATACCAGCCTAAAAAATGAATGAAATCTTTTGATGCAGAATCGGATATTTGTTGCAAAGCTAGCCGATGCTACGCTATAAAACGCCAATCTAACTTGGAGGTTAAGACTTGGCAAAGTCTATTTGGGGATTATAATGGTACCATAACTGGTAGAAGTTAATATAATCGAAACTGGAAAGAGGCACCCAGTAGAGTGCATATCTTTACCTGGTAACCACTAGAAGTCCTACAGCAAGCAGAGATAAATGAGCTCCAAAAAGTATGCGAGGTTAACTGTGGCCGGAGACAGAGATTCACAAGCACAAATACACACACACACACACACACACACACACACACGCATGCATGCATGCACACACAACCAATATCATCATCTCCTCGCATAGATAATAATAAGAACTGCATCATTAAAAAACCTGTTAAGCTTTAATTCTGAGAATACTGAAACCGACTTGTAGTTACTGGGATAAGAACTGAAGTTACGATCTAAATTGGGACGAAATTACAGGAATGAGTGATGTTTAAATGTTTGCCATTTCTTTTACAAGCCACATTTGACCAATGTGGTACATTACACAAAATACAGCTCGGAGAAATCCTGAAGGTGTCATAAATCAAAGTGTGGGGCGGCTCTCTTGCTGTGGGGGCTGCTTATATTCAAGGAGCACATTTCAATTCAGCAGCAGCAGCCATCCTAAATGTGCTAATGATTTGAGTGATGACAGCGAATAATCCACCAGTGCTCATGCCGGCAGACGCAAATTAGACATGTAAATGCTGACCTTTACCAATGGCATTTGAAATGAGCTGTCGGATGTGATCTAGCCCGGCGCTCGCTGTCACCCTTCAACTAGAGCCTTGCACACAATAATGTGTGGCCTCGCGTCTCCACGCCGCTCGTTCTGCCCGTCCTTTTCAGAGTCCTGGTTAACCTTGACCCTCCGTGGGGAGAGGTCAGGGTCACTGCATCATTCAGCTCAATACGCACGGCTGCCGTGTTGCTCTGCAGCGGCGTGGACTCCTGCATTACGTCGCTATTGATAACCAGACTGTAAACACGGTCGCCTCAAATAACTAACTAATAATGAATTGCAAATGGGGTGCCTGGGTATCGATCTGCCATTGGCATTTGGGATGTGTGGAAAGAAGGGGGCGTTCGCGGGGTGGATGCGGGGGGTTAGGTTGCCAATGTCGATGATTCATCAAGCGGCTCCCTTTTGTGCGATGTGGCCTTTGACTGTGAGCTTGTCACTTGCTCTTGTTATCTGCTGTTGCTCTCCGGCTTAACGCAAAGCCCCCTCCCCCACACAAAGGGGGAAAGGGTGGATGGGGGGTGGGCCAATTATTTGACAGGCTGCCTTGATAGTGTGGCTTAACAGCTGGCTTATTGAATGGAGATGGGAGTGTGCTGCTGCTACACGTGTATGTGTGTGTGTGTGTTGGAGATGGTGAGGAGGCATAAAGCCTTGGCTGTGTGCCATCCTGGTGAGCACTCATGATATCCTCACTCAGTCTGCTACGTAGCGTGCACTCGTTCTCCAGGGCACCCAGCTTATCACTGTGTCAACATCTTTATGGGGCTCTAAATATACTTGGATCAATACAAAGTCTTGGGAGACATTCGTATACTGTATCACAGCAACAAAGATATTCATCTGCTCTGGCCTTTGCAACTCGGATGTCCTACAACAGGGTCCTTTCACAACCACCAGAAATAGCATCAATATATTTTTCAACACTGTCTTATTATGAGTGTTAATGAGATATGATGTTTCATTTCAAATTGGGGAAAAGTGGAAGTATGGGATGATGTCTCACTGACTTAATCTGAAAGTGTTTATGATGATACTGTATGTATTTTCAATAAAATGTGTTTCAATGATCCCGGGAATAGTTCAAGTTGTTAGTTTAGCATCAACCGCGCTAATCAACATTCAATCTTGTATGTTTGATGAAGGATTCTAGAGGGAGTTATACTGGTAAACTATCTTGGCAGACAAAAGCCACAGCTTTTCCAATATTTTCTTTTCTCACAATGGGGTTGCCAGGTTTGATCCCATTGTGCCTGCAAAGAGACCAACACCTCTGCTCAGAGACCACATCTGGCAACCTGAGCGAAAGCTTTAGAGGCTGCAAGAGATGCTCTGGGCAGAGGGATTAGACCGGGGTAAATCAAGAAATAGTTCTAGCACAAAAATCCCACCAACGGTTTCCGTTCCTTTGATCATCAACATAAATCAAATGCAGCGTCTTTTGGATCACGGTACCTGTGTGCACGCGGTAGTGGGTTTCCAGCTGGTGCTTGAGGCTGAACTTCTTCCCACAGCCGTTACATTCGTAGGGCTTCTCCCCGGTGTGGATGCGCTTGTGGCCCTTCAGCGTGCTCTCATCTCGGAAGCAGCTCCCGCAGAACTCGCACTCGTATGGATGGTCCCCTGCTGAAATGTGGAGAGAGACAGGAGCAAAGCTGACATCATCTGCACACAAACAGTCTCGCTGAGGGGGAAAAGGGCAACGGAAGAACACTTCTTGAGCATTTGGGAAGATGCAGACTGAAGGGTGGGATTAAAACACACCGAGTACGAGGGCCAGAAACACCAGGCTTTTCTTAAGTGCACACCTTCATTTGAATATTGTTAAAATGTTAACTAAAGTTTTGAGACGTTAATGCTTGGTTGTCTCTCACCAGTACGGTTGGATTCACATGACTTTGATACCCGAAAAGGCAGAAACATTACTGAATGTCTTTTCTCCTGATTGTTTTGGTGATTTTATGCACAACGCCGGAACAGTAGGTGTTTACGCTCTAATGGATGCCCACTTAACAGCTCTAATACCAGCAGACAATGCAACCCATCTGTTGTCTTCTCTACAAATCACCTGCACTGTTGTTTGCTTTGTGCAAAAATAATCGTATACCTGTCATGGCCGTTCGCGAGATGTGTTATTGACCAGCCCGTCCTAGTCTCACAATACATTAATGGATAACCTGCCTGACTATATGTGACAGTATAGCAAACACATACCTAATTATTCTACTTCAGATTTTTTTTCATCTCCTTTGATACAATTTCAGCTCCTTTGATACAATTTACGCTGCTCTTTTTTTTTATCATCTTGCGTCGTGTTTCTTTTCCATCTTTTCTTTATGCCTTTTTCTTTTATGGAAAAGCACTTTGAAGGTGCTATACAATTAAACTCGCCTCGCCTTTAAATCAAGAACCCACAAACACGTTGATTCCTCAACTCCCTCAAGGCAGATGCTTGTTTAATGAAGGCTGTCAAAAATGCAAGGATTTAAGAACATATGGACCTGGAAGCTAATCACCGTCCTCTATCCGCCAACGAAAGGAAGAAACAGGGGCGTCGGCTTGTTTCACGGACTTACTTTGAATCATTATTTGCTCTAAATGAACATCACAGCTCACAAGACTGAGAACTCATTCATCTCTCATGATACGCCAGCTCTAAGTGCTGCAGATACATAGTTTAAAATATTCTCATTTAGACCCAAATGTTTGCACATTTTTCACAGATATTCATGTGAACAATGTACATTTACATTGGTCACTTGCTGCCAAGTTGATTTCTCCTGAAAACTTTACCGTTGCAGGACGGTGTATTAATGCACGTTCACTGTAGATGAAGAAATACAGAAATACGGGGCCGGAGGAGGGGGATAATATTCCCTGGAAAATACGCCGCTGCCTCATTACATAGAACACAGTTGTTTTGTGCCAAATTAACGTGCTGAATTTAAAACACAGCACATTTAATAGAAATAATACACAAACCATTTTATTCTAGACACCATGGCTGGCAATGGCTGTACAGCATGTGTGCCTTAAAACATTTAAATGACAACAGGCATCTCATTTCTCTCCTCAGGCTGCCAGAGCACAGATCCCCACGGGGCAGCCATAATGGATATTCAGATGTCAATAATCTGGGATATTATGATTTGCAGGAGGCCCTCACCAGCCGTCCAAACACTAATTGTATTTCTGTCTTTGATGCGGAACTGGTACCTCGCATCATTTGCCGCACCCACCTTCCCCCGTCCAGTTACTCTCCCCGGCCGAGTAATGTTGTGGATGTTTAGTAATGTATTTCACATCTGCAGGTTTAAGTCACCATCGATGACCTATGCCTTTCATTATCTGCCTGTCCGAGCAGCAACGTGCCCGGGAATAAATTGCATTTCTTGTTACGTGCTGCTGCCGCTACCCTGCAGTTGAGAGACAATTTCACTCGCACAGTGCATATTTTATTCCACGCCGTATACCGATGCAGCATGTACGAGTTTATTTGGTTTATTTAGGGGGAGAGAGACTGACGGAGGGATGAAAGAGGGATGATAGATGGACACCCTTTAAATGCCGATGCGCTGTTAGGTGTGCTGTACTTTCGAGGGAGAAACGTTTTCTGAGAGGTCGGACGCCTTACCATCAAAGGGAAGCTTTGATGGGGACGGAGGTGCGTGTGATGGAGCAAGGAGGTGGGGGGGTGGAGAGGGTTAAAACAGAGACGGGGGTGGAGCAGGGGATGTGGGTGTATACGGCGGCGGCCGAGTAAAATCAATAAAAGTGACAGTCTTTATTTGTCTGCGTGAAGTTATCAGTGGCTACCGCTGTAAGACATTGTGCTCTTTCTAGCGTTTCGAGCACAGCAGAGATCACGATCCATCACGCAGCTCGGCGGGCTCGCGCGACGCTGAGAGAATAATAATTGAGCTCGGATTCACCTGCCTTTAATTAGGAGCTCCGATCAGAGCGGCGAGCGAGACGCTAATACACAGGAGGCGTTATTTACTCTCAATGTCCCGTTGCTGCCCAGTGTCTGCCGTTGGCAAACTTGATAAAGAAATCTGGAATTAGCCGGAAAGAGCTTAGAGTTTCTCTAGTTTCAATACAATACGGTTGACGTTTTTACTTCTAAGAATATGCCGGCTTACGTCTTTCAACCTTATCTTTATGACAAAGTATTGACTTATAGGTTATGTATTTAAAATGAATACCTCTAAGGCCACGCCCTCTGTTCTAACCAATATGTTCCTCACTGCCAGCGACAAAAGGATGCACATTTTAGAGGCTGTGCTCGGGTTTACACAACGCCGAGTGGTTGCCGTCACGGCTCCGGCATCCTGCGGCATCATATCACGCGTGTTATCTCATGTAGCCACTTGGGGACGCCAAAGTGCAAAGATGCGGCGAAGAGCTCTAAATAAAGCAGACGCAATTCTATAATCACATTTGGAGGAGGGCCAGACAGGACTTCATTTTGTCAGGATATTCTCACGGGGGGCTGGAGAATAATGGGGACGTGTCCTCTGTCCATCCAAAAATCTGCCGCTATTACTTCCTCCCTCCCACCGTCTGTCGTCCTCTCCTCCTTTTCCCGTCCTATCGGTCCTCCTGCTCTCCAGTGTGACCGCGCGGCAGAGAGGGCCGCAGATGAGGACTCGGCACAGCGAGGCGGAACCACGGCGTGGCGAGTGGACCCGCGGGTGCCCCCGAGCATCGCCACCTGCGTCTCCTGACCCCCACCGCTGCCTCTACATTTACACCCCCCCCCCTCCCCCTCCTTCCCATAACCTTCTTTGACACCCAAAAGGCCCGCCGAGGGTGCCTGTGCCCACGGGCACCCTCGGCGTGTTCATTATATACGGTAAGAGGCTGTAAATCACCGGGCTCCATCACTGCCAGGACCAGAACTGGCCCTCTCTAAATTCAATTCAGTCCTCCCTCCCTCCCTCTCTCTCTCTCTCTCTCTGGCTATAGCACTATCAAATACAGCTGCGAACACAAAACACCCGGCCACAGCAGACAGCAAATTGGCTCGGAGTAAAAAAAAAAAAAAACACACACACACACAGACACTTACACACAGACAGTGCACAACAACGGAATATTAATGAAGGCCTTGTCTGTAAAGAGAGTGCGTGTGTGTGTCTGTGTGTGGGGTGTTAGGGAAGGGGAATAGCACAGCTGCCATGGCTGCCACTGTTATGCGCCCACATTGTGCGTTTGCTCGGGAGTGCTCAAACCTACACTGTAGTGTGCATACATGCAATAAAGATACACAAACACAATAAAGGGGCAACGTGGAGCCGAGTGTGTGCAATATCCTGGCATGTGAGGAGAAGGTGATGAAACTGCAGATGGGAGGAAAATGAAGAAAAAGAAAGACGCGTGGAGGGAGAGCAGGAGAGATAGCATGATTAAGATGCTGAAATAAACACCATTAAATCTGTTGTTTTCTTTTTTCTTTTCTCCCCCCTTCCTCGTCCTAAATGGTGATCCAGTGTCGGAGCCCACACCGGCAAAGGCTGCTTTCAATAGATAAGCCAGCAGACAGGTAAAATGAAGCACACATAATGCATTTCCATTAAAGTGCTTTTTGCTGTTTTCTTTTGTCGTTTGATACAACAACGGCGATTCAACCAATAACCGCCAGCCAGAACGCTTTCTATGTTAGATGAGCTGCCACACGCTCACCATTAGAATTAGCTTTAATACGGGATTGAGATCATTGTTTTTTGAGGGATTGGCGGCAACATTTATTCCTGTTTCTTTGGCAAAATAACTGTGAGAATGTTTTACTTATTGTGCATGTGCGTCGATACGTTCATGGGCTAAAGACTTAATATTACATACTCTGACCTTGAATTGAAAACATTACGGCAATATAAATCCATCTAGTTTTCATCTATGCCATTTAAAAAAAAAATTTATCCAACCATGGCTGTCTCTCTCTCTCTCCCTTACATATATACATATATATATATATATATATATATATATATATATATATATATATATATATATATATATATATTTATATATATATATATATATATATATATATATATATATATATACATACATATAATATATATTTATAATATAATTAAATAAGTGTTTTAATGTGCCAAAAAAGCAACATTGAATGGAATTGAGAATTAAGCTAAATGAAAATTAGCAATTGAAAGCTTATGCATATAGTTAAACAGGTGGCTGAATAAGATCTAAATAAGATAACACTAGTATTAATAATAAACATCTGAGTATAATATTGCCATGGTCTAGACCGCTTGTACAACCGGTCAAAGTGGCAGCACTCGGAGGATTTTACTTCTCGGTCACTGCATGCTGTAATAACTTCCGGTCATGGGTTTTGCTTTTCAGGCTGCAGTTGGGTACCTCTGAGCGGTGATGGTTGTTGGAGCTGTACGCAGGTTGAGAGGAAGATTAGTGGACGCTATTATGGATGGAAAAAAAAGCTTGGCCAAATGGACAAAAAATGTCTCATGTAATCTACGTTGTGGGTTTGTTAACAGAGCATCAATCAAAAACAAGACGGTAGGGTAGTGCTCTTTAGTAAAAAGGTGCAAATATTTGATCTCAAACGAAAAAGTCAGTTTATTATTCATTCGTTTTGAATGCGTGTTGGAAATTTAAACGTAAAAAGAAAGAAAAAAGAAGAGAGATAGGTATGGACAGGTGTCCACATTGGATGGACTTTGTTGGATGAGGGTAGTGCACGGGTGTCTCTGTATAAAAAGGTAGAACATGGTATAAGGTGGCTTATCTGAGGTGGATACACAGTCTGTGAAAAACTATTTTCTCCTTGTTAACCAGCAAAGTGTGAACGCGATTACCAACATCAAAGTGTAAATATAGAGAAACACCGTGCTTGTCTTTTATATTTAATGTTTTTTTCCGGAGGGTAAATTAGGACTTATTTCTGGCTCCCATAATAGCTGTGTGAGTTGCTGACTTTATAACCCCCCCCCCCACCCTCCTCCCCCCCTCGACAAAAGGCTCCACATCATATTTAAACGATTGCTCTCGCGGCGGGCTCGTTGTGATTTAACGCACGGCCTCAGCGGGATGCGGTTCAAAGTGGCGAGAGGCTGCAAAGAGACGAGCCGGGGTGACACTTTTATTTTGCGTCGACCCGGGCGGGCAGGTGGATTGTAGACGGCGCTTTTGTCCTCGCCAATGTCTGGTAGACAGAGCAGATGTGTGCATTGCTACTGTAAAGACGGCTCTGTTCCCCCCCCCCGCCACACACACACACACACACACACACACACTCACCCCCTTTCCTCCATCACACACTAATGGTGTATTCGCCTGACTTGTAAATAGGGCCGACCGCTCTCATCTCACTCCATTCGTTTCAAATATTTATTCGTGAGCTGGTGAGCTAAATCGGCTCTGACAGTGAGACTGTTATTTAAGGTCGCAGACAGGCGGCTGGGTGAGAGAGAAAGGGGGGGAGGGAGAGGAAGAGAGAGAGAGAAGAAGAAAAAAAGCATCCATCCCTGGCTGCTGAAATGGGATTCCTTTCCATGTGTTCATATTCTGTCATGGTTCCGGGTTTTTTTTCTCTTCTTCTTTTTCTCCCTCTGAATAGCAGCCTCCATCAGGTTACCTCTGCTCCCTCACAACAACGTATTAGTATACCGGCCTCGGCTCAGTCGAGAGCCGGCAGAGAATTACGTGTGGACAGAAGGAAAAACGAAACAAAAAAAATACCCACTGTAAATAAGCTGCGTCTGACTGTTGCAGAATTCATTTTGGGTTGACCTGAATTAATGCTGTTTATTCAGCTGAGCTGGAGGAGCGATGTAACTGGGGAAGGGATAACATAATTCACTCCCATTTCCTAAAGCAACATGGCTTTTAACTTGTAATACAATATTTGTCCATGACAATTTTTGTCGTGCATTTGTACTATTCCTACCTCCATTTGTATCACCTCGACACACCCGCGTGGAAGGTCGTAATATAGGACAATAAATTATACCTTAAAAGCCAAAAGAAAAAGAATCTATTAATTCCTATAAAAATGTACGCTCAACATTTTATCTTTATTTAAAAAAAAGCACATCCAAGATTTAAAGCTTTTTTATTTGCATGAGGAGTTTCTGAGAAATGTTATTAATAGACGTGAACTATCAAAATTGTATGCGCTCATATCATGTTCATTTATTACCCAATAAAAAGGGCATATGTGTGAGTTATTTCACATGTAATAAACATGTGCTTTTAAGACGTTACATTTCAGGTGCAACTGACCCTATTTAACACAGGACCTCATTATTGGGTAATAAAGCAGGTCAAACCGTAAGCTCCTTATCATGTCAGTTGATATATTGTGTATTACTGGAACATATTCCCATATACCCAAACAAAGCTAAAATTAATCATTATAGCAACATCCTACTGCTGCACAGTGACCCTGGGGCAGATGGTAATCTACCCTTGCTATTATGTAATATAATGATAATAACATGTCATAATATTCAGACAGTCTTTAACCACGGGTTGTATTGTATGATGTGGAGGTTCTATCCAAAATATCTACAGCTTAAACAAATATATTTTATTGCTGATCTTCCCCAGAAATGTTATTAAAACCCTGAAGTGGCTCCTCTACTAAAGCTCCACTCAGACATTAATGTACCAACTATTTTTAAATTGTTTTAATGATTAAAAAAATTACAGAATAAATATCTTTAAAATGGCACTGATCCCTGTGACTTAAGACTCAATTACTCTTTTTATGTTTTTTCTCTCTCGAATGAATTGATGTCAATATCAAACCTCTTGCTCTGCTCTATTAGTAGAACAAACAGAATACATTCAACTTTTGAGAATAAAGGGCAGACCAGACACGAATGATGATGCAAGTTCACTGCAAATTCGTTTTTGAGTAAGATCAAGTTATTCCCTGACCAGAGATGCTGCTGCAGCACTGCGCTGTTGCACCTGAGGCGATAATGTAAATTGGGTTGGACCAAAAAGGGATGAATTATTAGTAGGTATGGCTATAAGTGAGCAAGTATGGCAAGTTGAAAAAGGCTCAGTCTGGAGGATTATAGAGCATCTTTTGTTGTGGTTGCAACTGACAAGTCAGAAATAGCGGTACCATCGTTTCACACTTTGCGACTGACACTTCCGCATTTCCCCAAGTGTGTCAGAAGACTACAGTGGCCTTCAGGTCACATAATAAAAATGGGCAAGGCTCTCTCTCGTGAGAGGACATAAGCAAGTGTATTTATCCCTCCTGGGCTACTGGATGCAGTACGAAACACATAATCTGGGAAGAGGACACACTCCCTCTGTCGATATACACAGCTCACTTAAAAACAGGGATTCTTTAGTTTAGTACACTAATGAAAACATAGTTATGGATATTATATTCCAATCCTGCTAATAGATCCCTTGAAATGCTGGCACTTTAAAAAGGATTTCTTATGACCTGGGCGAACGTTTATTTTGTCATCATTCCTAATGCACTAGTTACTCTCGTAAGTCACTTCTTTGTTGGATTATCATGGCTTTTGTCATCCCTCAGCTAGGTCCTAAGCCGAGGATAGTGAGCGCCACTTGATGGTGGATGCTGCCACAAGCTTACTTCAGAGGAAGAAGCTCATACTCTACAGTGCTGAATGAGAGGCACTGCACTCTCATGGAGAGGTGGGTTTGGTTTAGATAAATGATAATGAAATGAAAATCGTGGAATATGCCTAAATATGAACTATTGATAAACTGTCAAATTCAATGAATGTATTTTAACTCTAAATCTGTCCTTCTGTACACATGACATCTATTGCACCCATCTATCCTGGAGAGGGATCCTCCTCTGTTGCTCTCCTGAAGGTTTCTTCCCTTTTTCCCCCTGAAGGGTTATTTGGGAGTTTTTCCTGGTCCGATGTGAGGTTTTGGGACAGGGATGTCTATGTGTACAGATTGTAAAGCACTCTGAGACAAATTTCTCATTTGTGAAACTGGGCTATACAAATAAACTGAATTGAATTGAATAATGTCTCGGTATTTTGGGTTGCAACCTACAGATCCTGCATCCCTTCAGGTGCGGGAAGGTCAAGGTATTTCCCCAGAGTGTGTGGTCAACGAATATACGGATATAGGGCGTGGAGATTCACCGACGCTTCCCGTTCAGACTGCCGGCGAACTCGAGGCGCCGTCGCCCGAAGTGGAGATGATTGGCGAGCGCTTCCACTGACCTGTGTGTGAGCGTAGGTGGCGCTTGAGTGCGGTATGGCTCGGGAAAGTCCGGTTGCATTCGCTGCAAATGTAGCTGCGAACGCCGGCGTGGACTTCCATGTGCTGCTGCAGCGCCGGCTGGGTCTGGAAACGCTTCCCGCAAAGCAGGCAGAAGATGGCCATGTCTGACCCTGCAGAAGGGAAAAGACACAACATGGTGAGTTAGTCAGGGTTCTTACACATTTTGAACAATGGATTTCCATGACTTTTCCATGATTTTTCCAGGACTTTAAACCCAATTCCCATGACCAAACTGAAATCTCGGTATAAACATGAACATTTAAAACTAAATTGTGCGTATACGCCGGCTTATATTTTGAGCGACTTTCTTTAAAAAACGTATTCATTATTTAAAACTTGCCGTAAATGAATACGTGATTATAACATATGTCCATGACTTTTCTCAAATTTTTATGATTTAACTTTTTTCCATGACTTTTCCAGGCCTGGAAATGACTTTTCCAGGTTTTCCATGACCATACAAACCCTGGTTAGTGGTGAGAGGATGGATTTAATGTAATTGATCAACAAGCACTGGCTTGTTGGGTCCTATTGTTATGGGATCATACCAGACCTTTAAAATAACAATGAGAGTTAATGAGGTAAAAACAATGATAAATTAAAAGCACTGAAGAGCTAGGATGACACCTTCCTCTACAGCACTTCACGGTAGATCCACAATGACAAACAATTCTCACTAAAAGGTTGCACATGCCCACAGTGATTAAGACGGAGGATATGCAACAACTCGGGTGTGATTTCATTGTCTCAGACGTGTACCATTTTACCCACTTCGCCTTCACAGGCTTACATGAAGCAAACTGTATTTATAGGATTAAAGGTGCAAACAGAACTTGTGTTTCGGAGCAGCCGCGGAGAAGATAAAGATCTCCCGTGCAATACATCAATCGAATCTCGACTCCAGCGAGCACCATGCATTTCTCTCCGGCAGAGATAAAGAGAGCACTGTTGCACAAACACACAGAGAAAAAAAAAGAATCACAAACACAGACACACACACACACACACACACACACACAGCTGCACGCTCTCTTGAACACACTCCCTTCACACTTTTTCAATTACCAGACTGGGGGAAAACTCTGGGGAAGGACTGAGTGTTTGGAGCTCAGTTTCTATTTCATCAGTCAATAACACATCTTTGGGGCAAAGCTGACACTAATTTAAAAATCTATGAAGAGCAGCCTGCCTCATGTTCATAACCACCGGAGGAGGAGGAGGGCCCACGACAGCCTCCTCGTCAGATCAATCACGCTACACGCTAAAGAAAAGGAATGGAGGGAAGCGCAGGGAGGATGATGATGACGGGGGGAAGGATAGTGAAGATCTGATAAAGATGAGAGATTCAGTTTAGAGCTGGGGGGGGGGGGGGAGGGGGAGAGACACATCTCATTTTGGTGCATGTAGGGGAGAGAAATAAATATTGACAAACCTTCCCTTTCTGATTTAAGCTCCATCTCTATGTTTCATTTTCTGTTGTACAGGAGAGACGGCGAGTGCAGAGCTTTCATTAGATCCTTGTTGAACACTCATGACTGAAAGCCTGAGATACTAATCTGTCATCCCTACAGGTGAGAACGATTCAACCTTTTCTCTCGGCTCACCGTCGGTTTCTACACGAGATATATTAAATTGGATTGGGCAAGTTGCCAGAAAAATTTGCCCAGCACATTCGGGCTACCTTGAGCATAAACCGCTCGGATTTCCTCCAGCTCCACTTTCAGGATAAACTCTGAAATCAATATACCAGCCAACATGTTAACAGTATACGCGTACGTTTCTGCAAATTGTTCATACCGCATGTGTGTCTTTTTGTATTATTTGTATGTTCTTTTGAACAATTTTGAAGACGTAGTTTCAGAAGGTGGTGCTCTTTACATGTCAGTACCATTGCTTATGCTGACGAGTGATTCCCACACCTTTTATTAAAGTAAACTGGTAATATAAAGGGCACCTGTCCTATACAGGCACACTGATTATAACAGCAGATGTAAAACCATTCAGTGACTGGATGTAGATTAAATTGAGTAAATGCAAACTGGTTCATAAATGTGAATAGTTTTAATCTAGTTTTCTCCTTTGTTGTATTCTTCTGGCCCGTCTCTTGTCCTCCTCTTTGCTTTTATCAATAAAGAGACAATTGACTGGGGTCGATTGCTGCTGGAATCCCTCTAGGACTCCAGGTACTTAAGTGGCTTTGATTGACAGGTAAGCCTCCTGTTCACTTCTATTGTCTCTCTGCCTCACTCATTCTCTCTCGGTGCATTGTGTGTCTTAGGTTTGGCTCCGTGAGTGGATGACCACAAGCAGACGGCTTCTTTCTCAGGGCCACGTGGGAGCAAGTACTTCACGCTCGCAATAAAGACGTGAAGTAACACGACATTATTGTCGTTGTTTGGAGAGATCGAGAAAGAAAATGGCCCAAGTGGTCCGAATGCAGGATAAGAGCAAATGATAGTGCAAAATGCAAAAGGTTATCAGACCTTTGACCTGAGGTCTAGGGCCTAGGCTAAGGTGTGGACACGGTGGAAATATGAAACCTAGGTCCAGGTACACACACACACATACACACACTTTTACTTTGAAGTCAGCACAGTTACAGTGGCGAGTCACATCAAGTTAAATGCTGTACGACATGTGTCAGATAGTATGCGTCAACTTTTAAAGGAGTTTGTTTTCAAAGCAACACAACCGACTGTGACACGCAGAAAAAGTCGACCAAAAATAACAAAAGGGGATGAAAAACGGGAACTGATCCATGTTTAAACATGACACTTTCTAGAGACCCTAGAACTAAATAGATGTCCTTACCCCTGTACAATCTCTGAGCAACCCACTGTCTAAATACCCCTTGCAATGAGTGTGCCATCCAGTATTGAGTGTCATTTTATATAATGTATTTTATTTTTATCATTATTTGTATTTTAATTTTATTATTGTCTGGTAGCATGTTTATTATGTTTACTGTATTAGTAACTTCTTCTTCCTAAAAAATAAATAATCAAATATACACATTTTGAAAATAAATAAATAGATGTCCTAAAAAATGTCCACATCTACGATACAGCCACTGCATGTTGAGCTTTTAGGGCTGTTTCTAAATGGTTACCCCTCAGTTATATGGCAGTGCTTCCATTAAGAAAACACATGCATTCAATACCAAAGCATAAAGATGTACACTCTAATGCAGTGGTTTTAAACCTTTTTTCAGTGATGTAGCCCCTGTGAATTTTTTACCCACTAACCAGCGCAAATAATAAAGAAAAAAAGGAAAAACAATACATAGCGCCGTGTCAACAGGGTCGGATTTATTCAACTATGGAAACTGAAGATTGCACTGTTGCATTGAAATGAAATTGGAATATTCGTTGATGTGTAAGCGTCTCATCAGTTACTAATTTGTGCATTTTAGACTAGTGTTAGACTAGTATAGTTTAAAAACAACTTCTAACAATTAGTTGATTGACAGGATGAATCGGCAACTGTTTTGCTCATCCATTCATACTTTCAGTAATTCTTTTAGCAGAACATTTTGCTTCTACAACATGAGGATTTTTAGAACTTTGGACTGTTGGGTCAGACAAACAAGCAACATATCTACGATATTTGAAACATTTTCAAAGACAAAACAATTTGTTATTGAGAAAATCATCAACATTGCAATGTCATAAGTAATAAAACAAGCTAATTAGTATGCAGCCCTAAGCAAGGCTAATATCTGACAGATGACCTGCTCATATTGCTACTTATTAAAATGAATCCGGAATGGCTTGTCACTGTTTTTTTTTTGAGAAATCATGTTGAACAAACTTGAGAAAGCTATATAAACTGTTGCATTGAACTGCTTCACACACGCCCAAAGCTGTGGATGTGGCTTTCCGTTTTCTGCTTTAAAGCGCGCTACGAGTCCTTTCGTTATAGACGTCGCTGTGTCTGAACTTGCATTAATGTTGTATCGATTAAATAACTATTTTGTAAGGATTTTTTCGAATGAATGCCAATTTACCTGAGATAAAGAGAAATCTCACGTACCCACAGGAGTGCCTTCACGTACCCCCAAGGTTACGCGTACCACGGTATGAGAACCACTACCCTAATGTAAGGAGGAGAAAAGCCTCAAAAGGTGGTCACTAAATACACGGCTTGAGAGCTCTTTCAGCTGTAGGCCTTGATCTTGCCCTTATATTAAAAGCAGCAAGAAAATCCTGCGCAGCACATCCAGCAGATAAAAGCATCATTGAATTGGCCGGGACACAATGCTGTATCTCAAACCTCATTCAACACTCAACGATCTGGACGTCTTCAAGTAGATATTGAGTAGCCTCCTCTCAATGCCAAACGTGGACTACTGCAAGGACTTGAGTGAGAAAAGCCCCGCCTTAAAACATGTTGCTTGGGTACTACACATTAGAAAATAACTGGCCACATGTAGTACGCCCAACCCAAACACATCAGCAAGCTCCCGGTGAGAGAAAAGATCTGTATCCATGCTCTTCAACGGCCTCCGTGGGACAGCTACGCTCGTCACCATCCGTTCCCCATCTTGCAAACCTCCATTTAAGTGTAGTGCAAACCCTGATTAGTATTTGACAAAATTAAGTGGCGCACACGATACAGTCAGTGTAGCGTTGTATGTGTGTGTGTGTGTGTGTGTGTTATGCAGGAAAGTGAGTAAAGTGTTGTCGGCCGCTGATAGATGAAGAGAGCAGTGGAGAGATAGAAAAAACAAAGGAAGGAGAAGTGGAAGAAAAGTAGTTGACCCGGGAGGTCCATTACAGTGTAAAATTGAGTCAGCCCAAAGTGACACCTGAAAGGAGGAGCAGGAGGAGCCGGCGGAGTGGTGGTAGAGGTGTGTGTGTGTGTGTGTGGGGGGGGGGGGGCGGTGTTTTTAGTCTCAGTCTTGTTTTGGAATAATTTACCTGCTCTAACCAGCCTCTCTCTCTCCCCCTCCCGTCATCTATTTATAAAGGCCCGGGCAGCTCTCGGCTGTTTGTGGCGCGGCAGTGCCGGTAGTATCTTAATGGCCCCGGAGTGGCAGGGCTGCTGTTATTTAAGTGGAGGACGGACAGAGCCCAGTAATGGAGAGGAATACTCCCCGATGAGAGGCGACATTGGCCGGATGGGCACAGAGCAGCGAAATGGGGTAGAGGCCGACCATCGAGGCCGGCGACTTTACTGATTCTGATTTACACTATAATCAGGGTTCTTACACATGTTGACCAATGGATTTCCATGACTTTTCCATGAATTTTCCATGACTTTTCCATGACTTTCAAACATATTTCCATGAAGAAACTGAAACCTCGTTATAAACATGAACAATTTAGAACATGTTGCATATTGATTGCGTACACCGGCTTATATTTTGAGCGTCTTTCTTTAAAAAACATATTAATTATTTCAAAGTCGCCGTAAATGAACATGTGATTATACCAAATTTCCATGACTTTTCCAAAACTTTTATGATTTAACTTTTTTCCATGACTTTTCCAGGCCTGGAAATGATCATTTTAAAATTCCATGACTTTTCCAGGTTTTCCATGACCGTACGAACCCTGCATAATGCATAACAGTTAAGTCCAAAAGAAACCACTTTTGTTACCATAATACTCAAACCACCCAGGATTAAAGTGTTGAGGTTTATAACTTTAAATATTTAGCCAAGAGCTAAATCATATGAACGTTTAGAATAATAGGTAATTGTACTCTTTTTACTTTTAAATCACCACTTTATTAAAAGGATATTTAAAGAGAAGCAAATGAAGTTGACTTTATTTGTGTTCAGTGATTTCGGTCAACTGACTCAAACCAAAACATCCCTCAGATGCTCGTGTCTATTATAATGATTACTTAGCTTCCGACTCTCGGGGGAAACCCACAAAACATTTGCTTTAAACGCCTGGCGAACACACAAAAGTATTTTCTTCACGTAGATTTTCAGGCGGCGGTTAACATTTGACTTCGACAACTCAAATATACGTTTCAGGATGAGCGTCATGATCCTTGCAATCCCGCTTCAAATCCATCCTCGAAGCTGGTGAATCGTGGACCGTGGTGGAGGCGGGGAAACGCGTCCCGACTGCGGCCTGCAATGCAGCGCGCTGAACGGAGGACCTGCCAGAGTTAATGAGGCAGAGAACAGCGGGACCTCAGCACAAGGTGTTCAATCACAGGCCATTACCACAGCCCCCGACCTCTGTTACTGCTTGCTCCTGTCAATAGCGATCCATAATAGGCTATAGTTTATCTATAGAGAGGGTGACTAAATGTAGGCGCCTGTATCCTAAAATGCCGGCATTTATAGGTGGCTCAACGTGAGACCTCTCAAAGTCACATGACTTATGATGGCTTCATATGCCGCTTATCATTACACGTCAAATAAAAACCTACCTATTTAACCATGCCTTTGATTAAAAATAAAATCTTGTTATATTATTCAATTCACTCATTTAAAATATTTTCGATTTTATTAATCACTTATTTTATTGTATTTCTGTTCCATCATTTAATTATATGTTTTGTTATTACTCCAGTATACATGTTAAGCTGCTTTACTAACAATACTGTTATTATAGCTTTTAATAGTAATGTATTACATTTGTATCTTGTTATTGGCTTGCAGGTGTTGGTCTTAAATTGCTTCATTGTTTTTTTCTTTTCCGTTTTCACGGTCAAAATTTTATCCGTCATCACTTTGACCTGCACTAACCTGCTAAGCAGACGCTATCGAAAAAAAACGTTGAATGATTGGTATGAACTTATGAGCATTTCATCTCTCATAAACATTATTAATTTCGAGAACGAGCGCCAGTTACCAAAACAAATCGAATCAGACTTCAAGTTCCACTAAAAAGATTAAGAATTAGTTGAAATCTCTTGAAAAAAGAAGAATTAAATAGAAAATAGCTCATGGTCTGCACAACGTGACCTCTCCATAGCAAAATGTTCCCTTTTTTTGAAATTCATACAAAGTGAAAATACCTCAAAAGGAATTAGACCAATTTATCCCCATTGGACTATTCTGGTTTTACACCCCTGCTTCATCAACCAGTCACAACAGCAGCCATCCAACTGCTGCATCGGAGGCTCTGCTGGCTGCCAGCGTCACTTCAAACACCCGTCACAACAGCCCTGCCTGAGTCTGAGGAGGAGGAGGAGGAGGAGGGTGTGGGAAAAGAAAGCAGAGGTGATGCTCCCGCTGCTCTTTATCTCTGGCTAGACAACAAGTGTTTGTTGTTCCTCTTATCAGCAATCAGGCTTCATCCCACATCAGTTCACCGCCGTTCTGAAAAGGTCGCCAAGCACCTATTTTCTTTTCATTTTCTTTTGTGTACCTCCGCCCCCCCCATGGGGTGTTACCGGAGAAATGGATCTTGTCATGAGTATAATTTACTCTCGAATAGATCTGAAAAGGTCCCCGATGAAATATTGTGGCTTACAGGACCACCTGCTGGGATCTGTTGCGATGAATGCCAACTATCCAGTCATCAAACTATTCTTACTCAAACCCCCCCACAACCAGCATCATCTCGCAAACAAATTCACACGGACCTTGACCAATAACAAGCGCTCCGGCAAAACAAACACTGACAACTTTGTTTTCCTTTCTTCTTTTTAGCTTCACAGCAAGCAAATGGCAAATTGAAGAGGAGTTCAAAAGGTTCAAATCTTTCTCGCAGATGGTCACGTCGTCAAAATCGGTGATCATGACCCTGGAAGTAGAAAACGGAGCAACAGGTTTTTAATTACAACGTGTTCCCAGGAGAACACTAAAGATAGCTTGCGCTGTAATGGAGATGCGTTCTTCCTACTGATTGGTGAAAAAATTACAAATTTCTAGCTTTCTTCATCATGTGCGATTTCTCAATATATTTTAATCAAAATACTTTCGGCAACTCTCACTTCTCACTGCCTCCTTAGCCATGGAAACACACAGTTTGACTTGCAGCATGTTCCAATAGTCACTTTTTAAAAACACGTGATAGAAAGATGGCCACAATATCAAATGCCCATGTGCTACAATTTTAGGACTCTTTGGATCGACTGCAGTAAAGCTACCACACACAGCTAGAAATGAGGAAATAGGAATACTGTTAGAGTAGTTTACATTACGCATGTATTGCATCCCCATTGCATCACTTCACACAACCTGGGCAAGTCATTTCCTGTTTGCCAAATGCAAACTGTCGCTAACGGTTTCATTTGAGGTAAGTAACCAGTCTTTTAGGGCTGAAATGATTCCTCTAGAAATTCAATTAATGAAAAATAGTTAATGCTAATTATTTTGAACGCATCAAATCTGTGTTGAAATCTACAAGAGTAGAGCTATTTGGAGTTAGCATTTAGCTGTTGGGTGGCCAGCACAGTACCGATTAGATGAATAACACGTTGATGTTAAATGGAGGTTACAGAGTTACATTATTCAAGATCTACTAAAATGGATTGAGCAAATAACACACTAGCTTAAGCAACCTGTAATACATTACATGTACCACTTTTCTTTTCTCCTTAATATTGCAAAAGTATTATTAAATAACTCAATTAATTGAAAAAGAAATTGGTAAAATACTTAATCACTGGCATGTCTACAAGCATTCTGTGAACATTAATACTAATACACTATCAACATTATTATTCAGAGTGGATTTTTTGGAATTACTAAATCATATGCAACTGGGGCACACTGTACTATATCTTTGTAACTTCATTGCAATGCAACAAAACAAGTCACTGAATGTTTTATACAGTCAACTATCTGGACAAAATGACATTAGCACACCGATTACCATAAATCCAGTCCGGACTGCTTTACTGAATAGAGATCAGCTCAAAGAGCCAACATTTTTTTCACATTATTTATACAGGAATAAAAAAAAAAAGAAAGAAAATTAAATCAAATAAAAGGCAATCTCTCTATAAGGAAATTAAGCAAACCGGCTCTGCTGTGTCTTGTTTTGTTCCGTCCCTGCCTCACAGTACCATCGGGCAGTGATAATTCACGCCGGGCTCGCTGACATTGTAAGATGAACTGCTCCTAGCTAGATTAATGCCACCAGATGCCAGGCGAGATGCCATATTAATTACCCAGAGATAATGTCAGCACAACCATATGGCAGCTCAACTGGCCATTTAGTTGACAGGGAGAGGTCTTTATAGCAGTGCACATTTCCTCATCCGCACAACGTCACAGCCCTGCTTCTTCATCCCTACTGTAGCACTTCACTGCTATTTATACTATTAGATATTATAACTGGGATTGCTGCAGCAGGATGTTATGACGCATTAGATACTAATAAGTTAGAAGAGAGCTGTAACAGTAAAATCACTTTGAACTATTAATGCAAAATTACGTGCAGGCGTCCACCAAAGCCATTTTTATGAATGATTAATAATGCATGAATTTACCAGCTGATTCGGATGCACTCCAAACTTGAATGGGATCTTCTTTGACCCATGCTTCGCGTTTTTCAAACAAACAACCGAAAACACGAACCCTAGGCAGAGGTAAATATTGTCCGTGTGTCTCGACATACAGTATCTGATTCCTCTGTTCCATAGAGCGCCATTGTTGTCCAAACAGACGTGTTGTTTATCGTCAGTTAAGTCCACATTCACCTGGAAACAGTCCCCAGCATTTGCGCTATTTACTCCAGTTTGAGTAATGTTAGCTGACAACTACAGTTTCCTTCCATTTAAGGAAATTACAAAGTCTTGTTCAGCAATGAAACTGTATGTTTGTGAGCCATTTTTAAAGAATTAAATCGTCAGTAGCAGCAAATGAGCTCGGGGCTGAGAGCCTTCGACGCGGAATTCAGGAAGCATTACGAGAACGCGGTTTGAAAGGGTTTTAAAAGGACAAGACAAATATAACCTGTAAAAACACAGCACCTACAATACCATGTCTTTGAGTTAGCCACATGTATGTAGAGAAAGGAACATATGTACTCTCATAAACGCCTCTTAAAAAAGCATCGCATCCACCTGCACCGCCATTAAAAAAAGGACGCTCAAACCCCTTCCCCCACGCTACTGCAGTGGATATAAATTCTGAAATGTCCTTGGAATTTATTTACCAGCATGTGTTTGCTTTTTCCCCTTACCACCACGCCGACTGTAAAAGATCATAAACGATGCAAGCTGGGAATTAATGTCAACGTGAGAAACCCCCACAAAACCCCCGCAAAGCCCTTTAGCGTGATTTACAGTCGCACCGCCGGCCCCCTTCTTGTTGTGGACTCGCGGATCATTTACAAAGACGGACCACGCTCGCCATCCAATCCACCCCGCCAGCCAGCCACCCCCCCCCCTCCCCCCCACAACATCCCCTTCACCCACCACCAACCGGAGCACCCACCCCACGCCACCCTCCAATCCCCACAAATCCGATTTAATCAGACAACTTGTGCAATGTGCCTCGGAGTAAGAAAAAGGATAATTAGTAAACAGAGGAGCTACTCGCCAGGCTTCATTGGCATTCGCACCGGGTTACTGTGTCGCATTTAAAATGCAGTCTGATGAAGTCTACAGAATCAAACCATTTGTTACTCCTATTGAGGAGGCTTCGGGCTACTGGCAATTAAATTGGAATTAGCGCAGGGGAATGAGATACGGCAGATTCATACCAAGGAGGAGAGGGAGGTGAGGGAGGTGAGGGAGGGAGGGAGGGGAAAGGAAACAGAGAGAGTGCTCTGTCTGGACCTGGCTGCGCTCTACAGTGGGTCAAATTGGGAAGTGATTTGGTTTCTTCTACTTCCTGCGTGACTTCAGTTATCATTTTTTTGAGTAACCGAAATCCTCCATCCAGCCCCTAAATAGGCCAAGTGTTGCTATATCAACAACAAAAAAGACACACAGAAGTAAATGAGTAGGCTTCGAGTGTCCATAGAATCTGAGGGCTTTCGCTTGGTAATGAGGATAAATATGCCGAAAAAAAGAAGAAAAAAAACATGTGACTGCTTTAGTCTTTGAGGAAGAGAGAGAGAGGGGAAACAAAGAGATGCCATTTGCTCTGCCACAGCCGACTGGGCACAGTGGAGATCGGCATGGAGAGAGTGCTGGTCCACTGGCAGAGGGAGGGAGAGATAGATGGATGGATGGATGGATGGATGGAGGAGGGGAGGGGGTTGGGGGGGGAGATAAATGAAGTGGAAATGAGAGGGAACAGCTCCTGCACTACAGCTGGCTTCCCCAACTCTCAGCCAGCCTGGCTCGCTCTTCCTGAGCCAGACGGGGCCCGGCCAGTAGGGGCCAGCGCGGTGGATCTTTAATATGATCAGTGCGGTGCATCGAAAATACGGAAAGATGCGATAACGCAGGCGATAATCATGGACATAAACATTTGAGATGCATTATGGGAAATGTAGGATCAAAGAATTTTGGAGGTTGAAACCACAACATTCAAAATTCTAAGAGCAGAGATTTCTCAGCTTGGGCTGATAAATCAAATACAATAAAATAAGTTCAAAAATAAAGAAGTTCCCTTTTAAATGCAACATGCTTTGTATTATGCAGTAGCACATTGCATGATATGCAATTAATATATCCATATTAAAATTATATATGCAGTTGTAAGTACTGTGCATGCTTTTTAAAGCTTATACAGAATGACAGAGTGCATATGTTTTCAGTTCTGTATGACAATATGTATTGTGAGCACCGATGTCACCAAGACGAATACCTGCACACTTAATAACGATAGCTAATAGAGCATCGCTGATTCAACACCAAATTAAAAACAAATCGTCATTGCAACCTTTCTGAAATCGAAAAAAAGCTAAATGAAATGTGCTTTTAGAGAGAACAAAAAAATAGTAAGTGAGATGATCATTATAAAGTGCGTGTCTGCGTGTGTGTTTGTGACCACATAAATGCACTCAAATGCTTCATTCTCAAGGTTAAATACTAAGATGTTGTTCAAGCGAAGTCCATTACCGCAGGAAGCCAATGAAAATAAATGACATGATTCAGTAGGAGGTTCGGGTATCCAACGGAGAAATTTGCGCCGCTCGTTCATTTGTATCCCCAGTTTTCTCTAAATAAAATGCTCAATTGTGTGTTTACAGACGAAGCACCACATTGGAGTGCAGTCTCATTTTTCTCTTTCACAGGAAATGGAGACATTTTCACTCTAAATATATCAGGGAATCTGCCGGCTGACGTAAATCCCTGTCACCGAGATTAATGATCTCGAACACGAAGAGAAAAAATAACAACCTCTCCGATCTCATTCTCAAAAGAACTGATGTACTGGGTACATCAATAAGGGCTTATACAAATGTAAACTGTGTAAATTCGCAAAAATATCTCAGCTTTGATAGCTAACGACTGAAGGAAGAACATGTTTCAGACCTGAAGACTAATATAGTCGTTCTTTAGAGTTGAAGACATCTTTGTTAAGATGTGTGCCACATGGATTTAAAAAGTGCCATAAATATCAGCTCACAAGTTAATCGCCGGAAAGATTTTTCACAGAAGAATGTATGTGCATTAAAAATCACCAGCTTTAACTTCACATATTTGCAGGTCATTAATTTCATAACAGATATTTACATAATTTGTATGATTCTATTCAATTGTTCCATTCAATGGGGAAAATTATGGCTTCTTATGGTCATTTACAAATATAAAAAGGTATTTAATTAAGTGATTTATTAATTTCTGTTCTGCTTTGGAACCCAAATAGTCCAGAATGTTTCTACTTTTCTCACACCCTTTTTGTTGACTATAAACGTAGAACTTAATCTCAATTAAAGCTCCACAATCTTAAAGAAACATACATTTATGGGGATCTTTCGGCATTAAATGGAACGTAATATTAATAAGTATGATCATCTTTCGGTGCCAAGACTTCTGCAATGTTTCCATCTGAGCACGGACCAGACAAACCTGATGCTGGCTTTACATATAGGGCAATTTGATGTGGTTCTCCAACATTTTCCTTTGACAAACTGGAGAAGTTTCAGTTCAATCTTCAACTTCACGGCCAGATGCCACCAAATCCCACACGCGGCTCGGCTCACCTTTGAAGTAAACGTTTATATAAAAAAAATGGTTCTTTCTCAAAGTGACGTTTCCCATTCACAGGACACTTTCTATGTCAAATAATAAAAAAAGGGGGTTTGTGGGTCAGACAGACTGGGATTGAGTATCACAGCTCCAACCAAACCCTGTCAACCTCCCGTCACCCCCCACCTTTACCCCCCCCTGTCCTGCATTGGAATTTCAAATCTCTCCTTGCTTTCCCAGGATGTATTCTTCTCACTGGCCATCTGGACAGTGGGAGCAAACAATGTAAAAGGAAAAGGGGGCAGGGGTTTGGGGGGGGGGGGGACGAGGTTGCAAACCCACATTAGTCACAGGCTCTTAGGTCCTTCGGCCCATACACCCACAAAAAGGCTGAAGCCAAATGACCCCAGCTCCCCCTTACTGTGGCTGCTGACATCGTCTTTCCTGCTGGACAAAAGGCTTTTAGCACCTCACTCTACTGTCCTAACCCCACACACACACACACACACACACACACACACACACACACACACACACACACACACACACACACACACACACACACACACACACACACACACACACACACACACACACCATCCTTTCTAACACAGACACGCTGGACAGGATGGGGTGTTTGTTTTGTTTTCTCAGACGGCTTGGGAAGAAGAACGCACCACGGACGAGGAGCGTCGGGGTTGATCTGATGTGTGCAAACTTAAAAAGAAGAGCACATCATAGGTGAATGCTCAAGGAAAAGCATAGCCAAACGGCTCCTGAATGATAAAGGTGTCGGGTACAATGGGGAAGGCACGCTATTTCGGTCGGCTTAATGTAGTTACCGTCGAGCTTTTGTTGGGTAGTGGCGAAGGACGAGTGCAGGGGCGGAGGTCTGACAGAAAAAAGTCACAGGACACGACAAGCCTGCATTGTTGTCGAGGTTTTGCATTTAACACACACAAACACACACTCGGGAGGCTTTTTCTCCGGAAGAAACGCCGCAAGAATATACAGCGGAGAGCAAATGGAGGCCGTGCCTCTTCTTGGACTTAAAAAAACTGTCATCGAAATACCGAGAGGAAACGGCGGAGCCTCAACATCTCAGACATCCAACGCACGATAACAGAATGGATGGGGGAACGACACCTGAGTTCATCTCGACGAGATGCTGCACAAAAGAGCAACAGACTCCGCACGGAATTTGAAAAGCACTCCAATGTCGAATTTTATCGCTGCAAACCAAACATGTGTCAGTAAAATAAAAGCGAGGGATGTTGGCCACAAACATAACAGCAGCGCTTTCTAAGCTTCTATTCAGAGTCTGATTGCGACGGGGAAAGTGAACAACAGATTGCACTCCAGATGAGAAATGTAGACCCTCAGACAGCCTTTGAGCCTGTGTAATAAGCAAGAAGAGAGAGATAAATTAGTAAGCAGGGAGCAGCAGTGAATAAAATAGTCATATAATTGTCAGCGAGTGGTACTCAGGTTGCTGGTGAGGATTTAGAGGAACTTGGACAAATCTAGAAATTTTTAGACAGAAAATAATGAAATAGAAAATAGTAAAACTCATCAATTCATTTAGGAGGTTGGTTTGTAATTAGTACACTACGTACAAGGATGTACAGACAATTAAGACGGAACAAAAAAAAGGTAAACGGTGGGAGAAAAAGTAAAAAAATTAAATCTCAAAGTTAATCAATAAAATCGGATGAATCAGAATTGAAGTGATTTTTTTTCTTAGTTGTATTTTTTATTTAAAGGAAGACAGCTCAGGCAAAAACATTTTGTTTTGCATACACTAGTCAATCTTGAGATGTGGGGCTATTTTGCTTGAATAAAAATAAATATTATTCCTAAAATTATTTTATTTTATTATTATTTATTGGACTGGTGATTCAAATAAAGTGGGAAAAAAGACTAATTAAATGTAATACATTCAGATAAGTCGATTAGAAACTCCAACAGGAGCGTGTTAAACACAAAAGTCTAAAACAAAAGCAGAATCATTTTTAAAAGGCCCCAACATTTTAGGATTACAGGTGTTACAAGGTGTTCAGGTGGGTTTACGCATCCCGCCGGAGACCAAATCAAAAAATCTAAGCAATTAAGAATATTCACTCATTTGTTCAGTTGTGTTTTCATTTTCACCGAACAACACATTTATTTACATTTGCCTAAAGTGCTTTTAAAGCCATTTCCAAAACGAGTGGTGACTGTATGCATTAAAGGGAAGTTCAGGCGGCTGCGACCTTGGAGCCAAACAGAGCGGCCGGCATGACTTTGTGGTTCGGAAGAAAAACCTTTATTTATAGATCAGCTGTGTGTCGATCAAGCTGCATCAAGGGGGGAAACGGCAGCCGTCTGAGAAGAGCAGGAGGCGGGAAAGTGTGCGAGTTGCTTTTTGAAGAACTAATACAGTGGTTTGCCTCAATCTCACTGAATTCCATTTAAAGGAAATTGATTTGGAGGTTGGGGGGAGTGCATGGGGGTCTCGCTCTCTCGCTCTCTCTGTCTGTCTTGCGCTGTCTGTGTCTGTGTCTGTGTATGTGCAGCAGTTGCACGATGATATACAATAATAAGGGAACACTTTAATAATCCCTGCAGGAGGAAGTTGCTGAACGCAGCAACAAGTGGCGGGAAAAAAATGGAAACATAAATATTAAAACCGAATATAAATGAGTGCAGACGACCGGGGTTATGAAGCATAAATACCTGCAACTGCTAGTAGCGGCACTGGAACATGCATGAGGACTAAGGGAGGAGGATGGAATACAGAACAACCCGTACTCACTTGTATGCAAGTTTTATAAATACCTGAATCTTTTTAATCTTACTTATCTCTTTTCAAATATTTAATATGCACTATATCAGTATATTTTCAAAATATTTAATTAATTTATAACGATGGCTCATATTACAAAATTACTTTTTTTATGACACGCATGCAAGGAAAACATATTTTAACTTTCTTGTTATGTATTCCAAGTTCTCACCTAAAGCGTATTTATTCATTGTTAACTCCACCATCAGAGCTTTCAATTGTGATTTGTAACAGATGGATTTAAACAATGTGAGTAACAGGATCCAACATTGTGTCTTAGATCATGAAGCTTCTGTGTGTGTTTTGTTCTTTCATGCTGTACATACTTTAATTACCTTTTAAATCCAGCTAAATTTTCATCTTGTTCTTTTTTCTACAGCTTTCAACATTCTCATTATATCAGAAATATCATAGTAAAAATATATTGCTTTGCCTTGAATGGTTTCAGAGTATATTGTATTATGTTCTTTCTTCCATTCATATTTTAGTGAATTACATGGCAGGACTTGATTAAGATGAAATTTGGACATGACCCCAAAAAAGTGCATCTAGTCCTCTAATGTTGCAATGGCCTGGCCTATTTTGCCATTAAAATGATGGCATAGGATATCGTATCATTATCTATACTTTATTCATATTGAAGTGAATTGTGAGATGAAAGAGAATTAATTAATTTATATATATATATATATATATATATATATATATATATATATATATATAAATAATACTGCATGTCATCATTACAATACGTTTCTATTAACGAGGAAGTTACTGCCTACGCTCCCTTTACAATTCATCTAGTTTGAACCAATGACTCCAATCAGACTACTGAGAGAAAAACAAACTGGACATGCACACATTAACTCAAGCTCAATAATTCATGTCTGTATGACAAAGAGAAAGAGAGAGAGAGAGAGAGAGAGAACACAATCTGAATTGTGGCTTTGATTAAATTCCTATCTTCATCTTTTACACCAGGGAGCTCCACTTATCACTATATCACTGGGCAGCTTGTAGATTTAGTCATTTTGCTGCGCGCGTGCTAAGGGAGATGAGAGCAGAGGAGTTTCATGTATTCCTCATTTGAACAGGGAAGTCAAATGCAGGCGAGGAACTCCAAAAGCTTCTCAGACAGAAGGGGAGCACAGAGAATAAACAAGTGCTTTCAGAGCCAGGACTGTTAACAACCACCTGTATGCGCCCACCTGTGGTTTCTAAAATAGCTCACACAAAGAGCCGGTACCCAGGAGAAATTAAAACTAATCCTAAAATAATCGTTGAGAACTTTGGATGATATTCACTCAAAGCACACAGATGTATAACTCTCATGTAGATTACTTTGTCTTCGCCATTAGCGACGCAATCCAAAATGAAGCCATATTTCGTCGGGCCAAACTGAATATTTCCCCTCCCTATGATCAAATTGAGATTCACGGAAGGCAGAAATGAAATCATTACTAAAAGACCATCAACTTAAGCCTCCATCTCGGGGGAGAAGTGAGAAGCCTGCTGCCCCAGATTGCCTAAAAATGCAGATAAGAAACGATCCTGCACCAGAAATTGGTCCTGCAGGACTATTACATGGGAGAGATTAGTGGAAGATAATCATATAATGACGACGATAGCACCGATCGCAATAAAACGACCCCATAAAGTCACCTCTGAATAAAGAACAGGCGATACAGATGAGTAGGAATAAAGCTGTAACGCACTTGTGCAGGGCAGCATGTGCGAGGCAGCTGTGTGCAGGGCTCAGTGCGGCCTTTGGCCAGCAGGGGGCGCTCCTCTGTCTTCCCACACACTCACTGGTTCCCACTGGAGAACCAGAGCAACAGGGAAGCGGAGAAGTCCTCATATGACCTTCCAGTTCACAGGAGTTTGAAGCCTCTTATATGGGGTATGGTCAGACTTAACAGCCTCTGTGTCCACTGAGACAGTTAATGGCTCAGAATGGAGATTAGAAAGTAGTTTAGAGGGTCAGGTGTTTGTTACCGAGCACTGGGGTCACCAAGGGTGACTCGCCGACATTCTGATCTAGCCTGAGGAGCGAAGTCTTGTTAAATTAAAACACATCCCAACAGTCATCCTAACAAGAGAAGAAACATTCACACAGCCTGGAGGACTTTTTTTTTTTTTTTTTAAATCACAGATTATTCTGGAAAGGAGTATCGTGAAACAAGATGCCGCATGACTGCCAAATCAAGAACTTCATCATGGAAAAAAAAAAGAAAACCCCCAAAACATTTAAATGAAACACTGTTTTCATTCATTCTAACGGCAGTTTTATTAAAATGGGATTTTTAGGAGGACTAAATTGCTGGTTATTATTGTTTCTTTCCTAACTGTACAGTATCTTCTAAAGAACAGGGTTCCCAAAGGAAATCCTGCAACAAGGACACTTCTAAAGCCGAGTTAATGTAACAATAAAGGATGAGAATGGCTTTATCCTCCTGTTGCCTCAATGTTACCAACTTTCAGACCGAAACCAATACTGCGTTAGTCCATCCCTTGATAAGTTCTTCCTCGTCATTTGTTCCTATTTTAAAAGGACTTTTAGCTCGATACATCTTTTAGTGGGATTGACTCTACAGTGAGAGTGAGTGTGTGTGTGCGTTTGTGTGTGTGTGAGAATAATTGGCTACACAGGCAATACTTATCTTTCGAAGCAGAAAGATTATGTGATGAGCCTTTAACTTGTTCCGTGAGAATCATTAAGAATCATTAAGGGACATTAAGACATTGTGAGATTTGCGCTTCACGGAAAACAAAGTGCAACTTGTTGTCGACGTCTCCTTCCCACAGCGTCTTCCTTATCTCCACATGCTGCCACTTTGTGTCTCCACCATCCCTCTCTATCTTTAGCCTCTTTTCCTCTACATCTGTCCCCAGGCCATATTTCTCAGTGGACAGACACCAGAAAATTATAGTGTGGCGTGGGAGGGAGAGACGACTCGCTATGTAACCCGGGACTTGCTGCTATAAATCCGTCACTTTTTTTTGGTTTGGTGATGGCAGGGAGGGGGAAGAGGGGTCCCACCTTGACCCCATCGCTTCCTCAGTACATCTGGTCTGCAAACAAGCGGACTGACACACACACACACACACACACACACACACACACACACACACCAGACACACATCCACCCTCCTGCTCACACACTTTGTTGGACAGCAGAACTAACTCTCCTACATGTGACTGGGCCATGCCATGCAGCCACAATGGGCTGATCTATACGTGGAGACAAAATAGCCCCATCCAATTTTATTGAATGAGCATGAAATCTGGAAACACTGATCTTGTGTTCTTGAACGCTAAATTCATCCATCACTAATTAGATAATGTACATTTGACACTGAGCCCTCATGTTAAACTGCTCACACTGCCACCTGTTTTAAGTACTTCCTGCTTTGTGTAATGTCTCTTGCAGTAAAAGAGTAGGTAAATTCAAGTATGATGTCACATGGATGCCAAGAAGGTTGAGTTTGTAGTTGAAGATATTCCAAAAACAGAGGAGACAGAATGAAAGACTCCAAATTAAGAAATTAAAAAAAATAAAAAAGGAGGAAGGGACATCTTACAGAGAGGAATATTGTTCTCCAAATAAATCGCAGTGGCTTCCTTGATTTTTACAGATGATGACAAACCCTTTATTGAACTATGTTGAAAGAAATTGAATAGACACATACATCTGTGATGGCTGGACAATGAACTCCTCTGGCTGACAATGTGTGTCAATAGAGACCTCTGTGCTCTTTGAATTCAGGTGTGTGTACTTTGTTTAAAAAAAAAAAAAAAGGAAATCGAAAGCATGCCAAAGCAGATTTATTGATTTATTGTAATGCTTTTAAAAGGACTTGAAACAAGTCACACTGTGTCGTGTTTTATTTTGATTAATGGTTGCACCGCAGATGAAAGGTTGCATTTATTTATTCTGCCTGTATCTGTCTTCATCTTCACTGATTTCAGAGCTGCTGTTGTAGACCGGTCCCATGCAGTTATTCCTCTGATGAGCGGTATTCAAAGTGAGCTCTTAAAGTTTAAACAAAACCCACTTCTTTACATATCCTCCAATGGAGATCCAGATTTGTAAAAAAAAAAGACCCTCCATGTAGTTATTGGCGAGGAACAAAGGCTATGGTCGAAACTGAGTCAAAGAGCTGCATTTTGGGATGGTTAAAGATGGACTTTCGCCTCTTTTTTTTCTATTTTCCCTCCATTTCTACCCTGTATAAGATTCCTGGCCTTTCACCTGACCCCAGGCCCTAGCCATGGGTGTTGGGGGAGCTGGTTGATTGCAGCGGTGGGGGTTAAAGTGTAATCCTGGTCCTGTGACCACAAAGGCTTGGCCCTCAGGGGCCAAGGACCAGCCGCATTTTCTGAATTGCAATGTTATCCCTCAGCAAACCCTTCGGACCGACTACATATCAAAAGGATTACATTTCTCTTGCTCTGGTTATTAAGGATGTCCATGAAGCCCAAAGTCTTCCCTCGATCGGTTACGTTTTAATTTAAAGTTTGTTTTCTTGATTGTGCATCTCCAACTTTTTACAGTGCAGTTTGAGAACTTGTCAAAAGCACCAGAGAGAGCTTAGTTTTCATCAGTGCCTCAGTCCAACCAGTTTCACATCAATCTATTAACAAGAGTAAATGCCACATAGCATCATTACAACAGACACATATTTTAAACCATTGAGATGCTGATATCTGGCTGCTAGTGTACCGCTAATTGCTTGCTTAAGTAATCCATTAAGGAGTGTTTCTACAACAGCTTGCATGCCCCATTATCATTAGTTTTATTCTGAGGAAACCTTAACAAACCCTTTTTAACAGCACTGTGGCTTGGCCCTTGGCGCCTCTTTACATTTAAACCTAAAGAATTCTTCTTCTTTTTTTTATAAAAAGGAGCAACTTCAGAAGATAGAGAGAACTGAAGCGCGTGAGAGAAAAGGTTTAATTGACGCCTCCCCCATTTTCCCATGGTGAAGACCAGAGGGAGGAGGGACTGGGAGAGAAGAAGAGGGTGTGTGTGGGGTGTGTGTGTGTGTGTGTGTGTGGGTGTCACACTACTCTCCTGGTGTTGCGACTGTACAAAAGGAAGCAGATTTGCAGAGGAGGTGACCCCTAACCTCTAAAGCTGCAGAAAGGGTCCTTGGTGGCCCCAGCACCACCCAATCAATCACCTCCCAGAGCCTGCTGGTCAGTCGGACTGTAAGGGGACACCACCGTCGGACCGGTGGACCCTCCCCCAAACATTCCTTGGTTGCACTTTAAGGGGGGGGGGGGGGGGGGATGAAAAGCCGAGCTGGTCAAGATTTTCTTTAAGTAAAAAAATATACTTGTTCCATTGAGTCAAACTCCTTCACGTAATCCTCTTTCAGACAAATTAAATTCTGGTGTCAGGGCTTTGTCTCCACTAATCTAAAATTGTCAGAAAACAAACGCTCCATCCACTGGGATCTAGAAGTGCCGAAAATACTTCAACACATTCACCGTGGGGACCTGCAGTCAAAGCTCACTCTTTTCTTTTTCATGGTCAAAACATTTGCAATGATTTTTAAAAAGAAATATTGAATTTTCCTGCCGCCGACAAACCGACCGCTGCTCGCTCTGAACAAGCTGTGTTTTATGACACTAACATTACACACGTTTATTTAGACTGAATACCACTCATTTACATATTGAAAATAAATACTGATACACTTTTTTTTAACATGATTCTAAGAGTAGCTCAATATAATTGTCCAAATGTGGACTAGTTTAATTTTTATTTCATTATTTTGTTCATTATAATGGCAAGTAATAATAAAAACTGATTTTTGATAATTAATGTGTAGCAATATAAATGATCTTCAATCTGTCAATATGAGATAAGCGTAAACATAGAGTGGTATTGGAGCCTCATTACTTAGTTTAATTCACTAAAAGGTGGACTTATGGAAAATATTAGAGATATTCATCTATTTAAAGAATTTTTAAGAATCGTATTTCTTACGATGTACAAGATGACCAGTGTAAAGTGAACAGCTGGCTGCCAATCTACGAGTGTGTTGCAGACACCACGGAGACTTTTGCCATTGTTTTAATATGAATAAATACATAATTAAATACTAAATTAATTTTCAAGAGACTATTTAAATATCACGAGCCCGGGGAGCAGGAGTGAAGGATCACAGTGATCAGTGACCTACTGGTGTCACTGGGGAAGTGTGTTTGATGCTCTTAAATACGGCTCTGCCTTTGCACAACTTTTGAAAACACAGGTATTGGTATTCAACAGTAACTCACTGTATATTGCATTCGATAATGGACAATATTTTACTTTCATCTGCTTCAGTCGAGATTCTCAGCCCGCTGTTTAGAAATGATGATGGAAAAACCGACACGCGCTGTACTTATTTCTCGCCAAGGCTTGCACCATCTTTTGTTTAGTGAATTTGAAAAACAAAACCAAAAAAGGGACTCTAGCTTTTTGGATCCTCCAGGAATCTTTAGCCTCAAATCGCAGGGAAGTCAGACTGTGAACGAGGGCTTTACTGTGGGACAACCAGTTGAAGACAATGATTATAAATGACCCGTTAGCAAAGATGACACCGATGGCCACACACTACTTGTTTTTTTGTCTCCCTCTACTAGTTAGTTTTGTTTTGATATTTAAATAGAAAGTCACGTGTCAACGGCGCTTTGTTCGCCAAAGGACGTTTTACTTGTGTTTTATTCAATAGAAGTTTCTGGTTCTTTGAAAAGCATCGTTCATGACCCCAGCTTTCAGACATCCTGAAACACGTCTGTTTACGGCAGCTGCACGCAGGAATGGCCTGAGATACTTTGCAGGTCATTACATCTGTTGTACAACGCGGGACGCAACTACAGCAACCACGATCAATGCATTGTCAATCATGGCAGCAATATTCTGTGGAAAGGAATGGCGTCTCATCAGTTGAACGCCACACCTCTCGTGCAAAGGACTAATATTTTTAACGAGCAAATCATGAGAAAGTTTAGTAACTCGGTCATAAAAGACATGTGTGCGTGTACTCTTTCCATGAGGAATTTAACACTCAGAGGATGCTTGTTTTTATATCTATCTATCTATCTATCTATCTATCTATCTATCTATCTATCTATACATATATATACAAAATAAATACACATATATATACATATATATACATACATAACTATCTATACATATACAAAATAAATACATATATATATATATATAAAAAAAACAAATATATATATACACATACATAAATATATATATATATATATATATACATAAATAAATATATATATACATATACATACATAAATATATATACATATATATACATAAATATATATATACACATATATATATATATAAATATATATATATACACATAAATAAATAAATACATATATATATATATACACATAAATAAATAAATACATATATATATATATATATACACATACATAAATAAATACATATATATATACACATAAATAAATAAATACATATATATATATTTATTTGTTGTTCCCTTGCTGAGCTTATCTAGCATTTTTTATGGCTGGTTGCGAAAGGCCTGACCAGGTGCCATCTATCAAAACAATCTGCTCTCAGGGGGAAACCTGCCATTAGCTGATAAGAGTCTGCCCTCCGTGGGTGTAATGGGTCCCACTTGAGTTTCGTCTCGTATTGTCCTAGCAGCCCATCTCCAAGTCAAACTCAACCCAGGGACTGCTCTGTGTTTCACTCCTCTCCGTCTAGAAGTACAGCTTCACACCACCACACGGTCTTCAACAGCCAAAAGCAGCCGGGCCAGCTCGAGTGAGAGACTTCATTCCCTCTCGGCCAAGTAATGACATCACAGGGAACTTATTGAGCATGTCCCTCTTCTGCAACAAGTACGACGGGACACACTTTAAGAATATTCAGTAATAATGTTGTTGTGGTATTATTATTAGTAGTAGTACACGCACAAGTCACAGAAAATTCCTTTTGTTAAATACTGGAACTGGAGTTTTCTTCTTACCTCCCAGTCAGCCACTGATTTACAAATGCATTGCCATATGATAATAATTTCAGTTGCAAACAGACATGAGTTATTGTGCACATGAATGAACTATCATGGGAATATTTACAAGATGATTTTCATTCTGTACTAGAATCAATCTGCAAACTAATTGCTGCCTGGGAGGAAGAAGAAGAAGAAAAGAACAAAAAAAAAACGTCTACTGGATTCAAAAAGGTGCAGCGTGTTTGTAGCTAATGGCCTGAAACATGCAAAGAGATGGTGGATCATTCAGGGTTGACTTTATGTTCAACACAACCCCTAAAGATAATTACTGTACAATAGCCTAAAGAACACCAAAGCCTGTTTTTAAATGGTTTAGTTAAATGTGAAGTAAACTGTAAAGGAGCTAAAAACATGCAAAACCCAGAGGGTAAAATGTTCCACTGGGAAAGAAAATCTGGCATGCATCCATGTTTCTCTCCTGGTTTTCCTGAAATAAACCAATAGAACACACACACATTGTAATTAAGATCTACCAGTGTGGAAATTTCGATTTAACTCCAAGTGTAATGTTGCATCTATTTGTTCATATGGGGGGTTGTTTCAAAACCATTGCACAACACACAACCCGTCATTTGAACGTTACATATCCTTTATGTGTGTAAAGTGAAACGTTTCCTTAGTGTTGGCGGGAGAGCAGTTAATTTCTTTTACCGACGGATGAAGGGAGCTCATCAATTGGGAGCCGAATTCACATCCAAATGGAACGATAATTAATTAGGTTTGAATGTCATTTTCATAATTGGGATAGTCCAGGATCTCTTGTTTCATCTTAATCCTTTTCTCCCGCCTCAAGACAGAGCAACATACAGGAATCCGTCTCCCTCGGATGAGAGTAGCTATCCGGTTTTTAGAAGGGAGCAGTGACTGAGAAAGAGGGAACCCCTTTCTTCCCGCGGAGGCAGTTCTATCCATCGAAGCAGTCCATGGGAAGGCTGCCAAAATCACCCATCAAAGATTGACGAGGGTTAAGCTCCCATAATCAATATGACACTGCTAAGTGCCCTTTGATTGAGCCGCACGAAGTGGAAAAGGACATTTTCTGTGTGCCCGGCTGCTCTTGCCACCGAGAAATGCAGCATTTGTCCAAAGCTAAACGGTCTTCTGAATGTCATTGTCACAGCTACATTAACTTTTATACGAGTCCGAGAGACAGACTTGGAGTGAGGATGAACGGCTATTTTCATTAGCGTGGCTGCTCGGTGCCGTTAAAAAAGGGGGGGTGCTGTCAGACGGGCGGGGGGGGCAGAAAAGGTTTGCGGTCCTCTTCGGGCGCACTGCGAGGAGCGGGAGTGGTGAAGGGGGCGTGGCTTCATTTGACGGCGTGAAACCTCATGTCACTAGGCAACTGGATCTGATGGCTCCTTTGTTTGGGGTGAAAGGTTGGAAGCACTCGTACTAATCTCCTTGCTTCACAATTAAGGAACACAGGAGAGCTGCTCGAACCTCTTCCCGCTCTCAAACAACAACAACAAAAAGAAAAGGATTGAAAGCCTCCTCTATTGTCCCTCCCCCTTAGTCCCCACTCACCCCCCCCCCTCTCTCTCGTTCCACGCTAATCGAAAGGTATTTGCACTGTAAATTAAAAGGGCCCTCGCGCGTTGTGGTTTTAACACCGACGCGCTTTCCTAAGATGTCCACAAACAGCTCCAATCTAATTACAGAGGGAGATTTACTTCAAATAACACTGTGGACAAAAGAACCCTGGCTATTGTTGACATGGGGACAGTGTTCCACGTCTCTTTCTCTCTTTCCCTCTCTTGGGCGAGTCCCTTTATATTCAAAGTCCCCGCCTCGCCAAGGTTAAAATGTGATGGGGTATCTGAAAGTAGGGAACCTCCTGACAAAAGAGGCCTTTTTTATTCCCCGGATGGCGAAGGCCTTCGTGGATTTCCACCAGTCTCTTTCCTTATCTATCCCCTCTTCTTCTTTGCTTTTTTTACCAGGCAGATCTCGAACAAAGCCGCAGCGGCCGACATGCAAATGCGACGGGGGGAAGAATAGCGGCGTCTAAGGATTTGAGATTGTCCGACAACGGGACGCGCTCACCGGGGTCGCATTGTGATGTGCGCCCGAGACACATCCTCGGGGTCGGAGCAGGGAGGCAGGGGGATGCTGGATATTGGCTGGCCAGATTTGCAGTGTGTCCTGCTGACTTCCATTTTATGGCCCGTGAATTGCAGAGCCCTCTGGGAGTCTATAATCCGCCCTCCCCTCCCCATTGCTCACACCACACCATTTTATTGGTCTCTCTGGATGTGTGGCTGCTGTCCCTGATTTACAATGATCCGCCCATGTCGGGCTTTCTCCTGCAGCCAGACTGTTGCACCAGTACCAACATCCCAATTTCTCTACTGGATCCCACCCACCTATTTCCCCCCTTATAAGAATACTACCTCCCTCTCTGACATGCTGTTGTCCCGTGGTTTCCTGTGGAGATGCATCAATGCGACTGTGCCCACCTCAGTGCAGAGGCCCAGTCGGGTATTTCTCAATGAATGAAGCTGGGTGCAAAGGAACACAGCAATGCCAACTCTCATTCACTGTTAGGTTGTAATAGTTTATTTTGAAAATCTGCAGAGGTCTTGTGTTTTAAATTGATACGTATAGAAAGATATTATAATAGAAAATATTAGGGAGAATATTGATTGTTATTAATGTATTATGAAGCATAAGAACAATGTTTACTCTATGCAGATGTAAATGGCAAGAATTAATGTATGTTGCATGAGAGTGACTGTATGTTAGTATTATAGATCGACGAAGCCGGTTGAAATCCGTGATGTGACTTACAATAACAAGGGACTTTTATTGTGAAGGTGACTTTAATACTGAAAATAATAGACAGACATTTTATTGTGAAAATACTTGACCGGAAATGATGTTTTCCCCGGTCGACAAAACTCTGGGAAGAAGAATATTCGCTCTCTTTTCCAGGTATCGCCCGAGGCCGAAGGGCTGAGGAAGACCGCGATCGTGAGCTTTGATTGTTTGTTTTACACTTCCTGCCATTAAATGTTTGATAACTTAATTCACGCGCGTCCGGAAGCCTGTTTTCCATCATCTGCCGAGTGTTTCAGAATACCTTACATTCACAAATGTTATCTCATTTACACACAAACCACACTCTCTTTATTCACATAGGGCGCTGTGCATAACACTTATGGCCGTAGCGGATGCTTACTGCAGGGTGTTGGTCACACTGAGGCCATGCACAGTATCCATCAGCCAAACGGACGATCTTCCTGCGCCTGGAAAAACTCATTTAGATCTTATCTGGGGTCAAATTTGTTTGCCCAGGGAGAGAGAGGTTAGTAGCATGAGCAGGGACTGTAGTCCAGCTAGTGCCGCTTGATTTAATTTAGCCGCCGATAGTGTCTCTGACCACTTGTACTCTTCTTATTTTGGAAGGTGAGTGAGAGTGAGTGCCAAGGAGGGGGGGATGGAGGGAGTCCCAGAGAAAGAGGTATTTGTTTAAAGAGATGGAGGAGTGAGAAACGGTGGGGTTTTAAATGATCGTGTTACAACCATTCCAACAGTAAATATATATTACATAGTAGAACAACCTGTGATACAATACAGAGCCAACATGTAAGCTGAGACCATCCTCAGTCATTGATCCCGAAGAAATCTTATTTCCTATGATATAATGCTGCTATTGTCCACAACATTATATCGATCGACTGACATTTTGATGACCGATAATTTCAGAAGTATCCAGCAAAACAAATGTATATCGAGTCCTTGTTCCTTGTATCCCCCCCCCCCCCCCCCCATGACGGGCTGGGTGTGATCTAGGTTTGAAATGGACCATAACTATGTCCTCGGTGGTGTTTTGTTTGTTTGTTTGGCAGAAAACGGAAGAAAAAGCTAATTTCGGCGCGTCTCTGTATGCGTTGGCTTTGGCAAGGTGAACGTGCCAGAATGCTTTGTGTGAGTTGTGTGAGACAGACAGAAAGACAATCTGCCTCGGACCATGGACAACTTAACTCAATTATGAGCTATAATGAAACGACGAGCGTTAGCCGGTTGCTAATCAACATTTTGAATCGCCAGCTGACACCGACAGGAAAAGCAACACTTTGTGATCAAAAGTCATATTACCAATGCACATCGGGTCTTCAGCAATGAGCTCAATATCTCATAAATGGTTATTTTTTAATCTTTTTATGGTCATCATCTCATTCATTTAGAGTTGGTAGTGAGCCATCGGGTGAATCACATTCACCGGGTCACGGTATGTTCCTTTGTGTGCGTGTGTGTGTGTGTTTTTAGCAACACGTATGTAGAACAGCCTTCCCTGGAAGAATATTTGCTTTGCTTATCGCCACCCTAATGCTCACTGACAACTTAATAACATCACAATTAACTAAATGCTAAACAGATGCCAGTGCCGGACTAATGTGATTGAGACAATCTGCGCTTTTGACGTGAACCCTGTGTAGCGCTGCCATTGGCCTAATTTGCTTGAGTGACATGACTGGACTGTGTGTGCTTTGTGTGTGCTTTGTGTGTGTTTGTATTAGAGGTAACTGATTGCCATGCCATCGGACAACAATTTACAAGGGAGACAAAGACGAGGGAGAAAAGGGGGTAATGTAACTGAAAAGACATTCTTTTTTTCTGTCCATCATTACCTTGTTGGACCCCCCAAACCCTCTCCTCTTTCTATTTTGCTTTTTCTGTCTCTCTTCTTATCCTCCCTCCTTTTCTCTGTGCAGCCAAACTATTTCTGGCTTGAGAAAAGAAAGTGTTTACTCTGCGGCGGAGGCCTGCTGGAATCACGCTGTTTTCCCACTGGCTAAACCCACTATTGCCACTCCATGGTTTGCATATTTTCCCTGTATTACAAGACTTAAAAAGAAAAAAAGGACAGAGGTAGATATAGAGAGAAAAAAAGAGAGGAGTACAAGAGCTGCCTCCCCTTCCTATTATACACAGATTTTCTCTGGTACTGCCATGTGTGTATGCGTGCGTGAGTGTGTGTACATGAAGACGACTCATGTATAAACAGGAACACCAGGAACCGTCGGACAACAAATTCTTCCAAGGTCTGCGGACTCTGAAACTCATTCCTGCACGGGTCACATGGGAGATGCGGTTCCTGTCGTTTCCACTTTACGACTCGTGTTGAATAAGAGGCAACTGCTCTGAATGTGGCCTTCGTTTGACAGGTGAATGTACACATTTCAATGAAAATTCAAAAGTGTGCACTTGTGGATACACACTTCAGATTGGCATTTAAAGAGCTTGCAGAGCCTGCAAGATACATTCATCACTGGTAGAGAAATCTGCATTTGTTTAAATCACCAGCCAGACTAAAAAACAAACCACAAGAAAGTCATTTAACTTCAATTTATTGCTCACTTTCTTTGCTTGTGAGCCACCGTCTCTTTGAACATATACTGACCTTTTGCTTCTTCTGCACCGAGCTACAGTTTAATCAAGTGGAATGCGAGTGTGGGGGGCTTTACCAATAAAATACAAGAGCTATAAATTATGGCGGGGACCAAAACAATCTAATGAAAGAAAGAAATGAAAATCACTGGCAGAATGATAGAGATAAAAGGCAGAATGAGAAAAACTGCAGCTCAGAGCTCAGAAGTGTCTTGTATAGGCCGACGGGGAGAGGCTTTACTGGAAATGCAAATTGGAAATGACACATTGGAGTTGGCCGTGTTTAAATGAGCATAACAGTTTCCCAATAAGACATTATGGAGTGGGACGAAATCCACATTAAAACAGTGTTGAAAACAGAGAAGAGATGATCTCGCCAGGAGGAAATGTCAGCCGTACCGAACAACTACGGCTTTTTTTTTAAAACTGGACTTTATTTAAGTGACTGGTCCTTTACGAACAAAATGTTTGAGGATGTATAATACAGAATGCATTTATGATTATCAATATCAAACACCTTAAACCAGGGGTGTCAAACTCATTCTCACCGTGGGCCACATCAGCCTCATGGATGCCCTTAAAGGGCCAGTTGAACTGTAACATTATAAATATAAATATATATAATGTATAATTGTAAGTTGTAACTACTCCCGCACAATAACTGTCTTTGCATTTGATTATTGTTTTTTCAAGTGTAAAAATATTGTACATTCATTTAAAAAAAAAAAATTAAAAATATATGACATTTCTATAACATAAATCCATTTATTGTAATTATATTGATTATAACCCACATTACAAAACTCAACAAATAGTGAGCAGCGTGTGATCGATGTGATCTGGGGAAGTGGTTCTCAACTGGTCTGGGGCAGCTGTTATTCACTGGCTTGGGGCAGTTGTTATCCACTGGTCTGGGTTAGTTGTTATCCACTGGTCTGGGTCAGTGGTTATCCACTGGTCTAGGTCAGTTGTTATCCACTGGTCTGGGTCAGTGGTTCTCTACTGGTCTGGGTCAGTGGTTATCTACTGGTCTGGGTCAGTGGTTCTCTACTGGTCTGGGTCAGTGGTTATCCACTGGTCTGGGTCAGTTGTTATCCACTATTCTGGAGAAGATGCTATGCGCAACATTACTGCCGTCATGCTGTTGTAACAAACTACAGAGGATAAGTTGATCGTCTGGAAGTGATCGTCACTCCCGGTGAAGCAGTCTACGGATAATATTATATATAATCATATTAATATTACGAACCCAAACACAAGGGCTTGATGGTCCAACGTTTGTGGGACTTGCACAACACATACAAATATTGGTTATATGAGTTAGAGCACTAATCAAAAAATAAATCAGAAGAAATCTCATGTCCTTGTCTTTTACTTTGTAAGTGGATTGCCTACCAAAATCTCAACATTGTATTTTGTTTCTACATTCATTCATTAATAAATTGGATGAATGCCTATCAGGCTGCAATAGGCTGTTACATTCTGCTTCCTGCCAGTCACCTGACATCCACATGATGAAATGGAGGTCTCCACCAAGAAATCCCCAAAAAGCACGGTGCTTTACATGCTTTGCTTGCCTGGAAGGCTGCAATCACTCGCGAGCGCGAGGACTTAAAACAAATGGTCCAAGTCTCAGTGCATGCATTGCTTAACAACTGAAGGACACGGGACAGCGACACTAATAAACGGGCTACAACTCGTAATGAGAGCAGTGTTTTTTGTTTAAGAATGGGCGCTCCATGAAAGCCAGACAGACTGTGCTCTCTGCTTTGTGAAAGCCCTGAGGCAAATCCCAGTTTAGAGAGATTGTGGGGACTGATGCTTTGCCATCCAATTTGGGAAAATAAATGACAAAAAATTGCCGTCTGCAGATGCAAAGCGACTCACAAGTGACTTTGCCTCTTGAATACAGGCATTCCTGTATTTATTTGTGCTTGTTGTTTGCCACAGACGGCGTTATTTGCAGTCTGCCCACACACCCCGTGCAAAAAGAGTTTGTCTGATAGGAATAACGACGGCTTCAAGAATGCCTCAGCGGCCTCCGAACCATCCCATAGTTTTGGATGAACACTCACTATATGTCCCACCTGGAGTTGGAAGGCTGTTGAATAACAGAGAGGGGTGAGCCCGTTTAAAAGCAAGAGCGGACAGGCACACTGAGAAAGAGACAGTGGTTGAGTCAGACTGCAGCTGAACACTCCAACAGAGAAGATGCCACAATAGCTCCCATTCAAAGCAGCAAGAAACAGCCACAGTTTCAGAGGCCAAATATTGTCAACAGAGAACATTAGCAAAGGGATGAAACGCTGCCAAGAGGCAGGCGGAGATCAAATCTGGCTTTGATGGCCAACAGTAACCCCATGTTCCCACCACCCGCCCTCTCTGATGTTTTGCGTCTCGGGTACTGTACACACAGACATTTTCTGTATAAATAAATCCATGTTTGTTAAGCTTTCTAGCTCAGACTGATTTAACACAGTACTGTCCAGTGGGGTTGCTTTTGAATCAGATGTAGTTTTGTAGTATGCTTATATTTTCTAGACATATAATTAGGGGCATATTTGAAAAAAAAGAATAAGTCTAAAACCCTGCTGTCCCAAGCCACTGAGAGCATGGATGTAGGATATAAAAGGACTAAAAACAGGAATTTGCATGTATAATATTTCTGAAAATGTCTTTGCAATGCAATCTACACATTATATTCAACTACTGTATATTAGTATCCTGTGTGATGTTGACATCTTAGTGCCAGAGGAATAGCATGCATTACATCAAGGCCTTCATTCTCTGGGGTGCATGAACGGTTTCACTAACTTCTGATTGACACACTATTTACAGATTTGTTGCGTCAGGGTAGGTCACCAAATAAGTTAGGACTCAATCTGGGGGCCCATGAAAATCAATAGCAAGTAGCTGAGATACGTTATTCTGAACAAAAATGACAGAAATACGGAGTTACATGGGAGAAAGTAAATTGGTTAGGTCCAAAAAATAACTCCTCAGGGCTACTATGCATGTCAAAATGTGGAACAAATTATCTATGACCCACAGTTACCACTTCCAGAATGTGATATTGAAAAGAGATTTTCTAGCAAGCCATGGCTGAAGAGATTGGCCGTCAGGTGGGAAATTCACTGAATGGATACGAAATTGACTCCAGGATGGTAATTTAGATGTCACATATTACACTTCATATTCTGATGACATGCCGCATCAAAGCCATTTTGACAAATTAATATCGAGTCTCTGCAAGGTTAAACGTGTGAGACACACAGAGGGAGTTGTATGTTTACCTCTTTCCATCTCGTCTCATCAGTCACTCTTTCTGCTGCAAAGAGACCAACCAGCTAAATGCGGTCAACCTTCAGCTCCCTATTGATTTTGTCAATGTAGTGTAAGGCAATCAGTGAGTCCAATATTGGGGAATGTTATAATACAGGTGTACAGTAGCTTAAAGTGCATAGAGACTGAGGATCTGAGAATCATATGGTGGGGTGAAAGTGCCCTGTCATATTTCGCCAGAACCCATTTTTCAGACTGATCCCTCAGAAGGGCTCAGCACATGGATGATTACTATACTATTACTGCTGCTGCTGCGCCAGTTGTCTGTCAGGAAGACATGTCTGGCCCTGGCTGCGTTCACCGTCCCCCCACCCCCAAGCCCTACCATTCGTTCCAGACTGGAATGCCTATATTTAGAGTGCTCTTTTCCGCTGTTATGGCTGTTGGATCATTAGCCTCATTTAACCCTTCTTTACCTCCATAGAAGCTGATTGGCTGAGGGCAAACCCCTCAGGAGTAAGCCCTCATATCCAGACTACACTGCCCCACCTTCCCTTCTCACATGTTGAGGAGGGGGGGGGGGGGCAGGCATGAGGGGGATGCAATGAAAAAGTGGAGTCACGCAATGGGAGCTGCTACTGGGAGCCTAAAAGGTCACGGCTTTAGATGAAGGACACAACACAAGATGATGATAATGATGATGATGTGTGGCTATTTTGGCGATCAGGTTCCGGCTTGAGTGAGCCCTCTCCCCTCCTCCCCGATCTAATTTTGGTTGACATGCAGGAGCTAAAGAATGGCTACGTGGATCAATTAGTGGTTGCCCCCATGACCTTTCCTCTAATAGACCAAAGTAAAAATGTTTTTTTTTTTTAAATATCTAAATCTGCTAGGCGATAGGGCCATGGGGGTTATTAAGCATGTTCATGCTCCCCAGAGGATGAACAGTTTTTTGGTCTTTTCTTCAGGGTTCTACACTCTTAAAAAAAGATCACAAACTAACAGGCACTGCCACTAGATTCTCTGTGGACATATTCATACTCGCCAGAGGATGAATCCTAGTGAGCTCAAGAGATCCTGTGGCTTTTCCTCTGGCACTACGCTTAAAGCAGAATTTCCACTCTGCTCATTGTATAGTAAAATGGAACAGACTGTTTATCAAAATGTTGTACTAACACTGCTTAAGCATTACAATACTGTAATACATACTTCATAATACAATTGACTTTTACAGAATATTCCAGTGCCATACTAACAATACCAAGTCTAAACTAGTATAGACTAATGCATTTGTTGATGCTGCCATATGTTAGTTTAAAGGAAACTAATATATTTCCTTAACTACCGATATCTTTAGTTGAATTCAATTAAATTCAGTTCAGTTTATTTTGTACAGCCCAATATCACAAATTTGCCTCAGTACACATACGATATCTGTCCCAGGACCTCACATCAGGAAAAACTCCCAAAAAATAGAAAAAATAACTTTCACAGGGAAAAAAGGGAACAAACTTTCCCATAGTGTGTTATATTATGGGATATAATTATCTATCAACATCCTATCAGCAGTAGTATGACAGCATGTTGGATGTAAAGATCAAATCCGACCCAATAGCCAAGGATAAATACAACTAAGGGAAACCAAAAGGACTAACAAACAGAATACTCCAACACAAACGTTTGTCCCAACTTCACAATCTTGGTGACAAAGAGGTGGAAAACTGAGACAATCCTTTCCCCCAAAATTAAAGAGTTTATCACCAGTAGTGAATCTGTTGTGGGCCATCACACATCTGCTGAACAGGGATTTACTTCATCCCATTTACATCTTGGCACCTAGATTCTCCTCATCTCCCCATCTTCATAGCCGCCTACTGATAAACAACATCAGCCAGCCAAGTTTTCCCGGCTTGCTGATTACTGTTGGGTCTGTCTTGATTTAGGGCGAATGGGACTAATCCAAGATGATGTGATCTATCTGACAATCCATGGCTCCAGTTAGCCAGAGAGGGCTGAGTGAGCCTCCACGCACCACAAGGTTGCAATGCTGATTTGCACAAATATACAAACAGATTGAATGTGTGAATCGGTCCTGATGATTCAATGTGATTGCAATTGGTTCTCAAATGTAAATTGCACAACCCAGTGACTGTCCCAACACAATATGTTGCATTACGGTTTCAAGATGTCTGGATATGTGTGTGTTCATACCGGTGTGGATCTTCCGATGAGACTCCAGGGATTCCTCCGTTTGGAACTGGGCGCCACACTGGTCACACACTATGGCCTTGTCACCAGCTGCAAAAAAACAAGAGCGTGGAGACTTATTACACATTCACAAACACATTTGGAAACATTTTACAAAATGGAGAGAAAAAAATCTTAAAGTAAATGTGGTGATTCAATTAATTTCATTAAAACATCTATTGAAACTGTCTAGTTTAAGCTACAGAAAGCAACCATAACACTCTGCAAGGTAAACATATTCCAAAATAAAACAACTTTTAAGACATACAGTGAAAAAGTGTTTGGACTTGTAAACCTTTATATAGAGCAGCTAAAACTAAATCAGGTTGAAATCTTTAACCACCAATAAAATCAATAATAAAAAGTAATGTTCTTTTCCTCTTAACCTGTAAAAAGAAAAAAATGTAATTAAGATGTTTCACTATTTCATTGATTAATAGGCATTTTTTAAATGTATAATTTAGCCTACATTTAGCTTCATACTTTGATGATTTAAACTGTCTGCCTTCATATCGGTGACATCCAGCTCCAAATATGAGAAAAGTTATGTATGCATATGCAAATACTTCATGAATATTTGCTCCATGTAGGCAAATCTGTCAAACTAATCACAACAGTGTGTATATTATTTTTGCAGGTCCAACTTCTCTAACATTAATATGAGCAGTACACAAATTGTGTTGGCTTAATAAGCACGGCTGATACGTTCCTGCTCTTTCATTTAAAGCCATAACGTTATTGTTGAGTCCTCTCCCACTTTAGTTGCACCACATTCTTTGTGCCCCTTACACTCAGTGGCTACACACAAAGAGCAGGGCAGTCCAGGTCATACAGTAGTACGACCTGGACTGCCCTTTGTATGAATGTGTACAAACGTGTACAACAATAAAAGCAGAGTCTGGCATGCACAAATACAGTACAGGGTTCTGTTGAAAGACATCAGATCAGGCCCAGGCAAACAACTTTTTATGGCTTGGCAGCAATCACTGTACATGCCATACACATCACACATCAAATAGACACGCACACACACACACACATTTAACATCTGGATGTGTGTGTGCGGGTGTGCGTGTCTGTTTCCAGTGCGAGCACGGAGCGATCTCTCCCGACCAGACCTCGATTTGTTCTTGGCACGTTCTCCTGGGTTACGACACCTCCAGAGAGAGAACACAATGAAAACAGGAAGCCAATTCTTAGATGACAGGGAGGAGAAGAAAAAAAGTCAGGGAGAGATGGCTTGTGTGGTTTTGCAACCACAGTGACATTAGGGAATGGCCTGTACTGTAATGAGCCCTACCGAAAAGCAGAAATGACCCAAGACCGTACTTGACAGTGCGTGCCTGCCAGTGGAGCGCTTATGCAACAAGTGATGCAGAAGCTGCTAGGCTGCACAATCAGAATCAGAATCGGTTTTATTGGCCAAGTAGGTTTGCACAAACAAGGAATTTAACTTGGTAAAGTGACTCAGTGTGTTACATAAGATTGTACTTTACAACACAAAACAAGACAAAACATGACACAACAACAACAACAACAACAACAACAGTGCAGTACAAAACAAACAGTGCAAAACAGTGCAACGGTTTAAGAGTTATTTGTCTTTTTCTTTAAGTGACTTACAGTATATACAATGCTACGTGCAGTAGCTGTGAAGCAGGAGTGCAGTGATATTATATATATATATATATATATATATATATATATGCTACAGGGAGTTATTGTTTAGTTTACAAGTGAGCGTGACTAGTGCAGAAGCCCCAGCGATGGAACCTTTACAACCAAGCACACCTTAGATTTTTCTGTGATATCACAAGATTTATATCCATTCAACATTTTTAAACTCAATAGACTGAGCTGGTGAGCAATGTCCTTTTTTAATTGGCTGCATATTCACGGGGCATAATTTGTAGTGTGAGCGAGCGTATGGCGTGCCAGTGTCAAATGCACAGATGAGCATATGGCTGAATTAGCTGGCAAAAGCAGCCACTTAACCTTTGGAGAGCAAGACATGCACTGGAGATGTAGACAGAATCCCCCAACACACCCACTGATGTCTCTAATTTGCATTAATCACATAGTCCCTCTGTTGCTTCTTTAACTCCCTGATTCATCATTGTTGGATAAACTGTAATTATATATTTTTTTACATGCTGCTGGTGCTCTGCCCAACTGCATGGGACTCCTTCCATGATATTGATTTCATCTCATTGGTTGCGTCGGGCCATTTTATGACAATCAATCCAATGCATGTGCTATTTATAGACAAATGTCAGTGCTCAGTACACATTCTTTTTTTTTTTTTTACTTCAGATATATATATTTTTTTTTTAAATGCCCGTATTTTGTTTTTAGAAAGTAAGAAATATGTCAAGTAGGTTACAATTGACTATTTCCCTTCTTTTACTACCGCCACTGAGGTACCCCTAAGCAGGGGCAATTAAGACAGCGGCCCCAGGTGGGCTCCTCAGTGGCTATCAAATCAAACTGTGATTTTACTGGGTTACTTCCAGGTGTGAATACGTACAACTGTGCCAATGTGTCACTAAGTGTTCCTGGAAAAAAAGAGCATTTATGCTCAGAAAATCTACTCTGGCTTAAAACGAGAAATGGACACCAATGGCTGCCTGGAAGGTACGAAAAACAAATTCACAACTATGGTTTGCATGATTAAAACAGAGTTGATTTGTAGTAAATCAACATAACATTAGAAGTAATGCCTCGCAGACATTGGTGCAACACTACGACCAGTCTTCTGGGGGGCCAAGGCGCGTGTGCTATAAGGGCCCGGGATAGGATTTTAGTGCAGGGCATGCCCCCGCTTGTGGCACAAGGACATAAATTGTCAGGAAATGCCTGCATGGTGCCTTGCTTCAAGGAGAATGGAGTTGTGTGGGGTCACGGTGGGGCACATGGGGGAGGAACCCAGGGTACACACAGGCAGGCAGCCACCCAGCCAGATGCCCGTCACTCTAGTTAGCCTTCTAAGTGCTAACAGGGGGCCCTCTTCTTGGTAACAGCCGCCATCAGACATTTTCACTGCCAAATTAAAGTGATAAATCTTGAGGCCCCTTTGATCGCAGGAGGGTGAACTTGTTAGTTAGGAGAGACGGGGTAACCGGGACAGGGGACGCACACACTAGGCATCAGCTGTAACTCTTGTCACGTGTGTTTTAAATAATCTGTGAATGTTAAAACCCCACTCACTCAAACTTAAACTGTAGGATCTCAAAGCACTTCATTTCATCCTTGGACTACACCTGATTTGATTCATTGAGTATTCCCTCTGCACAAAACAAAGATTAAATATCTGCACTTTCCTGCCCTTCATCGGAAACGAACGAAAGCTCAAAAGATAATGTGAAGCAAATAAAAACGATCACAAAATGAAAAAGACCAAATCTCAAGGAATATCAAAATGGTAGTCTGCACTGTTAGTGTGCCACATTGCCACAGATAGCCTTTAGCTGACATAATACAAGTTGCACAACCCATGCTGAGCGTGTGTGCGTGTGTGTGTGTGTGTGTGTGTGTTGGGAGGTGGGGATGGGGCGCTGATCAGGTGCCACATACCACTAAAGCCGCTTCCCTTTTCGCTTCCCCCTCTGAAATATTGCACAACTGTTGTTGCAGCGCAGTGGACCTCAGTTTTTTCATAAAAAAGGGCTGTAAACGAGAACAAGGCTCACTGCCAATCAAGTAAACTTCCTGCAAAGCCTTGCAGTAAAGAGTAATATATAACTGCCCCGAGTATTTACCGTACACCTGATGCGTTCTTTTAGGCCCTGCATCCTCGATAAAGAAACTTTTCTTTCATATGTGCCACATTGTTAACTTTTTAAAAGCTAGTGTTGTGCAGATTTTTAGACTTAGATTAGTTAGTGTTGCTGTAATTTAACTGTAGCTGTGAGTGTATGCCAAGTAGTACAACGGTTCATATCTGGTTGCTTCCTTAAAGGGCAACTTGTGCAATTTTACATCATCCTTTTTTAGGTTCTTCTTTTAGGAGGGCTTATAGCTCTTTGTTGAAGTGGCAACACTAAGTTTAAGGAAATTAGCTTTCCAAGTTATCAAAGTCTAAAACCACACAGCTTAGAAAAGAGTGGCTCGAGTCAGCTGGTTGCAATCATGTGACATGGGAGCATCTCACGGTGCAACAATGCCATCATTCACATTTTTGTTCAACTTGTAAATCTCTTTGCTGCTCTATAGTCTCTTTAAATAAAAATAAAAAACAGTTGGTCCACGTACTCGCACCACTTCCTTGGCATTAAACAAGAGTGTTTCACTTAAAGTCACCGTGCCCTAAAACAGGCGACGTTTCACCATGGAGACGTGAAGAGGATTGTGGATTAGCCCACTGAGCAGGCCTCACGGGGAAGTGATGGTGCATTCCCTCGCCTGTAATTTCCCCTGACATACTAAGTGCTCATTCTCCCATTTCCCTAAATAATGTGGTGTGCAATGGTGCATTGTCCTATTTGCTGTTACACTCATTGCACGGGTGCGTGGAATCTGAATGCGAGAAAAGCAAACTATCCTCAGCGTTGCGACGCGGAGACGAGGACCGGGAGGGGGGGGGGGGGGGGGGGGTATGCGTCGGCTATGTGATCTCATAATGCCGCCATTCAGAAGCTCTTCTCATTCAAAAGAACTTGTGAAATGCAGAGAAAGGCCCCGTTTGTTTGGGTTCCTGCTTTCCTGTGCCTCCTGTGGAAGACTAAATATTGTTTTTGTGACAGTGCGCCCCACACTCAAGACTTCTCACTTGTTGTTCCTTCCAACCTCCTTTCGCAGGTAGAGCGTATATGCTAAGTTTGCAACAGATGCCCCCCCCCCCCCCCCATCCCACTTGGGGATTGCAGTCTAAACAGAATCTTTTATCAAAGACAATCGCAGAATTAAACATAAGTGTTAGAGAGTCTGTCTTTGCTCAAATCGACATGCACAAAAGTAGGCCAACATGTTGAAAGGAGGCAATTCAAACATTTCATCCTGCACAGGAGATGAAGAAAAGCCTCTGCTTCTTCTCTAACTACTTCTGGTCATTTTATAGTCTGATGACACTGTCAATCTCCAATAAATTATCTTGTTTTGCCAGCTATGCCTACATGTTGCTGACATAGATATCAAAATGCAAAATAATAAATAATTGAATGTGCAAGTTAATTGGAATTCAGCAATGCCGTGCAAATACCTTCCATTTCCTGCAATATAGTAATCAACATCCAATGTCATATGGTCTCACTTGCAGGAGATGGCATGACACTATTTAGCATCCATTACACACTCAAATACCCTGTCTAAGAGCTTCCTCATTGTGGAAAGGGTCAACAACAGAGCTCCACTGTTCCAGGAGAATAAGCCTGCTGTAATACATGACCATGTTGAATTCAACATGGATAAGACAACCATCTTTATCTCTTTACTGCAGACCACCTAGAGAATCTACCTTTACTTTCTTATCATAACATGTTTCAGCATCATTGGATCAGCTGTGGACTGAAACGTGATCATAAACCGTCACAGTTTGCATTTCTTGCTGCAGAGGATACGCTGACAACAACATTGTTACTGGAGATCATTTATATATACTATGTATTTTACATGAAACAGGCTTGAAATGTTTAGAATTTACAGAATGCAGTATTTTACTTTGATGAGAATTTGCACAAAGTGTCCAACCAACAACGCGTCACAAGAAATTAAACAGTGCACAAGTTAAATCGTTAGAATTAAGTAAGACAAATAAACTGTCCCAGTGTCAAATTTCCACAGTCACACATTTCCTCAAAAATACACTGGCCATACTGACCAAAATAAAAGTCAAACATTCAAAACAAGTCGTGGATGACTGGGATTCTGATGGCTATGTGTGGATGTAATGGTTAACTTGACATAACAAAAGCTTCAGTTCAGTTCCTCCCCCCCCCCAATACACACACACACACACACACTCCAATTCCTGTGCAGCCTCGTCTCTCGCAGGGTAGGACACTGTTGACTGTATTGCCTGATATTTCTGCAGGAAGTGGCTGAATGATCCGTTCTCAGGGGTCAGGGAGGCTAAATGGGAAATTAAATTACAGTGTATCTGTCGATGGCCGGCCAATATCACACTCAGTGGTTTTCGAGGGTGTAAACAAAGCAGGAGAGGGGCAGACAGACAGATTAAGGAGAGAGAACCTCCGTCCGTGAGAGTGTGTGTGTGTGTGTGTGTGTGTGTGTGTGTGTGTGAGGGAGGGAGGGGAGGTAGACAAGCGCGGTTACCAACAAAAACATAGCCTGGCTTTTCACCGAGCCTACATCGATGGCTTACGTAAGACAGTACTCTCAGCACCAAAACACACACACACACACACACACACACACACACACACACGTTTCACTACATCTAAGAGGACTTCTATTCACACTCATAACCATGAAAAAACACTTCCTCCGTCTCCGCCACGCTCACGTCCTCGATCTTTCAATAAGGGCGACATGAAATGAAAAGTACCAAAATCACTCATACGTCTGAAAGTCAATCTGGCTTCATACACAAATAGCCAAACAAGTACACACACATTCACAGTATGCCATCAGAACAATGAGCACAGACGCCTCACACTCGCTCATTCCCTTCTCCTTCCCTCCCTTCCTCGCTTTACCTTCGGGGTTATAATGAGGCGTGCCGTACAGTTTTATTTACACCAGCCCCTTATCAGTGGTACAGCAGCACAGAGGCTGCCAGTTGGAGAGGACAGGCCGCGGTACTGCCTGTGCCCTGGAGTGGAGGAGGTGTGTACCGCCATGCTCCCAGCATGTCTTTAGCAAGATGGGCCCGTGCCAAGCTGCCTCTCAGAATAATAAAAACACACAAACACACACACACACACACAGGATGAGTTTGCAATAAGTCACCGCAACTAGGCACATTATTACACAAGTCATGCAGCACAATCGAGGGTCCCCATTTAGGGATGCAATGGGGTACATCCATCTACAAGCTACATCCACCTACAGTCATTTTAACACCTTTTGTATATGCGGGAATATAACTATTTTAGAAAATATGTTTTTAGCTGACATAAATGGGAATGTGTACCAGGAAGCAGGCGACAGATGGCAACATGCAGGAGGTGGCTTAGATCAACATCTGACATGATCACGACAGAATATATATATATATATATATATATATATATATATATATATATATATATATATATATATATATATATATCTTGGATGAATATAGATTTCATCAAACACAGGGCAACTTAGCCATCATAAGACAGTGTCTCAGAATTTGTAAAGAGTTTTAAGTCTTGTTTCAGGAAGATAATTCACACAACGTTTACATTTCTGTTAATATAAATGTATAAGTGAATACAAAAGACAGTTGACAAAACATGTCGTCGATGTTTTGAATAACTGAAGTCATAAATTAGCACAATGAATGTAAGGTAGTACGTGAGACGCAGTGGATAGAGAAACAGACAATCGGATGCACGCGTGAGCAAACACCAGACTGAATACATAATCCCCTGGCGGAGATCATAAAGCAGCTGAATTGGATTTTGTTAAAACGGTTTCCTTTCTTTCTTTCTTTCTTTTTCAAGATAGTCACCATGTGATTTAGCTTCGGTTGATCTGAGCCCATAGAAACGCATGGGACGGGAGGCGGCAGCAGCTTTTTAGTAGTAAAGGAACCTCACAGGACAATTGCAATCAAAGTGTGCGAGGCAGACACAAAGTAGCTGCACGTGGAACACAGATTATGTATTATGGAGATGATATCGCAGAACGACTATAAAACATGCGCTGGTTTTCGAACAAATGTCGGTCAGACGGACTTGCGCGAGCAGAAATGACTTTATGGCGTGAGCAAACACAGCGGCGCAGATAAGAGGACATAATCTTGCCGTTCTGCGAGGGGGGGGGGGGTAGACATGTTTGCGCCGGATGATATTGTTATCGACGGAGTGGAAAAAAGAAATCAAAGGGAAGTGAAAGAGAGCATGCAGAAGAGGCAGGGAGGGGGGGGGGGGAGAGAAAAAGGAGGAAACGGATGAAGACAGAGAATATTCAGGTCGCATTTGACAGCTTTACGGTCTGTTGCGCCGAATGGGATGTCTAGGGACGTGGCAAAGCAGACAAATATTGACTTGCAGAGCGTTCGCCTTCTCTCACACACACACACACACACACACACACACACACACACACACACACTCACACGCTTCTAAATTTAGCCCCCGCCCCTCCACACCCCACACTTCAAAATGGATGAGTTCACATTGCAACATCAGTCACCCTCGTTTAGTTTTTTGTGCCCAACTCAACCTCTTAATCCATTTTGCCTGCAAACCAATTTGTTTGTCCAGTAGGTCACAGACAGTTTCCTGACCCCACTGTTCCCTGTTCTTTTGTACTGTTTGTTTCTCCCTCTCCTTTGCCTTACTTTCTTTCAACGCCGCAGCCATTTCCAGAGCTTTTGCCCCCTGGGAGATCGAGGGCATCTCAGTCCACACATCCATCCCCCCTCCTCCTCCTCCACCTCCTCCTTCTCACTCTTTTCCTGCACTCCCTTCCTCTCGTCTACCTCTCTCTCTCCTGTCCTCCTTACTTTCAAACTGGATTGACGTCAGAGAAACCTGGTTTTAAATGCGCACTGACACGAATGGAGACAAATACTCATGCACCATTTAAAAACCTTTTTACTAGCATAAACCGCCATAACTTATTATTATTATTTTTGAAATACAATCAGATTACTGTTAATGTAGCATTGGGTAGCATGAGGCTTTAAACACAACTGGTGACATAAAGATAGCAGCGTCTTATCTCTCAAAACAAATGTTTATCAGAGACCTTATCGTGATGGGACTTTAAAACAAAGTTTAATGTCTACTGGAGTAACATATGAGGTGCCATGACTTTAAATGCAGATATTCATTGTCCTCACATGAGGAACACTAATAAACTCCATGAAGTTGATATTCCGGGGTTTAGAGGGAAATGTCTCAGAACTCTTTGATCGATTGTCAAAGTATTTGGCAAATATATTCATGTTAGGATAAATTGTCATACCTCTGGTGATCCAATTACTTTTCATCTAGTCCCAAGTCATTCTAAGTTTAATTTGGCCATCTTTTCTACCAGAAACACTGGACTCACTGCAGACAAACCAGGTCATGGTAGCTATATATATATATATATATATATATATATATATATATATATATATATATATTTTTTTTTTTTTTTTTTTTTTAAAATGGCACAAAAGAGCTCACAATAGCAAGTTTAAAAACAAAAGTGTATTGTTGTCTGACGGCTTTTGTTTGCGACTCTCCACGGTCAGTGACATAAAACCATCAAGCAGTCAGATCCCCTTTGTCAGTAATGTAAAAATGGGAAATAAAATGCTATTTTATAGAAACTACTAGGAATGATTGCGACAAAAAGAAAACGAGGTTGTAAAACACACAACCATATACGCCCTGCCGAGCTGTCCAGTAACAGCAATTACCCTGCCATTGCCAGACACTCACCAAGTGTTTCCAAACTCCCCTCACCCTCTCAAAGCCCCGACCTCCCCTCCTCCCCGGTTGCCCCTAGAGGTGAAAGGTGCCATGTGTTTTCAGCTTTGCTTTCACCCCCCCCTCCCCGTTTTGAAAAAGAGATGAGAAAATGAGGCTTTGACATGAATCTGTGTGCTCCTGAAGGCCACAGACACGAGTATATCTGCAGGGCCTTTGGTGGATGTTTGCATTCGTGGGCACATGTGGATTATATGTATGTGTGTGAAGAAGTGCAAGGAAGGAAACAAGAGCTGGATGCAAAGAGGAAGCACCCGGGGGCTCTCCTGGTGTGAAGAGGCAGGAAGTAAGTTAGGCTGCTCTAAAATGCCAAAGTGGACCATTTCTCACAAGCCTCTGGGCCTGGTATTAATAGACCCTGGTTGGACAGGGGTGGGTGGGCGGGCTTCTGGTGGAATATACATCCACATGAGTGACCTGCTGCAGTTTAAGTCCATTAAAAAGGCCTCGATCAGGTTAAGCCAAACTTTAGATTAACTTGATTTTCATTTGGTGTAAACAAATAAATAAATATAAATACATTTAACGAGTGTTTGGTAATGCAGTGTGCAGCTTTGAAAACTTGACTACCCGGAAATAATCTAAAGTGACAATTGGAAAAAAAGCACACGGTACTCCAATTTACCAACCAAAGCCAACACTTAAAAATATGAGCTTCTCAGAAGGAATTCAAGCTAACTAGCAGTGATATGCAGCGAGGTTTAGTAGGCAAAATATGAATAGAAAACATGAAATAGACTGCTTTTTTTTCGACAACCAAAGCGCTTTAATTGTAAAATACAACGGTTTTGCATTTTCAATTTTCTTTCACCTCCTCCAACCTAAACAGAAAAATTGACATGTCATTGCAGCAAATGACAGCATGACAGGACTGTACATGCAAACACAATATGCTGCATCCGGACTACAATGAGACAACAATGAAGAACTCTCAAACAGAGATGAGGAGCGCGCGACAGAGGTCTGACATCACTTGAGTCAGCGAATTTCATCAGATTTTGTGCAGCTCACTCTTGAGCCAAGAAAAAAGAGGCTTGATGCAACTTCTCTCGCATTCACTTTCCAAGACTTCTAAAGAGACTTTGATGTGTAAAATCCGTGGAGTTCCCTTTAAGTGCACACATTTCGATTTCACTTTGGAGTACAGGTTATCTTGCAGCAATTATGAATGGCATGCCCGTTATCAGAATTGAATCTGGGAGGTCAGAAGGACCTGCCATTCAGTTCAAGATCAAACTATCGAGCAACTACAGTAAGTTAATGTGTAATCGGCTCGCAGAAGAGCAACCAGAAGAATGACAAACATGATACGGGAGAGCATTCTGCTTCTGACTGACAGCATGTTCAGATAACACTGTTAAGAACAAGTCAAGTGAGGTCACAGTATTATCTTGCAAGTGTGGCTTTAAAAGCTGCTGCAACTTCTTTCAAACCCTGACATTTTGATCCTGCAGTGATTCGCTCTTTGAATTCTTCTCGTTAAGCTCATATCTAAGGACTGTTTATTTCTTCATAAGCCAGGGAATGTTCCCGTTTCAACTGACTGAAACATGAAATCAGCTCCTCTAACTCATAAGTAGTTTTCCAAAGCAATTTGACAAGAAACGGAGCACTCTTAAAACAAACCCTAAATAACCACACAGTAGTTCTGGGTTTGCATGGCAATGTATTGTATTGGTGTTTAACAGTAAACTCATTTTTTCAGGAAAACCTTCGAAAAGATTGATTTTTGCAGATTAAAGCATGCTTTGCATAAGTCTTTTTTAGGAGGCCAGTCTTGCCTCAACCTCTAGGGACCAAGAACATCCATAGACGATTGTATTATAAGCTTGCCAGTCGTTGACAAACCTTTCCCCGGAACATAGTGTTGGAAAGATGGACATCTTCCACTAGCAGGACAGAATGCTGATTTCTTTTGTACAACGTTGGCTGTATTCCACGTGTACTGGGAAGAGAGACCGACAAGCAAGACTCTGACCAGCAGTTGAACCCTTACCCCATGTGACCACCAACGACATGTTGCCCAACCAGCTGCTCGGAATCCAGCAATTGACATCTCCTTTACAGTGTTGTAAATGCATTTATAAATCAAGAGAGGAAGGGATGAGATGGCTGCAGGAAAACTCATTTTTTGGGGGTCGTTTGCAGGTGGGAGCATCAACTCGAGACACAGAAGCGACGCTTGTTAGCAATTTTTACTTTCTTCTTCTTCTGCTGCTGCTGGAGCAGGCCATACAAAAGAAAAAAAAGACTTGACACTTAAAGCAAAAAGTCAAGGAAGTTCATGGAATTTTTACCATTGCAAGAGGAGACATAGAGCTCCTGCTCATTAAAAACCTGCATGGTGGACACACAGTGCATTCACCATGTTTCCTGTTAGCGTAAGCATTCTAGTCAGGCGCTTGGGTAACTATTGTCCTCTGCATGATACAAACTTTCACTGTGCTTCTGTTCACTCATCTCTGTTCAGATTTTTTGTATACAATCAACCAAAATGGTCACATGAGTTGATAAATCACGGCAGGAGTAAACCCCCACGTACACTCTGCCTCCCTTTCCCCAGGTCAATAACCTGTAAAGGTTTAGTGTTTAGGGCCCATTATTTCCTGCTTTCAAGTCACACATTGTCAAAGGCAATGCTGAGTTTATTAAAGCTGGAGTCACATGGCCCAAGTGAAGAGGAGGTAATACCGAGATCACCTGGGTAGTAAAAGTGTGACAACGAAAACAAGGAGGGAAATGTGTGAACCGGCGGAGAAGTAAACTTGGGATTTAATCCCTGTGGTGCAAAGTCTGAAAACAATGCAACGTAAACCTTTTTTTTTTTTAAATCATTCAGAAAATAAGATTAAAAAAGTTTCCGTGTCCCTACTGTGTCTGCATGTTTCCGTGTCATAGTGTAAAGATACGTCATTGATAGAATGACAGAAAACACGAGTAGAACATTGTTAAACTAATGTTGATGGCAGTCAGTTCGACTGAGGAAAGAGGACGAGCCGAGCCAACGGAAACAACAGGAGGCTGAGACTGCAGAGGATAGGATATCCAAATGGATAAACAACAGGAACATGCTTGAAAAACAGTTTCTTCTTTTTTTATTTTTTTTTACTACACTCAGGTGCGTGGGTTGATATACTCGTTTAGTTTGTATGATTCCAAAAACCTCTTTCATCCCATTAAATCTTCCACATAAAACATAATAAGAGCAGACTTCAAACAGGCAAAATCAGATCAATTAGGGAAATCTCACAACAAGAACTATTTAGGAGAACACACTTACCTCAAATACAATAGAACATTTAGTCGTCAACCCTGTGTTATGCCAAATGACACCATACAGCAGTTACTAACTCTTTTCCATTATGTCATCTGTTTTTCCACAAATGTGGTGTCAGTGTGATGATATTATCCCCCCCATGTTCAGATTCTGTCCAGACCCACAGCAGAGATGACATTGAGATTCAATTAATTATTATTTATGACAGCCTGCGCTCAGCTTTCTGGCTGCCTTCATCAGCTGCTTTCCTTTTGAGCCACAATACAGTTGAAATACATGTGCATGGAGGCATACAGTCCTAAATACAGAAGTCTGTTCTGTATTATATAAGGAGAGACAGATCTTTCACATACATTCTGTCAACTTTAGTAAAAAAACTCAAAGGGTATTGCATATTGTAATTACGGTACTAATAATGTTATTTTATACTGTACATGAAAACCTCTGCCAACCCTCTTCTCCTTTTAGACCCATCCTTTTCTGCATGGGTCTCCTCACAGCTAGCTGGATATACTGTAGATACAGCAGAGCTGATACAGTAGAGGCAATGACAGCTCTTGGCTGGCAGCCAAAAGTAGGGAAGTGTGTGTGTGTGTGTGTGTGTGTGTGTGTGTGTGTGTGTGTGTGTGTGTGTGTGTGTGTGTGTGTGTGTGTGTCAGGGGGGTAGAAGTGGCAATGGTGGTGTTGATACAATCAGCTGAGGCACAAATAGGCCAAATGGTGAGTGTAAGGTTCAAAGGGTTCGCCTGTCCTCTAGTTGCTCCCCAAGTAGGCCTTTTTTTCCTACCACCTTTTCCAGCCATTAATATTGTTGTTGAGTTATCAGTGAAATTATTTACCCAACGGGAATCTGATGTTTCTTATTAAACAGGGTACTTGTGAAACAATCTTGTCGTGAACGTCATCTCTCAAATCCAACTCCGTTCTCAAATCTCCAGGCGTGAATCACGTCGTGAACACACCGAGCTGTGCAGCCGTGGCATTATACCAAATAGCAATCTTTTAGAAAAGATCAAGCACAAATTGTTTGGGACTTAGAAATAACTTTCAATGCTGCTGAATTAGCTTTGACATTTAGGATTCTCATTAATTATTCATGCTTTGTTAACGCAAACAAAGCTATCTCTGCATGCATTCGATACCTTTGGATTCTGAAAATCCCTTCGACCACAAAAGTGTTCCATCAAACATTCAGTTACTCAACCAGTTGAGATTCACTCGGTTTAGTGACGTCTCTTGAAGTTTTAACATTGGAGAAGATGCAACTTTAACGATCCGTGTTAAACTGTGTCACAGGCAACACGTGTCACATGGGGGGGGGCTTTCTATTTCCTTAGTTCGATCTGGGTTTTGATGTTCAAGGAGCCAATTTATTCAACCAAACTGATGGAAACACCATGGATATTACATAGGATGTTATGCAACGTTTTAAAGGCTTGTGTGAGTCTTAAACTGGGTGACAGCTTGACAGAAACATCTGTATTGGCGCTGTGGGCTGTTGGGTGCACTCATTGTGTCTTTGCACTCTTTACATGTTTCCCTTTAACCCACAGAGATGTGTTTTGCATATTGAGAGGACACCCCATTGAGCAAAGGCTCTCTTTGAAACTTCCACTGTGTATTTAGATTAAACTCCCTATTAAATGAGTTAATCTGGCTTTGTGTCAACGCATATTGTACAGGCATTATGACATTGTTTAAAGATAGACAGTGATACTGTCATAAGCCCAATACTAGATGGCAATAATAAACCTCCTGCATGTGAACAAATACTGTATAATCAAAATCATTAAATCAAACATTGCGTGTGTAGTGCAGCTGGAAGGTGTAGACTCTTTCAGAAACTGTCTGCCAGATAGTCTACTAATAGTTGCAAATCAATACCCCCTACCCTCCTGGGGGTGGGAGAGCCAAAAAGCCTTTCTACCCCTGGATTGAAGTGCTTTCCCTCCGACCAGCCATATTAGTATTCCATGGCCACTTGCTTGTTTTCAACAGTTATAACACAATATCCATGATTTGCTTTTATGTCGCACCTCCCAGCGGAATTAGTGGCATAAAAGCAATCCTTGTGAGCCCTGGCTACTTCCAGATGGCTTTGGGAGTGCTTTTATCTTCTCCCTTTGCATCGCTCGCTCTGTCTGTCTGCCTCCTTTCACTTTCCCCGGCTTTCTTTCTCCCCCCTCACATGAAAGTGCCGTCGGCAGATCTTTGCTTAGCCTGGTTCATTCTCTCTTCATCCGAAAATATAAAAGTTTCAAAGAGCATTTTATGAGGGAGCTCTTCCATAAATGGGATTCATAGCTTTCTAATCTGCACTGCGAAATTGATCTAAAAAGTTTCCCAGAGCCATTGGCCAACTTACATAATGCAATAAAAGGTTGTTGCCTGAGAGAAAATGTACTTGTATTACCATTTGTGTCACAAACAATGCACCCAACTTAATTTTTTCCACTTGGGACGATATAACAGAAACCAGATCCTCTGGAGAAAAAAAAAGCCATGACATTTCATTTAAATTCACAAAAAGTGTTTAGTGTGCTTCGAGCAAATATGGAACAAACTGTCAAAAAGATTGAGCCAAAGTCTTATTTCATTACATTATATCAGAGTATAGGCAACATAAAGATTATGCCGTACCGGAAAATGACATGTGTACTCAATAATTATTCATTCACCAGACCGTCACGTTGTGCAGTCAAGGTACAAAGAAGAAAAAAAGGATTTTCCTGCCCATTCATTTAACGTGGGAACATCAGGGGGTAAATACAGCCTCGGCTTTGAGCCCTGGGCATCAACAGGCCTAACATCTAACAGAAGCAACTGGTTAGGACACGAGAACACTGCAGCAACTGTCTACACTCATGTACAACCTGCCTAATTACACACTCTGACATGACACAATGAAAGAGCTGTCAAATCTGATTGGCTGCCGTCCATTCCTGCCGATGTCAGTGCATACCAAGGGGCTCATTACAGAAGCTGCGACAAGTGATAGTGAAAATCTAATAGCCAGCACCGATGTATGGCATGTTGTTATATCGTTACCAGCACAGTGTTTTTTTGTGTTGGACACAATGGGGCACAAATCAGAGACATTTTTTTAAAATCTGGAACTGTTTTTTTCCCAATATTTTTCTGTCCTACTGCATTAGACTGGACAGTTCACAGGACGCATCGACTTCAGCAACCCTGCGCAACTGTGTCGCTATTACATAGAGGGGTCTTGATGTCGCTGCACTACAAATGGCCTCACTCTTACCTATATCTCCGAGGCAACCGATCCCTTTTTATCGCTTGGAATTTGTGTTTTTTTTCCTGTACTGATGTTACTAGGAAGCACCTTTGTTGAAAAACTCCTAAAAATCACGTTCCCATACAACAAATCTGCATTATGACTTTAGTTGAGGGAATCATACACAGGGCTTTTTACCCAGGAGGCTGCTGTTCTGCTGTCTGGAAGTTGTACTTGCCCAAATGTTACCAAGTAATATTTTGGTTGCCAAGTACTTTTCTTCTGTTTTGGTTATTTCTTGTTTTAAATGCAGGTTCATGACGTAGTTTACTTTTCCTAACAAAGTTGTTTTGTTGCCATTCACAACGATAACCACAAGTTTCAACTCGATATAGACTGCAACTTTAATTCTGGAGAAAAAAAAAAAGAGTTTTCCCTCAAATTGTATGGGAACGTTATTTTGTTTCTTGAGTGATGCACAAAATAACATTTGCACGCAAGAAAAAAAGTCCTGTGGTACTGACAGCCTCCACTGCTACATGTGAAGAAATAAATTCACAGTAAGCTATGTACGATGTAGTTATACGAGCCATCCTGCCAACGTCACGTAGCAGTGAGGACACTACAGCGTGTGGCGGACCATCCTGTGAATATTCAGCGATATGTCCTCTGCTCAGGTTGAAAGAGGAGGGCGGATCAAAAGTATAGTGGGAATTATGTGAGGTTTAAAGAACAGCATGCACTGCTGTTAATAAAGGTAATAAAGGTGTAACTGGTCCCACCCCAACAGAAAAACACAAGCCCATACTGGACTTTGAGCAGGTGACTCTCTGGAATTCAGAATTTCTTTTTCTTTCACATTTATGCACTTTGTAGCTCTATTTTTCAACCACACATTTACTTGATACTGTTTGGATATTGAACGCTTCACGCATCACATACAGAGTTGGTGTGTCTGACCAACGCCGTCACGGCCATCACATCAGAAATGTGTTGGCTGTGTCATTACGAGGCCATCAACACACACACACACAACAAACATTGCATGTAAAGCAGCTTGGCGTTATTCTGCAATCTGTCCCGGATAAACGCCGCACCAGTTAGTTTATGCTCTGTGTGTGTGTGTGTGTGTGTGTGTGTGTGTGTGTGTGGGGGGGGGGGGATAGAGTCAAGCTCAAAAGACGCACGTACGCGCATACACGTGCACAAGGCAACACAAATCCATACTAGCCACAGGCTCCTCTCCAATCTATTTTCTGCTCAGCTGGTTTTAAATGAAGTTATTATGACTCATTAAAATGCCCACAAGCTTGTGGAAGTTGGCCAATTACGATTTAAATTTAGCCTCCTGCTCTCACAACCTTATCCCCCCCCCCCCCCTGTATTACCCACCTCTCATCACAGCGGCTGCTTTTTCTCCCTCATATTTTGGAGGGTTTGCGATGCATTCAGACACACACACACACACACACACACACACACACACACACACACACACACACACACACACACACACACACACACACACACACGACTCAACAGGCGAGAGCAGTGCGATACAGAACTTCAATGATCCACACAAATATCTCTGCAATTACATCAAAGGCAAACACAGGAGAATAATAATACAACTCAAACGGGGCTTATATCAACATGTGCTCTCCAGACACGCATAGCAGCACCTCCTCCGAATGCGGTGAATACCACTAATTGCTATACAGAACACTGCACAACTGGACTTTGCCAGCAGCCACTCTCGCATGCACGCTTTTTTAGTCTTTTATATAGCTAAAATGTTCCTTGGTAAACTGTGGTTTCCTTTTTTGATTTTTCTAAAGCTCAACCGCTGCATGGAGTATTTGCAGAAACATGTCCTTGTTCCTTTTGTTAGCCACACATAACAAAAAAAATAAAAAAGGCCAGAAGGGCATCACTGTCACGCGTATACACCGTGTTAAACACTACTTCTGGTGCAGAGAGGAGAAAGGCATTGCATTCTCCTGCAGTATACTTTCCAGGTGTTGCTATTTCTCTGGTAACTAAGGGAATATGTGTATATAGAGGGGGAATATGGTTACAATCATGATGCTGCTGATGTGCCTGGCGATTGCTTAAAACCAACTCATTGTGCCAGGATTAGCGGCATGATGGATTCTTAATCATTTCTTTCTTCTGTCATTCTGACGCCTTGAGACAGCCTGAAGGACCCTTCGCCTAAAAAAAAGACCCACCCAGAATACCTGAAGACCGTTCCACCTGATCCCGCTCCAGCGCCCTTGAGCAACGCTCGCTATCCAGCCAGTGAGCGCCACCTCAACACGACCCGATTTACAAACAAAGGTCTGCAGCCAAATGCATCTCTTCCCTCTTTTCTAGATAATGGTGAGTGTGCGCATGTGTGTGTAGCTTACCGCATGCTTGTGTGTAATTGAGAGTGTGTGTGCGTTTGTTTTATGTATACACATGTGTTTGTTCGACAGTATCATTCGGATTTTCCAGGAGAGCAAATTAATTGGCACCCTTTTGCAATAATTGACTTTGACCACAAACACACAATCACACACACACTCTCAGTTACATGCATCAAGCACACACAGCTAGCACTCACATCTCTCTATGATACACACACACATGTACCCACGCATACACACGCACTGACAACAAACTGCCGGGAGGAGGGCGGGATGATGAAGCAAATCCAGAATTAAAATCGACTGTGTTCTTGTTTTGAGCAGAAGGCACAAAGTGTACTGTACAGTGAGGCCATAAAATTCTCACTCTTCATCAAAAAAAAACAGAAAATACAAAAAAACAGACACAGACGTTTCAACAAACACCCTCCATCAAAACACTTTGTCTCGCATACAAAAATAAGACTTGGCATCAGAGCGGAATACCAAATCAGGCCCATTAAGGGAGCACAGGGGCACTCGCTACTTAGCAACCAAAAGGATTTAAAGCTGCAATATCCCTGTAATAAAAAGGAATAAGAGAAAGTCTGCGTGTTATTTCTTCTCGTCTGAAAATAGAGAGGGTTGAAAAGTCAACTTTGAGCTTCTCCGTTTAACTTGTGTGATTGACAGGCTTTCGGAGCAACCGATACCACAGCAATGTGATTAGAAACTAGTCTGCAGCTGGGGTTTGTTTGAGAAAAGGAGATTAACCGTGGGATTATTTCATTAGCAGTCTTTGTGCTTGAGGAAAGGATTCATCTCTTTGACACCTTGTACAACTTTAACTTGTGCAATTGTTTTGTTTTTAATTGTAAAGGTTTTGCTGAGTGTATGATTAAAAGTACATTTGTTAGAAGTTCGGTGAATTTTGAGCATTGACCCAAGTAGACTAGCTCATGACAACAGCGTAGCATAACACGCACACGCACACGCACACACACACACACACACACACACACACACACACACACACCTCGTAGAATAAGGCGCTTGGCCGGTGGCCTTAAGCTCCAAACGTTGCCCTCTTTCACGCAGAGGTTCCATCATAAAAATGGTAAAGAAAATCCGGCATCGTGTGTGTGTGTGTGTGTGTGTGTGTGTGTGTGTACTTCCGCCATGCTGGCTGTGAGATGTTTTCTCAGTTCTGTGATGACCTCCGTAGTGTAGCGGAGTCCAACGCAAGACACTTCATCCACCTCCTCCATCCTCTCCATCCCGTTCTATGGCCTATTGTGAATTAGATGGTTTGTTATTCGTAAAAAAAAAAATGTTTTAAAGTGGGTTCGGGAAAAACTGCTCTAGTGAGCTGGAATGTGAATATTTCAAAACCCCGTTAGATTGTTTATCTTGTGCATAGAGAGCCAAAGTCCTTGTTAGCTGCTGTTCCACCCTCTTGCGTAACTCAATGCAATCCCTCGTAACGGGTTTCTGATATCTTCTTTCTGAAGAAGCAAAAAGTGTCCACATTCTAAGACAAGCGACAGATAGACGAGCCGGACAGAAATGCCATCCGTAGCTTAAAAAGGTGCACGCCATTTAAATAGAAAACTATGATTCGTTCTTGTTAATATTGACTAACAAGATGACTATGATGACTATGACTATATCTGGATTAAAACACAGATTATCACTTCAGTGGCTCTTATTGTGGTACTTTTGTAGTTTGATTATGTTGAGGAAATGTTACTTTCTGTATTCTTGTTGTTCTTAGTTTGTACTCTAGGTTGAAATGCACTTATTGTAAGTCGCTTGGGATAAAAGTGTCTGCTAAATGGCATGTACTAATGTAATGTAATGTTAAAAAACTAGTATTAGTCAGCGAGACATTCATTGCTGGTGTGCTTTAGATTTCTCAGCAGAGCAAATAACCCACACAGTCCGTTCCTGGAAGTCAGTCACAGGTATCAGGTAGATCCATGCCAAGTAAAATGTCGTAAAAAAGGCAACGGGCAATGGAGTCCGAGTGTGCCTAGAGTCACAGAACCGCCAGCCGGAGACTCCATCATCACGCGAAGGGTCATCGCTCACACGCTGCGCGGCCTGGATATCTTGTTGTGTACTATTCTTTTTAGAAAACACTGCTTTTCCAAGAAGCCCCGCGGCACAGGTACTCTGAGTCCTGGCAAAGGGGGGGAGGGGAAAAGCTGCCCAGAGTAATTTGTTTTCAATGAATGTCACATTTGTTTAGGGCAGAAGCCAAACAAGCCCCTCCCTAGGAAATAAAAAAATATACGTCTGACAGCAATGGCTCATATTGTACGTTGACCCCTGCGTTGTGTCACCTCTCACTTGACCGTCCCCGACTGCCCTCCCCTCTCACGTATTATAACCAAGCAGAGATTTGTCCAGCTGCATAATCCCAGTGGCGTTGGGAACAGTAAATCAACAGTTCACAGGAAGTATTACAAGGAGTGCGAAGGAAGGGGAAGCTTTAAATTGCAGAGGGGGAGTAACGTCGCGCCACTTAAGAACGAGCTACTGCCGTTTATCCACTCGCTCCTTCTGTGTTAATGTACAGAAACAGCAGGAACATACTGTGTGTGAGTGTGTGTGTGTGTGTGTATGTGTCAGAGAGTGTGTGCTCGTGTGTGCACATCAGCTGTGGTAAAAAAAAAATGTACATGTTAACCGCTTAACACTCTGGGCCATACTTTAATAAAAAAATGTTTTCAACTACTTATTTTCCTACTACTTGCTTTTAATAGCACCCCTCCCTCCCATGGGTTTCTTGTCTCCCTTCTAACTCATGCATACACACAGCCACAGAGCGAGAGAGAGAGAGAGAGAGACGGATAGAGAGAGAGACAGAGATAGAGAGAGAGAGAGAGAGAGAGAGGGGAAAAGACACACACACACCCACAGTTAGGAATTTGTGGCCTGGAAGGCAGTCAAGTTTCATTAATTTCTGGGTTTGGGTACAGTACAGTGTGTTCCTGGACTAACATCTGCGAGCGATCATAAATGTTGGAATGCTGGCAGAACATCCAGACCTGCCGGCACAAATATGTCGTCACCACTGTGAGGGAAGAGCCGGCGCGACGCCAAAGCAGCCGACCAGCCGGCAGCCAAACAGCCAAACAAACGCCACGGAGATGGAAACGCAGACAAAGAGCGAGTGGAAAGCAGCGCTCCCGCCTCGCTGTGTTCATATCCAAATTCTGTGCATTTTTTCCACAACTAAATGCTCGGGACATTTACGTGGGCATTTTACTCCGACATTCAGACTGGGTTCAGATTGGGATGAGATTGGAACAAAGCTTTTAATTTCAGAGAGATGAGATGAACATCTGGTCTGGGGACGGATGGAAAACTAGACTTTTGGCTAACATTGAACATGTTTACAATAATGTGAGATATCGCGAGCAGCTATCGTGTATCGTTGATTTTATATAACTGTTCATTTACAAAAAAAATGTTTTTCATTAGATTTAGTTTAGTTTTAGTTTAGTTTAGTGTATCCTCAATTAAGAGGTTGTTGGTTGAAAAAGAAAAAAGCTAAATGTATCACATTTGCATCTCTTTGTGTACTTGCCTTAAAATAAAAAAAAAATATATAATAATGTGAGATAATGTAGAATGATCAAGTCAAATACACTAACAATTAGCACCGACACATGCAGTGGTCAGTATTTCTCTATCTATTATAAAATATAAACAAAATAGATTCATATCATTGTTTCCCACCATTCTCAGATCGTAAGAGTGGGATATTATTAATATTGCTATGTCTTCTTTTGGCACATTTTTTATTTCTACAATTAGTGACATTAAAATAACTAAATTCCACATTTAAAGCTGTCGATGAGGGATTGCCTCCACAAGGCTCTGAACATGGCGTCCACTGAGCCGGCTGCTCGCCACTAATGGTGCTACGAGCACAAACACTGCAAATTATTATGGTACTTTTGTAGTTTGACTATGTTGAGGAAATGTTACTTTCTGTAATCTTGTTGTTCTTAGTTTGTACTCTAGGTTGAAATGCACTTATTGTAAGTCGCTTTGGATAAAAGCGTCTGCTAAATGACATGTGATGTAATGTATTGTAAATGTCGGCTGTTGCTTTTACAAACATGTCTTACCCTGCTCAGGACGCCGTAACTCCAATACATCTCATCAACAACTTAACTGCTATATTATTGCTGCAAAATGTTTTATTGAGCACCTTTAATGAATCCATCCCACCTTTTCCTTTTGTGGTTGTTGCATAAAACAAACTAGAAAAGATCAACCAGAAGGGAACGTGTTGCTTTGCTCCCAACAGATGGTCCTAAAAGACGAATTCCCTTCAGGGCTGGTCAGAAACTAGAACTAGAACAGAACTATTCTAGACTGTAAAACCTCAACTCTGGAAATACACTGTGCTGGCCGACTAATGTACAAGCCAAACACAGGCATACCAAACCGATGAAGCCTGTGTGACATGCTGTCAGACGGGGCGAGCATATGACCCGAAAAGCCGGGGGATTATCTTGTCATGTTAAGTCATGTTTCCATCAATAATTCCCTTGGTTGGAAGATACGTCCCACATACTGCAGATATGTCGAAGAGTAACTGGATTGATGAACTTTGTTCAAATAAATCATACGAAAGTACAGTTTATTTTAGGATCGGGCATAACGTTCATACTTGCATGTGTTGTTTGCAGAGTATCAGATTGGAAAAACTGCCAGATGCATCAGAATACCATGCAGCCTGATGTGAGAAGTACTTTGTGATACAAGTATACTTGTTTAAGAATCTAACTACGCATTCGATGCCACAATCTGGTACTTTTTAATGATCAATTAATTAAAAGTTTAATTTGGGAATCAACAGTCGGCACTAACCAAGACTCTAAAATAAAAATCGGACTGTAAAGTCTCAGCTTTTCTGAAGAATTCCTCCAAGACCAAGTGACGAGAAGGTCAATCAGCTGTTTACAGTGCATCCAAACTTATGTAAATGGGCCCTGAAAGGTTCAATCATTCAACACCAAAGAAGAGTAGAGTAAACAAAGCAGGCCGGCCGTCCACAATGCTCATCACTTATGACTCTTTCGCTTTCCACACGACCGGGCGACGCATTACGGAGACCACCGCTACATTCATACATCATCCAAACGTGCCCTTGAGCAACGCACTTAGCCCGCAACTGCTGGTTAAATAAAGATGGATCTTTTTTTAATGGGCTTCATGTCTGACACATATACTCAGTTAGCTAATCCAGGAAATCTGCACTATGTCGACAAACTGTAAACATAGGATTATAACCCTTAAACTAGAATGGTGGCGAGATGGAAAGTTGGTGGTAGCATAGCTGGCGATACAGTTGTTATGGGAGTCTTTTTGGTAATTTTATATAACTGCGTCAGACCGCTCCAACAACAAACTGTGAATCATGTCAGTCTGGTCTGGTCTTGTTTGAAGGGCGGAAAGAAAACATCCAAAATACATATCTACGTGTATATTTTACTACTTTGTACCACTCTGACAGTAGATTTCTCCTAAAAGGAGATTCGAAAATGCCCAATTTGTATATTTCAATACAACATTTAAGAAAACTTGTAATACACAAACAACTATTTAACTGTAGCGTCCTGCAAAATGTATCGTCGTTTACGACATGTTAATAATTAAGGTATTAGACAGTATGCGTTGTCTGAGGGTTTTGACTGAATTCAGAATGAGATGTGATATTCTGGGGTTTCATTGTGGTTTAATAACTGTCGTTTCAGGACCGGAATCAAGTTTAATTTTAAATGAAACATGAAGTATTTGGATTTCTCTTGGGGAATGTTTTTGCATGAAATACTGCCATTGTTGTCCAACGCCAGTGTAAAACTGCCGCTATCATTCGAAGGAAACAACACGTAGGACCTCCACATGCAGCCCCAAAAGGGGCTGAGTCACATCGCAAACCCCCATCTGCAGTCTTTGGCTAAGCAAATGATGTCAAACACTAAACGTCAAAAAGAAAGAAAAAAAACAACAACGTGGCGAGAGGACCGAGACGGAACGAAACAGAAAAAAAATAAATAGTTGGCACAAGGTAGACTGTACATACTGTACCCTCAGTGGTGGCAGGAAGCCCAGACTGGCAACGCGCCAAGTCCTCAGTACAACAAGCACAGAGAGACAGACAGATAATACAGACAGACAGACAGACAGAGGGAGAGTCAGAGAGTGGAAAGCAGAGAGGAGGGAGGCGGCGTTTGAAACGCTCCACATCCATGACACGCTGTGCATATCAAAAGGCCTCTCCACTCTCTTGCTTCATCTCCCCCAATGCGCTTGTCTTTTTTTCTGAAGCGAGCTGAAGCATGGTGGCGGTGGAGGTGGAGAGTTTGGGGGAGGAGGAGGGGGGGCTGAGGTTTATTTTTTGGGGGGGACTCGGTGAAGTGTCATCATTACAGAGAGACGTGATGCAAATCGAGACGCGGCGTCAGCCCGAGAAAAGCCTTGAAAGTCAAACGGTGGAGGAGGAGGAGGAGGAGGAGGAGGAGGAGGAGGAGGAGGAGGAAAAAGGGCAACAACAACAAAAAGACAACAAAAAGTATCAAAGAAGATCTGCCTCGGCGCAGTCTCTTCCCTAACCGTCGCCCGTCTCGACAGAAGCACCTTTTTTTTAACGCCAGACCAAAGCGGCTGTGAATCGACGCTTACGTGTGCAACAGTACAGGTTGATGCCGAACGTCAACGCGGCCCCGCTTTGTCAGAGGATTTAGACAAAAGGAGAAAAGTTTGTGCACCTGCTGCATCTGAGGCTAAAAATACAGCCGCCACATCTTCGCTTGGTTGCCTTCCTCGAGGAGGAGGAGAAGGTTCTTCCTTGAGTTCGCAGTGTTTTTTTCTCCTTCCATTTGATCTTTCAACAGAGTTGTTTTTACCTGATATAAATGGGTACACATTGTGAGTTATCATTAACTTGTTGACGTCACAGGAGTTTTTTTTTTTTAAATCATCTACTTTCTGTTGGAATACTCGGATTATAATGACTTTGTTGTGGTCGAAGCAAAATAAAGCGCCACTTTTCATGTTAAAAATAACATTAGCATTGTTACACCTTTCAAACTATATTAAAGTTATCATGACCTTCTGAATCCAAGGCCGTCTCTCATCTTTAAACTAAATATGAAACCATTTATAAAACTAACATTTCTTCTTAAAGCATTCAGATCTTGACTCTTTTTCTAGCACTGAAGAGTAAGTAGTGATTATAGAAACATTGTGCCTGGTACATCATCACCTGTACCTGTTAAATATTTGTATAAATGAGGTGCTCAAAATCTTCTGGTAATTCATAGCCAGAGGAGAAACATAATTACCAACATTAAATACACATCTTCCTACTTTTAGCCGTCAATGTGTATGCAGAAAATATCAGATAACAGCTGAGGATGAAAGAAAGAGGCCTTTAGAAGGCAAATTATTTCTATAAAAATATTAAAAACATTGAAAGACTTTTATGATACTTTATTATACTACTACTTTGTTAAATTGTTGCATTATTATACTCATATGTTACTGTTAACACTACTGGCAGCTACTAATATTATTACTGCAATCTCCCCTCCTGTTATTTGTACAATCTCCAAATCTACTACGATCCAAAACTCACTATAACTACACAATGAGTACCTACATCCATGAGCAAGGGGTGCTACTGCATCATAATAATAATAATAATAATAATAATAATAATAATAATAATAATAATAATAATAATGGTATTCAGTAACACTATCAAAACAATAAATGACCAAAACAATAGATGTTACGATGATCTTCATTGGAGCGTGCAGAAAGCGCACCCCCCCCCCCCCCCCCCCCCCAAGAAGAGGCAACATGCATCAGGATTACCTAGACTCACCTTCAGCATCCACATTGTCATAACTTCTGATTTAAAGACAACATGTGCAAATGAGCTCCACAAGATGATGTTACACAGAAGAGGAGTCTGCTCCAGGTCAGAGGGTTATGGGTTGGTGCACATCGTTGGCCGCACACACACACACACATGCACGCACACGCACAAACTCTCTAGCTTCCTTCTGTCTCGCTTTGACAACCGGGTGAGAAGGAGAGCGTTCCTTTTGCAGCAGGCACTGTGGAAACGGGACGTAATCCTAAAATAAATGGTGAATATTTCCCGAGAGCGACTTTCGGTCTTGACGCGCCGAGTCGTCTGTTGAGACGATTCCCTGGCACAGCGTGACTCTGTCATTCGTCTTTGTCACAACGGAGCCAGAGTGTCAGCAAACTCAGCATCCATCCCAGTCATTGTTTAAGATTTGGTGAGATACGAAACAAACAAATGATCCTGGCAATTATCGTTTTCATGCATACTGAGGAGAGGGGGGGGTGCAGGGGGGCGTATCCCCCCCCCATCGCCGACAACAACGATGCCAAGTAGACAATTCAGACCACTTACTGTGCTTCATTCGAAAACATACAGCATACTGAAAAGAGGGCTCAACTTCTGGGCCAAAGTCAACACGTGGATTTGGGGTGGTGTGTGTGTCTGTGCGTGCGTGTGTGTGTGTGTGTGTGTGTGTGTGCGTGTGTGAGCATTTCCTCAGAGGTCCCATGGCTTTTACAGTGTCTCAATAAACCATCTGCACTTAAGGCCTAAGGAACGAGGAGCTCTTTGCTGCCTATAAAAGACGGCCCATGCCATTAAAACAGCGCTGCGCTAAGTAGGCTCTGAGCACAGGGGCTGCTGTGTGTGTGTGTGTGTGTGTGTGTGTGTGTTTGGAGGCGGGTGTAATAGTGTCAAACTGGACCAATCAATGTGTCTTGTGTTTTGACTTGTCCTGCCTGTAAGACCTCTAATGTCGCAGAGGTGCAGGGTGACGGGATGACGATGTGCAGGCACCTTTTCGGTTAACTTTCCCAGAGCTGCTCAGCTTTATAGGGCGAGACTAAATTAAAGAGTCGTTTTAGTTCATAAGTCACTGCAATCGACTCATGTTACACATTAACTATGATATTTATAATAGTGCTGCTGCGACTATCGATTATTTTAGTACATCGAGTAGTTTTTATTACCAAGGAGCAATAGTAATTATTATAACTAATAGGTTTACTTCGTAGAGAAATACAAAATAAGTAGTGCTTAAATTGCATTGAATACGTGTTGTTGAGGCCAATTCATCATAATGGAACATCTGTTAATGTAAGCTGCGTTATTTTGTCCCACTAGCTGCCAACAGCTCACGATTTCAACATAGATTTGTCGTCCTATCCAATGTGCACACCTCTGATTAGAGACACCGCTGACCTGCACACGGCATTTGGGGCGGGCGGGGCGGGGGGTTAAACAATGACTTTTAGTAATTGATTTACTTGAGCTTCTCGAGGTCTTGCTTATCTGAGGTAAAGCAAGTGGAAGGCAACTTATCCCTTTATTCAGCTCACAGGCAGCAACATTCATTGTTAATACATATTTATATTGTGTTAAAATGCTGATGTCATCATAGTAAATCAATCAATCAAATCTGTGAATGGGTGTAAACTACATTTAATTCAGTCCTTGCTTCAGAGCATGAGTATCAAACTGGAAGAAAAACAGATTTTCTCTCCCTTCAAAAAGAAATGTTTTGGCACGTTTGGCGCATTTATTTGGAAATCCCATGCACTTAGCGTTTAGCCATTTCATTCAGTTTTAAAGCTCTGCATATGAAATGTAATAGCAGTAATGAATGCTCTATTGTTAAAATAAAAAAAAGAAGAAGCTGTACCCTACATTCCGCAGTAAGCCTGGGCTGTGGCTTTTAGGTTGCTTTGATTTCTTTACCTGAATGAGACAGCAAATGCATCCGTAGACGGAGGCTGTCCAGGAAGCTCTTTCCGCACAGCTCGCAGCCGTAGGTCTTCATTCCACTGTGCATCTTCCTGTTGACGAAAAAGGAGGACGGACATTTTAAGGTCTGGAAATAACACTGTATTTATTCAGAGTCGGATCAAAGCGCATGATGCTTGTATTCCTCACAAACTGGCATTAAATTACTTTATTTTTCACCGCTAATAACTTAATGACGTTCAGCACGACAAAACCAAAACAGCTATTCTTTTCATATTGAGAAACTCCCCCGCTCCATGATGGGTCATAACGTTAGCGTGCAACTATAACCATCAGCCTAACGAGCCGTCCAGCTACAGCACGTTGTTTTCTGCACCAGGACTTGGTGCTGTAAATCTCAAGATGCTATTCAAGCAGAGGCGTTATCAACCACCTACATCTGAAGTGCTGCAGAACCATAACGTGAAATATAATGATTTATTCCGGCAAACACACAGGGCAGCTACTCAAGTCTTATGAACCATTAATAGGACCGTTTTTTGACTACTGCTCTATAGTCTACAAGTTGATGTATAGCTGAAAGCTAAACCTGATCTGCAATGACTTGTATCTTTAACAAATAGACAGTCATTAGGCTGTAAGCGCACAAGGTCAGACACAGCTAAGGTTCAATATTTGATTATGTGGTAAAGGCCTCGAAGGTTAGGTTAGTAAATACCATCTGACAACACAAAGTCTCGCCCCACGACCCTCTGTTACGAAATCCTCAATGACCCCACGGCTCAGTACAAAGCATATTATTCTTGAGAGATATCTGAAAGTGCTCTAAAGCAATTAAGGTGACACGAATTGCCAAACAACCAACAGTGCCTTAAGCCTCCCGAGAACTTCAAATACCTCGCCTTGAGTAAGGTTCATGGAGGCACACACCCACGATACCAATGATTCTCTCTCTCTCTCTCTCTCTCCCCCCCCCCCCCCCCCCCAACCACCCTTAAGTGGGTTAGGTTTCAGATTTGGTACATTCAATCTTCAAAAACTGTTGCTCTCTCACAGAAATGTTTCGAGATGGTGAAAAACAAATGCTGAATTAAAAAATACGGTTTGAGTTAGCCTGGCATGTTTCTTGATACAGAATTTAAAGTAAATAAGAACAAGGAAACAATAATATCCAGGTTAAATTTTGGTCACATAGGTTGAAACGGCATACTATTTAATATAGATACAAATGAAAACAAGATGAGCATTTTGTAATAAAAAAAATTCTGAGCACATCTATTAGTGATCTTTTAACGTAGCAGTCAACGACGCAGATCGGGTTAATTCATATTAGTGAATGTATAGGAAGAGTCCCACCACTCCATATAATAACATACCAGTTGGGGTTTCTGGATTTACGCAACGTTAAAAACGATCATTCTAAAAGTTGTTCAATAATATGAGCATAGGATAAGTGGACGATACTACACTGAGGTGAGGGAGCACACGCTTTCTGCGTCAAGCAGAACGACTTCATCGTCTCCGTCGACGACTCAGGTGGTGCAGCGATCCGCCAAGTGTATTCTTGGGGAAAACAATGCCCTTGATGAGAGATCGGCTCAAACTTGGGCGAATGACAGCCATCCATCTTGGAGTCTCTCAACAAAGCCGCGGAGGAGGAGGTGGTGCCTCTCTTCCAAAACATGACTGATTGATGTCAGATGTCGAATGCAAATTGATTTACAGCTCTCTCTTTTGTGCCTCGAGAGGGGTAGGGGGAAACGGAGTGTGGATGAGACCGAGACAGACAGAGAGAGATTATAGCGGATGTTATGGCGGTGGCTGCAGGAGTTATTAAGCAATGAAGTCTGGTTTGACTTCAGTGACTATTAATGGCTGCAAAACATCCTTGAAACCTGACAGGAACAGTGAGGGAAGAAAAAAAGTAGAAGACGTGATAGCCATTTTAGTGGTTCGAATTTGTGGAGAGGCCCTGGAAACTAAAAGGTAGAATGACAACCCTGTGGCAAGCAGTGAGTGATTAAAAGGCCCTATAAATGCCAAATGCAGCCAGAAGGGAAAGGAGACACTTGAAAAGCCAAAACAAGGAGAGAAAGTGACAGAGAGAGAAAGGAATGACACAGCTGAGAATGAGCATGATACTTTTACACGAGAAGATATCAGTCGGTGATGGTATATTCAGTCCAGGAGTTGTATCAATTTTGCAAAGTGCTTTAATGAAAGTTTCCCACTTTTCCAAGGAAATCTGAATGTGTAGCGAGTTAAACAATAAAGCATCGATGCGGGATCAGACATGCAGTTAGGCAAATTCATATAGCAATTGACTTACAACTACGTCGCATCCTCGTCCCTCAGGATTGGTGGGATGCAATTTCTGACGACAGAAATTCCCGAACAGAAAAAAAGAAATGGACAAAGGAATGGAACCGGCTTTTCCTTTTTTTCCAGGATCACAGGTGATGTACTCGACCACTTCCACTCCAATAAGGAGAAAACGCGTGCGAGCGGTAAACCACAACACCACACACACACACAGAGCACAAAGCCTTTCAAAGGCCTTTTGTGTCCCTTCTCAATCTGACCATTGTGCCCCGCAGACAGAGCACTGATAAGGTATGGATGGACTTATTAAGGCAACCAGACGTGGAAGCAATGCGATGTATTTTCACCGTAAATGTAGTGTTGATGAGCAAAGTGCAGTGTGTATGTCCCCGACTGCAAAAGCTAGCACTACCCACTGAAACAGCACATTACTTGATGTTCAACAGAACGGCAACAGCACCTGTTCCGGCAATTCAGTCTGTCAAAGGGAAGGTTTAGGACTAAGCCGTTCCTATTGAAACACTAATGGTGCCCTTTACTTCTCTCATATGACTGTATTTAGTCAATATCGTACAAAGCTTCTTTTCACAAGTAAGTGCAGGTTTCAAGTGCAATTTCTTTATGAAAAAGTAATGTCCAAATTGTATTGCAGTGGCGTAAAGCTGTTTGAGAGGGTGGGGTGGGTGGGTGGGGGGGGGGGGCACGGTTTGGCCGAGCACTGGCTTGTGAATCCGGCATTCTCGGCTTCCAGATGAGATTCATTCCAGAATGAAGCACCAGCATCAGGTTAAGTAGAATGGTCCAGTTTCCAGCTGCTGGCAATGGTTACGAGCGAACAAAAGTACGGCTAACGGAGTGTAATTCTCTGTGCAAATCAGCCAAAGTACACACCATGAGCGGCCACATTTAACCGTACCCGAGCACCAAATATGAGCCGGTCATGGCGTCTGGTTCCAGAGAAGAAGCGGCCGCACCACTGTAAACGTAAACCAAGCTAATAGTGTATTGTAATTCAGCTCCAACGAGATTTAATGATACGTAAAAGGGTACTAAAATATATCGTCCCAGTTCAGTGATTGAGATCGACTAGACCTCTCCAAATATACAACAAACACACACGTGACCACACACACACACACACACTCCTCAAATCCCATTGTAACTCTCTGCTTTCCTGTTGTGCTTCTGAAATAGATGATGATGACGATGATGATGATGGAGAGTTGCGTGCGTGCGTGTGTGTGTGTGTGTGTGTGTGTGTGTGTGTGTGTGTGTGTGTGTGTGTGTGTGTGTGTGTGTGTGTGTGTGTGTGTGTGTGTGTGTGTGTCTCTGTCTGTGTGGCGGGTGGGTGAGAGTGTGATTTGAAACAGACTGACTGCAGCCATTAAGGAAGTTCACATAAAACTCTCTCAGGCCATTTACTCAGTTAATAATCGACTTTGTCCAACAGTCACTTTTGACAATAGCAATAAATTTAAAATTTATGTCAACAAAACATATGCTGATCACCTCGTGCGGTGTGCTTCCTCGTAAAATCTAGCCAAACCGAGGGCTGTCTGAATGCAGTGTGTCTGTGTGTGTGTGTTTGTAATGCGAGCCGATTACAGGCCTTGGTTATTGAGCCGTAACAGCTTGCCTCGTGTAATTCAGAACTTTTCTTCCAATTCTGCCGCTGGACTTGGCTGGCCGTATATCATAACCAGCACTGCATTTGGAGAAATAAAGACTTAAGCTACCCACCTGCTTTTCTGAAACACTTGTAACAGAACACCGTTAGAAACGTCTACGGTGATCTACTGCACACGGCAACAGATGAAACCTTCATGGTATTTTAGCTTATCCAGATTATATATGATTGGGCTTCGCTGGAGACAGGGAAGCCCAAAGTTACTGTCAAACCTCATTACATATTAAGACTAATAGTTTGGTTGAACATATAACTGAATACAGCATCGAGTGCCGCCCAATTTATTCCTATGAATGTTCCTCAATGGCGCAAAAAACAAAAACAAAATACTTTAAAAAGTCTAATTTCCAAGTATGAAATGACCTGAATCATCTGGCGATCTTCCATATCCTTGGGTCCATAGAGCCGGAGTGTTATCATTTCCTTTTACTCATTTGCTGATTTACATAAACGGAGAAAGAAAAAAAGTGTTGATTTTGCTATTGGTTCATTTTTACAATAATGGAAAGTTGGATCGTCTCAACAAAACAAAATCATCCGCCAAGTTCCAGATGTCGAGATCCCGACGTACGTTAATTGGAAAGAGTCGGACCGATGGACCCGTATTTTAATTCCACCATTTGGCCACTACTTGGCCACCATGGCACTCTTCCAGACAGCTTGAAAACATTGCTTCTAGAACATAAAGGATCCGCATGGGCGGGGCCAACACATCCCAGTCCCGCCAATCGCTGGATAATTTTCCGTAACCAGTCTGGCATTACGATTACGTACATTACTTTAACATGGAGCCAAACTGAATCTATGACACTACAACATATGCATGTATATTATGTTTTCAGCTGTCACTGTTTAAATCAAGTGACTCATTTCTAGCCTAAAAATCCATTTTATCCTCAGCAGCCTTGAGTGTTATTCTCTACCCTCATCTATCCTTTCATCTTTTATTTTTCCTTTTTTTTTCTCCATCCCCCGTTTGTGAAGGTAGCTATAAAACAACCTGAAACGTCGTTCGGGAATGAGAGCTTTGGGGGGTGAGGAATTGGGGGATTACGATAGAGAGAAGAAAACACTAAAAGATTAAGGGAGGCAATTGATACGAGGTGGCAAATTGAAGAAAGGCTCGGTGCTGTGTGTTGTGTGTGTTGTGTGTGCATGTGTATGTGTGTGTATGTGTGTGTCTAGCTGTTTGTTCATTAGTTATGTTGGTCAGAGGAAAATAACTGATAATTGGGAAAAGAAGTGCTTGTGAATAGCGCTTGGACCAAAGCAGCAAAGGGGGTGGCGCTGAACATCTTGTGAGCATCAGAGACATTTGGCGACAATACAAGGAGTTGTCAAGGAAATTGACTTACAACCCTGTTTATACATCACATTAACTATTAGATTAGCATAAAAGAAACTTTTCTTCTTTATCTTAGCCGTGGCCGTTTTCTTTCCAAGAGGCCTTCAGTGTTTGTTTCTCAGAAGTTGGCCAATATGCGGCACCAGGGATGGGCTATTCGTTGGGATAACCATAGCACCTTTCAGAATTTGCCAGGATTTATTCAGAATTATACTTTTTTAATACCTATTTTTTGAGTGCGTCTGTTCGAGGGTCGAAGCATGGCGCTCAAATGAGTTTTCTGACGAGGGGGGCCCGTTCGAAAAAACTCATCAAAAACTCCACAGTGCCTGCAGCACATTTCAACAGGGCGAGTGAGTGAGGCGCTGAAAACGGCTCATTCCCTCAGCTCGCCAGCTCAAAGCCTCCGCGCCGCTGAATAGCGCTCCGCTGTCAAAACTGAAAACTTTCTTTAAAAGTCAACAGCTTTGTTTGATTTCTGCAAGACCGCCCCTTTCCCGCAGGTGTGTCCTTCTCGTCTGCGGCTTGCTTCTTGTGTGCGAGCCCCGTTTGTGGCATCCACAGCACTGTGAGCTATGTTAAGTGTGCGTTAGCATAAATCTACCTTTAAGCTGTGGTAATGTGCCATTACGGCTGATTTTTATTTATTTATTTCAACTGTCAGATTATTATTTGCAAAAATGTAAATGCTGCCGTCAACATTGTAGTATATTTATATATTATTTATTTGTAGACTAGACACACAACTAAAAATTAAGTAATCATAGACATAAAAGTGTATATATAGTGTAAAATATATATTGTGATACAAATATATTTATATGTATATATACATATATTGTATTTATAAATATATAGGTTATATATATATATATATATATATATATATATATATATATATATATATATATATATATATAGTTATATTACATTGTAATTACAACAATTCGGTCAAAAGTTAAAAGATACAGCTACAGTTCAATGTTAAAGTTGAATTAAAATACTAAGCTATGAATCTTAACTCTCAGTCAAACCGATTTAACGTTATCTGTGAATAAATGATAAACTGTTTGTGCTTGTTAGATCCTCCAAAATCCAATTATTATATCTCATGTTTAACAGCAACAGACATCAGAGCCATCGGAGCATTTAAAAAAGTCCTGCCGAGATCAGGCTGCTCTCGGCGGCCACACCGAGTGCTGACCACCCGGCGCTGCTGAGCTCAGTAGTCCCGCGAGCAGAACCTCAGATCTACTGCCCACATTTTTATTAAGATGAATCATAACAAACAAACCACATATCTGATGCTTAAAGTAACTTCTCCCCTGAAAACATCCTAAAATTAAATTACGTGACTCAACAATAATAGTATTTAGAACTGTCAGTTGTTTATTATCTTTTCCACTATCGTTTCTGGTTGCTGGTGCGAAATACATTTTTGGGATATCGGCTGGCCAGAGTACTCTGATGCATCCTCTGGAAAATGGAGGATCAAGTCACATCCGGGCTTTTTGAGGGAGTTTTGCAAGAAGTGGACTTTGAATTGAAACATGCATTCGGGCTGCGACTGATGACATTTCACGAGTCCGTGAGAACACACGTACAGACGAGAACGCATATTGATAATCACCCATCATCTGTATTAAATAATGTATGCACGGTGATCCCAATAGGTATTCAAGATACAGATGGGGCTACAATTTGAAGCAAGCAAAACAAAAGCTGGCAACAATCCCCCCCGACATAATTGCAAGGCAGTAACAGACGATGTAACGCGATGTTAATAGCAAACACAGGTCACCAAGCACTGCACAGCAAACACGGGTCAATAGAAAAAACGACTTCAGTTTCAAAAATCCTCCATGGTATAATTGTGATAATGCGCTCTAGAAGTAAGAGCATTTTGGGGATAAAAGCACAGACTGGAAAAAGGAGTGTTGCCGCACACATAACGCCCTGTCGCGGCGAACAAAGGCAAAATGATGCACGAGGCGATTCAGTGACACTTCGGTGGCTGATCCTAATGTGGCCATAAGTGGCGCAGTGTGCCGCTGCCACCTCTTATTTTGGTTTTCTGACAGAAGGAGAAGGAGGCGGAGGAGCAAGGGACTTTTGTCAACAAGAATTTCCAGTCCATTAGTGGGCTGACCATGTCACACGGACAAACATGGAGGGAGAGGCAGGAGGCTGAGAGGGGAAATAGTGACGCTGATGAAACAAAAGGATAACAAAAGAATCACCAGTAGGGGAAAAAAAGAGGAATATAAAAGATGTAACTAAATTACAACCCGTGTTTAGAGAAGAATAAAAAAAAAAAGAGATGGGGACGACGTGACACGCCGTCTATTTGTCGAAGTCCTTGAAGGCTCAGCGACGTAGACGCATATCTTGTGGCCACATGTGTGGCTTTTACCGTTCACATGGGTCCATTTTGTGGCATTCTGGAGAGGCAGGTGAAAGAAAAGCTCCCTTTCTGTCATTTTATCCCTGCTTTTAAGCCTCCCCAATTCCATTGCCCTCCCTCCCTCCCTCCCTCCCTCCCCTCTGTCTTTGCTAAATCAAAATGTATCAGGCAGGCTGCCGTAACACCGGTCGGCGTGGGCTGTTTATCCCGAGTCCTCCTGCACATATCAATGACTTGGCCCCCGTTGTCCCCTGGCGGGGAGACGTTCATAGAAATTCAAGCCACACACACACAAACGCCGAGGCACTCGTGTTGAGCATAGATGAGTAGCAGGGCAAGAGGAAAAGAGAAGGAACAGAAGGGTGGTGAGAGAGAGCGTAAATGCCTTTCCTCCTCACAGTGTTATTTATAATATCACCAACACTGCCACCCCGCAAATTCCCCCCGAGGGCGTCGAGAGGGGGGGGGGGGGGGAATAAAAAAAGAAGCTAAATCACGTTGAACAAATTAACAGTAAACATGTTTCCGTGCTTGATTGACACAGTCCCTGGCTCAGCCAATCAGCTGTGTGCATTGTTTATCACCTGTAACGGTGATGTAAACCGTTGCTAGGGGTAAGATAAATCACTTTCTCACAACTTTCGTCAATAGCTGATCAGCGCGGGTTTAATAATGTGAGCAATTTTGACAGCTGGCTGAAAGCGGTTTCGTTAATGATATATGCAAGTTTCATTAAAATCCAATCAGTCATGTCTGAGTTAGTCCACAATAAGTGTCCTAACCTACAGCGCTAATTAATGTATTGCACAACCTCCTAATGGCATTACATGTAGCTCCGAGCAGCATTTTGTGCCTCTGAAGACAACATTACCAATAAATCCTTTCGCTTTCAGTCGCCAACATGTGTCTCTCCTCCCTGGTACTCGTTTAAAGAATAACGGACTGAATGAGAACTGAGAGGAAGACTCGGACCCGAGTGGGCTGCCGTCACGCTGAAACAATGGGCAATAACAACGAGGGAAATTTGTATTATTTAATATACCCATGTCGTAATAAAACCCACTTAAGTGCTGTTCTGATACTGACACAAGTATCGTAAACGCCCGCAGGTCGGCTTAAAACTCGGGATCGGGTATCATTGAGTATGCGAGTCGCTCCTATAGCACGTTGGCATATCGAGTATCTCCTCATTCACGCAACACGTTAACAAAAACATATGCACTTCCTACCTAATCCTCCCATCCGGCCCGATTTGTACTGCACATGTGAGGTGTTCGTAACGGACTTGCATCAGGAAGGAAGAAGTGGTATGTCGGCTTTAAAGCCGATACTGAAAACATTCATCGCTAATTACTATTTGTCACTGAGACAAGTGCTTATTACATTAATGTTACATACTGATTTAAACATGAGAAAAGTGTCGTCAGACTACATTGGCGAAGAAATTCAGAAACTTCCTTTGCAGCAAAAAATTAACTGTGACCATCGTAAGGGCAAGGAATGAATACATGTTGTAACCTCGCTCCTAATTCTGAAGAACGAGTGACAGAGCACAAGACAAAAGGACAAAATAGTTTGTCTCTACGTCTTAGAAGTTGTTTGTAAAAATAATATATTTAGATTCCCGCAGATCTTTTTGCTCCCTTCTTTCGAATGCCATTCAAATAAAATACATTTGGTCTTAATATTAATGACGAAGGAACCGCTTTGTTGTGAGTCATAAGCAAAGGAAAAGTATCCATTTCCATTTGCAGTAATCATCACCACCCGAGCATGAGTGCTACATAAACACTTGCGGCTGGAACTGCCTGGCGTCTCAGGTAAAGGAAGGGGAGTAATGCAAGGAACCTTTAATTTCGCTTCCTGAGCAGTAATTTACCATTTCAAGCTAATCCCAGTTAGACACCCAGATTCCTCTCAAAGCTTAGAAGATAGAATCCACTCTCCTACACACTCAGCGTTACTCAAGAAGCCATTTCAACATCTCACTAATTGTGAAGGGTTTTCCCCCTTTCCACAAATTCCTTTTCTTCCGTGAGAGGTGACAATGGGAAAGGATATGACCCAGAGGTTGCAGTTCAAATCAACAGACGGTCAGGAGCAAATTTGACTGGAGAAGAAAAATATCAAAGACCACCCCCCACACACACACACACACACACATTAAATAAGAACAGATCGTTCAAAGAGAACAGTTTCGGGGGGAGAGTTTAAACTGAATCACAAGATCGAACCGACAAGAAAAGGAAAGAAAAAAAAAAATTCAGAACTGCTGGAATATTTTTAAGATAGTCATCCGCCACAGTACCTCTGAGCCATTTTCTTTAGTACACAATGGACCCCACAAAGGAACATGTTCATATTCTCCTCTTAACTTCGTCTGACTGCACAGCAAAACGCTCCCGACTCGAGATATCAGCGTCAAGACCAGCAGAAACATGAAGAACGCAATCATGGCGGTTATCTAATTCATGCTCTAATGATACCCTACGAGGCTCCCTAGCTCATACCTCTTTTACCGAAATCCTTCTTTCGGAGATCCATAAAGGAAAGTCGATCATTTTTAACTGCGTCGGCAGCGGAGTAAAGGGTGTGTGTGTGAGTGTGTGTGTGTGTGTGTGTGTGTGTGTGCTGTTAATACCCGAGGGTTGCAATGTCCATGAAATACATTTTAATAAGGGTTTGCAATTTAAAGATGTTTGTATTGATATTGTAATGTTATACAATGTAATCCAATATCAATATAAATGAATGGTGATAACGTTAGGCTGTATTTAATGTAATCAATATACAAATAGTTATTATGAAGTGTAATCAATATAGTATTTTCAAACTCAAAGTTGCTTCAAAGTAATGAAGTATACAATCCATTAGTACAAAGACATGAAGCAGACTAATTGCACAGGACTCCTGTGACAGGCCTGGAGCCCTTATAAATTGTTTTCATACCTCAAAGAAAATTAAAAAGTGGTGAATGAGGCAAGTTGTCATACATCCTTCTAACAAGCCACTCCAGGTCTGACGTGTGGTTCTTGCATTCAGAGGCCCAATAAAACACCAGGCATGTAAGTTGAATAATTTGACCTTTAAAAGCACTGCCGCTTTAATTAATGACCCCCCACCACAAAAAAAAAAAAAAAAGCTCTGGAAAAACAAATGCAGCAGCCGAATTGTTAGTTCTGGTGTGTCAACGTGTGCCGGTACTGTCCTGCACACACAGGTGTGAGCGTGTATATATGCGCCGCTCCCTGCAGCCCCCCTCCCCTCCCCCCCCTGGGGTCATTACTATAAACGACAGTGTGCTCTTAGTCAACCCGCCTGGTTAAATAAGGATTAGAGGGATAAGGAGAAAATAACTCTACACTTTTAAGAGCACCAAACGGTGTTTGCAAAGTCTGCAAACCGAAAAAAAAAAAAAAAAAGTTGAAGCTCAGCTCTGCCTGCAAATAATTTGACATCCCCAGTTCCCCTCGTGTGTGATCACTCTTTTTTTTCTTCTCATTTTAACTAGACCTAAAAAAACACTTTCAGTGAAGTGCTGGAACGGTGGGAACAAAGACGAAGGGGAGCGTGTAAGATCACACGTATAAAGTATTTCTGTTAGAGCCCATCTCTGAGACAAACACCAGCCCTGCTGCACCCCCCCCCCCCCCAGTCTCTCTTTTTTTGGTTCATGCATCAAAAATATCCTGCCATCTGAAAATAGCACATCAACATTTCTCTTTCGTCTTGTTGTTACTTTCCATTTTTTTCTCTCTCTCCGTTCTTGACAATGTATCCAGTTTGCTAGATTCCTGTTTTTTGCCCCTGCTCCTGCTTTCTTGATCTGTGAGAGGTTACATGGCATCGAGTGAGATGTTAGGCTCTGGCGTGTGTGCGTGTGCGTGTGTGCGTGTGTGTGTGTGTGTGTGTATGTGTGTCTGAGTGTGGGTGTGAGAGTGCAGTAGCAGAGCGTTGGTGGTCTATAAAAAACAGCCAGACAACGTCTTCCCTCTCTTCTCATGCATTATGCATCGGCATCACCTTCCATCAAGTGACAGAAAAACCTCAAAGATGTCTAACTTTAGCTTCCATTCTGAAAGCTAAACAGAGGAGGCAGTGCGATATTTTGGCTGCCACAGTCGCGCTAAGCACCTGTTACATCAATAAAAAAAGCTGCATCTCGCAACAAGGACGACGGAAGCAACCTGTGTGATGGTACAACACGCACACAAAGAGAAAAAAAGAAGAGAGATAGCAGTTGAACGGGGATAGAAGCGGGGAGTGCTTGGATGGAGAATATCTTCAAATAAGATGAGATGACATTGGATCAAACTTTTACCTTGAGGAGAGGTTTTGGTCTTTGCTGTGCTAACGCAGAATCCAAAAAAAGGCTCCATGTGAAAAAGGCGTCAAAATGATCTCTCCAAGACGGGCGGGGCACACAGTGGGTGTGAAAACGTTTATAAGACAATTTTGGAAAAGTTCTTGAAGAATTATTTTAAATGGGTGAATACTAAATTAGGGCAAAGAGGAGCTTATTGCTTCTTACTGTCACAGAGACAAAGCGGGATTAGTGCATCTAAAAATGTGTGCTTCAGTGCTTCATGCAGGTCATTTCTATGGCTGGTTTAATTCATCTGTGGATGACAGCTCACTGACCATCTTTATGTCGCCTCGGCCTTTCATGATAAAGTATCCTAACTCGGTGTAACCTACTTTTTTTTCCTTCTTCCATTTTCTCTTGGATTACTTTATTATAGCCGTGCAGTAAAAATATATAAATAACTGATTCATACAGAATGACTTCCAAACAACATTTCAAAGAACCACAGTATAGTTTCATCATTCTGAAAGCCTTAAAGTCCTAGAACTGAAACAAGAGAGTACACATACAATAAATATACACATATATATATATATATATATATATATATATATATATATACATATACACACACATATATATATATATATATACAAACATACATATAGATATATATACATATATATACACATATACAAACATGCATATATACTGTATATATAGATATATACTGTATATACATATATACACACACATATATATATATAGATATATACTGTATATACATATATACACACACATATGTATATATAATATATAATATATAATATAATATAATACACACACACACATATATATATACAAACATACATATATACTGTATATATATATATATATATATATATATATATATATATATATATATATATATATATATATATATATGCACATGACATGCAATTGCTCTGTAATATAATTATGGCTACAACTGCTGACCAGATGTTGCTTATTTCAAGAACTTCTTTCTAACCGTCAACATTTGATCGAGGACAGCGTCCCGACTTCATAACGCGGCTCAGTATAAACACTCTTGTTTACCTGGTAACGGGAGAGGGGCCTTGTGATCGCATTTTTTAATAGCCAGGGCAAGCCGGAGCAGACCGGTTGACGGTGTGATTGTTTTGGTATTTGGACACGGCTCCTCAAACCATTACGCAAGGCCTCTGAGATTGATTTACTGTACGACTCCGAACATCGGACAGATCGCATTCTCGGAGAAAACGGTCGCGGTAGCCAGTGCGCCCGTGTGTCTCAGAGAGAGAGAGAGTCCGTCTCTCCAATGTGAAAAATACCACGGACGAGATTATTAGCAGCTTCTACTTCTGTATACATGCTGAGGCAAATAAGAGTGCTAAAAAACAAGAAAAGATACCATGAAAGGGACTTATTGACACTGGAGTTGGCCGAAGGCAGGTTGTTTTGACGCGTCTGACCTCGGGAACTGTGTGAGTGTGAGTTTGTGTGTGTGCGTGTGTGTGTGTGTGTGTGAGAGTGAGAGGAGGCTCAGGGAGGTTCAGGTGGCGGCGGCGGTGGCGCTAGGCCATCTGCACTGTCATTCGCCGCACGTCCGCCTTCCAAGAGTTGCACAGCAGCACCCACGGGCATCCCAAATAGCCCCAGCCGGAGCTCTGCAGGGCTGCAGTAAACAAGTCGCTCTCATCTCGAAGAGTGTGCGTGTGTGCGTGTGTGTGTCTCGAGGTGAGACCGTGTGATATTCGGTATGTTCCTGTACACATCATAGGGCAAGTGTTTTTTCTTCTTCTTTTTTTTCTCTGGCCACACAGTGGCGTGTGATGCACCAACCGTATCGCCCTAAAATGCCGTTTACACAAAACTGCATTGTGTATTACGTTTGTTGGCATTTGACAGATCGCAACCAAGTTTAAATTAAGAGCAGTTTAGTTGAGGGAACGACAGGTTTGCATGTACATATACACATTATTTAGTATTTAGATAGTTGTAGACACAACTGTTATACAATGCAATAGTTTTAATCATAATAATCAATGTCGATACATTTTCTGTGGGGGACTTTTACTTGGTTTCTACATGTTATAATAGTATTCACTTTGATGAATCAACAGGGTATTAACTTGTTTTGTAGTTCTACAGTAAAATGCATAAACAATATTTATTCTGGAGTCAACACTTTCCTTTCATAAAAAAATAAAGTCCTATTCTTATGGGAAACAAACTATTACATATGACATGACAAGAGTAAGCCAACTCAAAACAAGCGGAAAGATAACGAAGCGTGACAATTGCTCCTATTTCTGGCAGTCCCCCGATTTTCCCTGGAGGTTCCTAAATCTGACATTTTTGGATTCATTCGGTGTATATTATGTAACCGCAGCTCGCTCGGTTTTTATTTATACCTGATGTCTCTTCTTTGCAAGGCAGCATCGGTCATGCCTCATTGTATCCGCCCTAAAACGTGTCGTTAGCCCTGGATAAACACACTGCCTGTGACTGCCACATCCTATATTATTAATACCGTCATCTCTGCACGGCACACTATTAAAAAAAGGGAGAAAACTTCAGGGAGTGTGACAGCTGAAGTACGGCAGCCAGTGAATGGAGTGGGCAGTCTGTGCCAAGAATTTTCGTCTGCTTGAATCAGTGCTTTCGCCGCACGGTGGAGAGTCATGTGAGAGTGTGTGTGTGTGTGTGTGTGTGTGGGGGGGGGAATATATCTGATAACAGAGAGAGATCGGAGAGCTTCTTCCACTGGCGCTGTTTCGTGCTGGGTCAGTTAATGATGTTGAGGTAATGCAGAAAGTAGAGAAGATTGAGTATTACTGATGCATCAGGCAAACTGTGCAAATTCAAAAAGGCAAATGCGAGAGGTTTTAATGCTGCCAGCCACTTAATGCAAGGCCAATTTAAAAACAGAGCTTTGACAACCGGCCGCTTTTTTTCTCCTAAGTTGTTAAACAATAAATGAGCAGAATAAGAAAAAGAGCAGCAGCAGGTGAATGATAAGGAGTACAATGTGCTGTTGGGTTTAGTGAAGGAATACGATGCATATTATTCTCTGCAAGTACAATGCATTCTGGAGAAGAACTTGGGTGAAAAAAATAAATTTGGATTTAAAGTAGTAATCATCTTTTTGATTAGGCAAAAACATCGTTTTTTCATGCATTGGTCAATTGTGTCTTATTTTAGACTGTCGTTAATAACACACCCAAAATACACCTGTACGTGTTTATTATAATACATTTGTCGATTTGCGTCTGTAGATTTCTTCTAAATTCACCAAAAGTTATCAATAGATAATACCTCAGTAAGATGTTAAATGGCTGTTTTCTGATTTATGGAGTGATACATAGAAAAAAATATATGTATATTCTAAATGTCAACAAAAAGAAACCTGGCTTCATCCAATGGTCAGATTTCTGTATTGGAAATCTTTGCAAATAAGCAAGATAATAACCTACTGCATATTTAAGAATACACATATTAAAAAAAAATATTAGAATAAATAAAAGAAAGAAATATGTCCGACCAAGTTTCATGTTTGTTTATATTCACCTGAGGGGGCACTCCTGAAAACCTGGAGTGATTTTAACAGTCTAGGGACTTTGCAACACATAGCATTGGGTCAATGTCGCTGCTATTGATATAGAGGTTGAGTGGACCATGAGACAAGAGCTCCAACAAGAAGCGAGGGAGGGAGGGAGGGAGGGAGAGGAAATATACTGTGTGAGGGAAAGGATAAAATATGTGCTGACAGCTTTTTGGCCAGAGCGCTAGAACACTGAAATAGTAGCGTCTGTGTGTCAGGCCGGGGTCGCTCCCTTCACTCGAGAGCAGACTTTACCCGACCCCGGCTCGGGAAACATCACACACCCCTACAGTCAAGTGATAATGTAGTATCTGACAGATAATGTACTAACTTGTCCAAATGTGACACTAATGCATCTTGGAATAGGTCGACATCGTATGGGAGGACCTCTCAATGGAGTACAAATCATTGTTTCTTTTTTGCGTCAAGCAGGAATTGTTTTCGGAAAAAAAAGAAACCCTCATTGAATTTGTGCATTTTAGCTCTTACGCAATGCAATGTTTTGGAACAACTTGGGAAGGAACAATATGGAATTACGTAAACATTTCGCAGTGTACTATTTCGCCGTCTGCTGCGATGACTTTGTGTTGTTGGTTTGGACCGGCGGTGAGAGGGGGGTGGGCGTACATTTTCTTTACAATTGGTTAGAGAAAGCATAAAGGAAGGAATCAATATGACTGCTAATGCTGTGACTCACCGGACGCTTGCTTGTGTGTGTGTGTGTGTGTGTGTGTGTGCGTGTGTGTGCGTGTGTGTGTGAGGGGGTCAGTAAAAGGAAAGTGAAAAACAACAAACAGGACCTTAAAATGTTCTCAAGGCACAAACAGTGTGTTTTTGTGCATCTCGAGGCAGGTGGTTAAGCTAAAAACAAAACAAAAAAATGGGGTATATGTAATCAAATTGTCATTAAATGCTCAAAGTGTGCACATGTTCTTCAGTTCACTAAAAATCACTTCAAATTCCCGGAATAAAAGATACTGAGAACATGACCTTCGGTGTACTTGCCGCAGCAAAAAGTGATTACAGAACATCATTTGCAATGTTTACGCTCGCACGAAAATGTAGCTTTAAGAGGTTCGAGAAGACAACACACACCCCCACCACACACACAGACACACACACACACTAATTTTTACAAAGAAAACTATCCCTTTCTCTTACAGAACAACGAATCAAACAGCTGCTCAGAAAATGTCCCAACCTACTTGAACAGAGCGGGCATCTTAGCGCGTCTCATGGTTGGTTAAATATTGGCCAGCTGGGGTGCTTTTCTCTGCACTGTGTGTGTGTGTGTGTGTGTGTGTGTGTGTGTGCATGCATGTTTGTTTGGGCTGCTTGTCATGAAAAGCACAGTTCAGGTGCCGAATCAATCATACATGTAGATGGAATCCAATAAGCACGGAGCGAGACTGCAGCTGGGGCCGGCGGAGACAAGGGACAGCGAGAGAGAGAGCAGCGATGCCCATGTTGGCAGAGCTCGCTCACTCACCCCGTCTCAGCAGATGCCATGTTACAGAGAGGGTAATTAATAGCCCAGTGGGGCCTGGGTGAGAATCGCCAAGGCACCCTCTTACACACACACACACACACACACACACACACACACACACACACACACACACACACACACACACACACACACACACACACAAAATAATAATGTCTCCATTTGCCCCCCGGAGCAGCTTTGCGCCAACTAGCCTTCACCTCATTATGCCAATCACATCGACCAGGGTTGTGTGGGGGGAGGGGGGCGGAGAGGGGAGGGAACAAGCTGTCCTTTCTCATTTGGCCACACTCAATTCCACAGTCCGTGTGTTCATTATGGAGAAAGATTTGATCTTAATAACGTCACCACTCTGAGCTGTCAGGAAACGGCCCAAACACTGCGGTTCATCTCCGCCCGATTGTGCCTCGGTTTGGTAACAAGCCACTCACCGCCACCACTCCTTCTCCTCCTCTTCTTCTTCCAAGAAACTAAAAATGTTGGATGTATCAGCTGCCAGTACTGAGCCACACACCCTGAGCTGCAGCTGGGGTTCCACAGTTCACTTAGCCCTTTTTCCCTCTAAACCGTGCAGGGTAAACTATTTACAGTCTCGGTGCCAGCAAACTACTTTAAAATAATAACAGGGATTTAAGTGGAAAACAATTTCACAACTGAAACATTGTCGAGTCAACTTTATGTCAACGAATTATGTTGGGGAATTGCGTTCCGCTAACAGAACTAAAAAGGGGATGCATTGTGAACAACTCTTTTTGGGGACTTGTGCACACGCATTTGGTAATCCTGAGAACCTGAGAGCCATTGAGCTCATCAGATCGGCCTCCTCTTCTTATACGGCTCAAAATCTACTTGTGCAAAAGGTCGGGACAGAATGGGCTTTTAAGTTGAAGAGGGCCTTTTTCAGGACAATAAAGCAGGTCAACAACCCAAATTACAAGTAAGAGCAGTTCAATTTGCTCCTTTAAAAAACATTAAAATACATAAATTAATGAACTATCTGTGGGCAGATGTTGAACATTTTATATTGACTGATGTATTCTTTTTTTCAGCTACTTTGAAATCTTTCTTTTTGGCTTTCCATATACATGTTACTATAATTTAGTAATCCACTCCAACAAAATTATAAATCACCCAGCAGCTCTGAGTTAGCGACTAACTGCATGGTGAACAAAGTGGAAACCTAACTACAGTTCATGCATTTTAATGTAGCTTCATGTCAGTTGGATGTGTAAATGAAACATCGTTTGCGAAAACAATAGCCGTAGCTAATTTACTAGACTCTTCTCTTTCTCCACGACAATAAAAAAGTACTAGAATGTTAAAAGGTGTAAGATATGATACGCGATTGGGAGTGTTGCCTCTCAACATCTCAACTAAGCACTGCCAGAGCTAAAGGTGCTAAACGTACTAACAACGCTAAAGGTGCCAACAGTGCTATAGGTGCGATTCAAACTTTCTGTTTATATTCCCTTTTATATTAACCGATTAAATGCGATACACCTCTTGCCTAACAGTAATGATCTGTGATGTTTCTTATAATTGCATGTCTGACTTTCTCACCTCGATGGCCCGTGGTACAACAACAATTAATCACTGCATAGACGTCGCACGCGTTGACATTTGGCAATACGCTCTCCTTATCTAGCTTTCAAGACGTGATTACTTTCATTCGCATTCATGTTATTTGTACAATTTATTCGTTGCGCTTTGGTTCAGCAACGATAACCAACATTGCTGAAGGGGGGACCTTTATCCCAGAACATCCAAGTAAACAGTATTTTCTTCCTCTTGGAATCAGTGTTTTACACAGGGTTCTTACACATTTTGACCAATGGATTTCCAGGACTTTTCCATGACTTTTCACCAAATTTCCATGACCAAACTGAAAATCTCGGTATAAACATGAACATTCTAGAAAATGCTGCGTATTGAGAGCGTGTGCCGGCTTATATTTCGAGCGTCTTTTAAAAAAATATATATATATTATTTCAAACTCGGCGTAAATAACAACATGTCCATGACTTTTCCCAAAACTTTTATGATTTAAGTTCTTTCCATGACTTTTCCAGGCCTGGAAATGACCATTTTGAAATTCCATGACTTTTCCAGGTTTTCCATGACCGTACGAACCCCGTTTACATTTCCCCTCCAATGTTCACCATCGCCGCATCAAACTGGGCACGCTGACCTGTTGTTGTCGGGCAGAAAGGGAGGTATAAGGAGATGTGCTTAGAGGCTCTGCTCTCCTTTGGTGTCAGGGCCGTGTTTAAACCCTTTCCGTAGACGCCAGCGGCGGCCCATTTCGGCCCCCTGTAGCCTCATGGAAATCAGCTTCTTAACAAACACAGCTCCATCCTCTTATTTTGTCGCTGACCCCACTCCCCCAAATCCCCCCCCCCCAACCCTCCCTCACACCCACCGCCACCGCCAAACTTCCCCCTGTGTGTTACCTGAGACAAGCAATTTACCTTTTTTGTTGTTTGCCTGACCTAGAGAAAACAATTTCAGAGGGGGTCTTCCTGCGCTCTTAACAGCCCTTCGTTTGAACAGGTAAAGGCGACTGGCGTGCCACAATGGCTTTTTTTTCTCTCCTCCTAGAAGATGAATTGGCGAGCTGTCAGCTTCAGACAGGCCGAGTAGCAGTGTTTCTGTAATGGGACACTGGAAGTGTCTTTGATTAATGGAAGAGCCATACTGAGCTGTTAGCGAACCCGCCGCGGCCCAGCGAGAGCGATTGAGCGGCGGATACATGCCGACAGATGTGCGAGGCAGCGTGGGCCTCGATGCCAGCAGAGAAGGAAGAAAGGGAAGGGATGGAGGAGCGGAGAGAAAACGGCGGTCTGTCTGGCTCGCAGCCATTTCTAAGACGAAGCCTATTTTCCCCATCTTCTTTCATCATGCAGATTGATTTGGACATGGATTTGTCAATTGCCAGCAAATATATGCAATGAGATTATGTTATATTGTATATAACAATCAGCTTCAAGATACAAACAAAAGCAAACATTTCTCATAAGTAGCCGTTACATAATGCCATCGCAGCAGGGAGAAATTATTATCAAAACAGTTCAGACACATGCAAGGCTGTCAATTTGACTTGCTTTTATTCTTTTTTGGGCGAGAGCTACTGAGAGCAGCCCTAGAAAGTCACAAAGCTACAGTTATAACACCAGACATCCTCGGAACTATTGGAGAAAACCTCAAAGCCAAGTCTCTCCATCGTGGAATATGCCTAAATATGAACTATTGATAAACTGTCAAATTCAATGAATGTATTTTAACTCTAAATCTGTCCTTCTGGTCACATGACGTCTATTGCATCTGTCCATCCTGGAGAGGGATCCTCCTCTGTTCTCTCCTGAAGGTTTCTTCCCTTTTCCCATGAAGGGTTATTTGGGAGTTTTTCCTGATCCAATGTGAGGTTTTGGGACATGGATGTCTATGTGTACAGACTGTAAAGCACTCTGAGACAAATTTGTAATATTTGAAACTGGGCTATACAAATAAACTGAATTGAATTGAAAAAGTCCAAGATTTTATAACTGCAGCAGTGACACGGGAATCACACGTCGCTGATTCTGCGCTGCTGTTCGTCTCTACTTCTATTCTGGCGAGAGAAATGTCAGCCAAGAGCGAGATGTTTCCTTTCTTCTCATCTCAAAATTCTTTTTTCTCTGTCTCTCATTTAGACTTTCTCATTTTTTGGTTCTCGTTTATATACAATTTCTAAAAAAAGGAGAACTATGTGGAAAATATAAAGAGATATTTATTTTTTTGCGGATTCCCCTGTACCCATCAGTGCTGGGAGAAGAGGCACAGGGTTGTACTGTAAACAGGGAGTGTGTAATTCCTCCCTGTACAAATATGTCAGAATAAACACTTATCTTTGAGAACAGCAAAGTAGACTATAAGGAATTGTTTACCCCTGCAAAAGATAGCAAAATACAAATACTTTACACGCATTTAAAATGTTCGCAGATAAAAATGGAACCGAGTCAGCGAGGACGGAGGCTTCCCGGCTGCTTTTTGTTTGGAAAACCGCTTGTTTATTGGAATTGTGGCATTGCTGCTTTTTAAAATGGAAATAACAACATTTTACAAGGTAATTAGTTCAGCTATAATCCCACACTCGGTCACACACACGTGATAAACCACTTTTGTCACTTTTAATTCTGCCCAAAATGTGTCACGCACAATCCTCCTGGAGAAGGATGGAAATACTTCTGAGGAAAGAAGTACATAAATAAATAATCTCCTGTACAAATATAACATCCAGTACCTGTATTTCGCGGTAGCATGACACAGGGTGTCAAGGTTTCCACGACAAATGAAAGTGACAAGTTTTCTTTAATTCCTCTCTCTGCTTCAATCTCATTATCGGCTCAAACTGGGATTTTTTTTAGGTGAGGGCCATGATGGGGGTTGGGGATGGGTGTTTATGTTGGCCCTTGTTTTCAGGGTTGGAAACTGTCCCGAGGGAGTGCATTCCTCACCCAAAGCACGACTAAAGGTATGTGAACCATCTGGACAAAGCCATAAGCCACAATGGCCCTACACAGGCCCGTCCATGTGGTCCGGCGGCCAGTTAGCGACCTCACACTGCCGTCTTTTTCATTCCCCCTGGCGCTGGAGGCATGAAGCTAGATATCCATCGGCTCCGCTATGGGCCAGCCATTACTTCCACTGTGTGTGTGTGTGTGTGCTGTGGTTTTCGCCAAGGTGAACAGAGTCATTTGTGCGGCCCACTGTGATGCCTGCACGACTGTGTGGATGTAAAGAATGCCGCCCAAGGTCCACATATCGTCAGCTGAACGTCCGATGAGACAATCGTTTCCTCATTCTCCCGTTTATCACCATCTCAAATCATCATATGACTCCAGCGTGCAAAAATTACTCGCATAACTGCCATGAATGAATGCACAAGTGACAAACGAAAGGCTTGCTCGCCAATTCCGTGAATTACTAAATGCTGAATTTAGCCGATTTCTTCAGTCCATGTTCGTCTTGCACAGGAAAACATACTGACATGGGATTTTTTTTAAAGCTAAATTGAAGGCTAAGTTCACCAAAATAAAATGTGTTGCTTTCATTTAGTTAGCAGAATGTTTATTTTGTCTGTTGAGGAGATATCGGTCTCTCACCGCGGATCCAGAACTTTCCCAGACATAACGTACCTCTTTTTCATCAGTGCCGTTTACTGTACCGTCTCTAGCAGACTTTAGGGCGGGGCTTTGGAGATAGCGAGTGGGGGAAATGCATTTTTTAAATCAATCAAAGCACTGAATAACCGACTGCACAACTGCCAATGGCTGTCGGCATGCAGATAAAAGGGCACTTTAATATTGCCTGCGCACACGTCGCCTAAGGTTGCATGAGCGTAGTCTAAAACTACAAATACACGTGAAGACAGCGAGTTCCTCAGGCCGTCCATTCAGACTCTGGGTCTAGTCTGATTGCCAGTTCCACAGAGGGCTGGATGAGTGCCGCTCTGGAGCCGAGTGGCCCGCTTAAACAGAGCATCGGGGGCAGCAAAGCAGCTGCGTCTAATAAAGAAACTGAATTTGATAATCAGCTGAGACAGTCAATTTGCTAATAAGGGATTCTAATTAATGAATCAATGTGCATTTGGTGGGAGCAGGCGCTATTGTCAAGAGCAGTCAAGTGCAGTTTGCTGTGCCTCTCTTTCTCCCCTGCTCATTGCTTAACACATAAGTTGATTTCAATTGCATTTGGCACTCTGTAAATTCTCTTACTGCAGAGGGGTAGAGGATGACAATTAAGGCCGAGGGAGCCCAGAGGAATGTGGTCGTGTGCATAACGACGGGCGGTACTACTGGTCGGCACGGACGATAAAAGAGGACTTTTTGCAGATATTTGAACGAGACAGTGGATTTCAATTGTGAGAATTAAACAAAAAAACATCTAAAAAAATCTCAAACATAAAGCATGACTTTGGTAAACCAGTGGATTGAAATTGTAAACTCAAGTTATGCAATGACACCTCTCAACAGGGTTCAGGCGCTTAATGTAATATTTACAGATTGTGAATACTGTGGACCGAACACAACTTTTCTTATTTTAACTGCAGTCCTTAAACACTCTTAATATAAATAATCTTGGCTTGTGGTTTTATAGTAGACGGACTTGCAGTGCATCTTGAAGCAGTAATTGACACACTTAGTAGGTCCAGTCATATTAAAGAAACATTAAAAATAGATAATGTGCTCCAACCAGTGGCTTTCAGTCAGTGGTGGAAAGAGTATTTGAGTCACCCATTTTTGCTATGTTACACTTGTATTTTCCAGCATATTAATATAGGAAGTATTGCAATGTTGTACCTGCAAGTCCATCATATTTCAGCTGTGTCAAACTAACTAAATGTATTTACTTAACCATCTTTTAACTTACAAAGTTACCACTCCAAAGTATAGAAGGTAATGAAACAAAATGTAAATAAATAGCCTATGAATGAAATAAATATAATGCTAGCCTGCTAGTGTACCTTCAATAGCCACCACCGGTCCATATGCTTGCCCAAGAGTGCCTATTTTACTGTGAATGTTATTATTTAATAATGAAAAACTATCTAAATTATAGTCTACAGCTTTCATGCAGCGATGCTCGTGCCCCTACGCTCAGATGACATCACACAGCCTGTCGGGAGCTATTGTTTAATTATAGGCAATGGTAATGCAACATATGTAGACAGTTAAGGGAACATTTACTTTTCCTTTAGTTAATTCTTTGTTTTGTTAAAAATGAGTTCACTGTTCTCTCCATTTACTCCCCTACAATGACTGCACAACCTCAACATTGTCCTTTTGACGGAACAAACTATGTTTAATTGCTCTCCTGATCCAACTTTCCAGTGTTACCACGTGTTGATTGGCTTCCTCTAAGCTCGAACATTGCTGATTTAACACGTTTTGACTTCAATGAACACTGGCACTTTTGCTGTACAGTCCAGTAATCTTTGTGTGTGTGTGTGTCTGTGTGCATGTGTGTGTTTGTGTGTGTTCAGGTTGCCGTGAAAGTTCCTTATGTTGAAGCCGGTAATGCCCTCTAGGCGGAAACGGAGAATCTCCCCCCACCTATGCAGAGAGCAAATAGTTGCAATGTGGTCTACCAGAGATCAAGGCCATACACAGACCATCTCTTGTTTTTTTCATTCCTGAGCAAGACCTTAAAAGACCCCCAGCTCCTCACATGTGTTTCAGAGAAAAAGGAATGTATGCAAGTAGTCGCTGTCTGACCCCGACTCCCTCCATATGGTCCGATTAGAAAACAAATGTACACATTTTACAAATTGTGATAAAAGATGCTTGAAGATGTGTTCCGGATTTGCTCCAGATGACTAGCGGGACACTTCTTAAACATGTGTGTATTTAGTACAAAGGAATGTACGCTTGGAAACTCTTATTGGGACAAACACCAGACGGACAACAAAGTGCGGCAGAGCTGGAAGGGGAAGGAATTTATAGAGCGGTGGGGGTTATCGGGCTGGTTTTGGTGGGTGGGAAGGAGCCTAGCAGGGCTCGAGGTCAGAGGTCAGCTGCTTGCACTCAACAGCTGTCCTAAAAGCAGCATAGATAAGGGCTGAAAGCATCCTGTGTGTGTGTGTGTGTCACTAATTCTAGCCACTGGGCGTATAGATACAGTAAAGCTTGACCGACTGGAATCCTAAAAGGCACCACTTTCCAACGAATGTCCAACAGGCTGAACACTTCTTCAACTTTGACTTCAGTCCAGAGAAAAGGAATAGATTACTTCACTAGGGTAGGGGGAGGGAGGTCAAGGCTTGACCAGAAAGGCCGGGTCATTCATCAACTGCTAATGGGCAGAGCTTTATGCTGTCACGATGAATGACCTTTGCCCAAGTAGGAAAAGACGCAAAGCTTGACCGCGAGACAATGGCATCGGCAAAGGCATCAATTCAAAACATGTCAATCGGGTTCTGAAGGGAGCCGGTGTGTATGCGAGTGTGTGTCGAGCGCCGTCTTTGAATGTTTGTGTATCAGCTCAGGGCGACTGCTTATCTCCAGCTCTAAGAGGACAAGCAGAGGTGAGTTGCAGGCCAGCAGCTTCTAGCGAGGGGACAGGTGGGGACAAAGGTCTTGTTTAGGCCCGTTTTGGCTAGTTGGGTATTGCCTCTGATCCCACCCCAGGCTTCACCACTCCAATCTCCTCTCCCACATCGGGATTGTATTGGACGCCGTTCAGGACTGGAGCTCGTCACATCAATCCGTCTTTAGGCCGGTAATGGGTCGTAGCGACGCTATTTGCAGTTCAACTGCATTTACCATTAGTCCGCTGGGGTCGCCACTCTCAAAAAAATCATACGCGCCAAGTGATATTACCAATATAGATCCGGCACAGCTGAAATGTTGCTCCACCCCCAAACCGATTCTGCACCTGCTTAGATGTGTGTTGCGTTTCAATAAAATCCATCACACATTTAGGAGTGTGTTTATCACTCTACTAAAGACAGTATGTGTTTCACTGGTCTTTTTCTACTTCCAATGATGAATAGTTTGCAACTGCACAAGCCTTCAGCTATTGGCATTTGCTTATTTAACCTTCCCATTTGCCCTGTACAGTTTGGGAGAAACTGGTCCACAGGAGGTTCTTCCAGTTTCCAGCTACCTAACAGGAGTGTGTGCATTTTCTATCCTGCCGGGATCTCATAACTGTAATTACCGTCTGCAGGTAATGAGTCTCTGTGAGAGATGATAAAAGGCAGAAGCACTATTTAAGAACCGTTTATCCTTCTTATCTCTTTTTCGTTTAAAATCTTTAATGTTTTATACAAAAATTAAGTGAACAAGGGGAGGCAAATAAATCAGTTTAGTTATTTCATCCACTTTCAATATCTGGTAATTGTTATTTTCCGTGACGACCAGACCTCATTTGACAAGACAAATATCAGGTTGTTAACAAATCAACAGTTCCGCTGAAGAAAAGTGCCAATACATTTGATATTTGGAGCACATCAGTAATGTCTACCAGATCAGAGAAGGAAATAGTGTTTTAATCAGAGCTTCTCTCCGACAGTCTGACCGCTAGCCTCTTAGTGCATGTTGCGTGCATGTGAGAGTGGCCCACTAGTAACCTCACAGTGGCTGCTTTGCTCTGCAATCACACGGCTGTTGCAGATGATAACAGCATCCTGACCGAGGTCGTTTTTTGCACCATCAGCACTTTTGCTGTAGTCTGCACGTTGGGAGCCGTTGACAGCCAATAGGAATGCGCCCAATCTCGTATTTAGCACCTTAGTTGATTTAGAGATATATATTTTTTTAGAGGTAATCAACAGCTATGTCAAAAAAGTTAGTTAAAATTGTAGTATTTCCACAGATATGTGTTACGAAATGAGGAACAAACCTATACTGTCAAGAGCAGATTTAAAATAAACCCCACTTTATCACGGCGGGACTGTATAGAAGTGTCAAACTCCCTCCCAGTTCCTTTATTTAAAAAATATGCTCAGTGCACTCGAGTAAACTCAATGATGTACAAAGTTCCTCTGCTAAGAAAAAAGCGGGATCATGTGAGTGATTCGGAAAAATCCTTTCCAGCTCCTCTTCCTCCATCTCACTTCCTCATTTTGAGGTCTGCGCAAATTTCACCAGATGCTGAATAAGTTTAAATACTGCATGCCTGTGTTATTGTTGCAGGAAACACACACACACACACACACACACACACACACACACACACACACACACACACACACACACACACACACACACACACACACACACACACACACACACACACACACACACACACACACACACACACACACACACACACTTCTGTGGTGTTCTCAGTCCCATAATTCAAAGCGATACAAAAAGGAATTGATTACACAAGAGGATTAATTCTGCACAGTCCCCCAAAAGGCTGTAAAATCAAACGGCCCAGCATGGACATGTGGATCCAGCCACCTTAAAATTATGACGGGTGCATTTTTCCTCCGTGCGATCACAGAGCGGGCATCGCGTTTGACTGAGTGTGGCTTTTGGCGGGCGGTCCACCTCTCTGATGTGTTTTAATAAACACAACCTTGATTGCTCCCTGGTGTTATTTCGTAGCGTGGAAGAGAGCTTTCCTTTTAACAGTTTCTGGACTCATTCCTGTTGGCAACAAAACGCTGCGTTTCTAATTAGCTTTTGGGAAATACAAAATAATAATCTGATCTGGTTGAAGCATTACTTTATTTTGAAAGCTTTATTGCGGAAGCTAAACATTATACTTCATAGAAACGTGTCAACGAGCAAAACTATTGGAGAAACTACAAAGAGAAGGAGGCAAGTTGAATTTAAATGAAGAAAAACACCCATATATTGTAACCTTGAGTGAGATCTTGGGTTGATGAGTATTTAGGAGTGTGTGTATCACTATCCTAATGACAGTATGTGTTTCACTGGTCTTTTTCTACTTCCAATGATGAATAGCTTGCAACTGCACAAGCCTTCAGTTATTGGCATTTGTTTATTTAACCTTCCCATTTGCCCTGTACAGTTTGGGAGAAACTGGTCCACAGGAGGTTATTCCAGTTTCCAGCTGTCTAACAGGAATGTGTGTATTTCCTCTCTTGCAGGGATCTCATAATTGTAATTACTGTCTGCAGGTAATGAGTCTCTCTGATAGATGATAAAAGCAGAAGCACTTATCTTTTCTTATCTCTTTTTTTCCGTTTCAAATCCTTCATGATTTATACAAAGGAAGTTAACGAGCGGAGGCAAATACATCAGTTCAGTTATCATTTCATCAACTTTCAATATTTCATAATTATTATTTACGTATATTCAGACCTCACATGACGAGACAAATATCAGGTTGTTAATAAATCAACAGTTTAGCTGATGAAAGGTGTCAATAAATGTGATATTCAAAGCCTAAATACATCAGCAAGCCACTATTTGCTTTAGAAAAATAGAGTGGGGTAATGTCTACCCGAACAGAGAAGGAAATTGTGTAGCTGAATGCTAGCTATTCTATTTGTTCCTTCCCTGCCAATACAGTAGGCTGAGGAATAGTTTGTACGAAATTGCAATACCAGTACCCTTAAAAGTGATACATACCAATAGAGTATTTCCTTTCATGTCAATGGAGGATATGCAAGTGTGTATCCCACCGTCTCTCCCATTCATAGATAATTATAACCGGTCCCAAGTGGCTTAACACCCTCCCTCCGGTTCCTCCCGAGTAAAAACCGTTAGCTCCATTAGCAACGTTCGCTCTGTTCGCACCGTTAGCTGCTAGCTGAGGGCTAAGACGCGGCAGTGTTCAGGGCCGTGTGCACAATGGGTTTCGGCTGCTACGGCATCGGGCCAATCACACGGTGCATTAAGGGTGCAGAGAATGCTCATGGTGATCGGCTGCGAGCAAAAAACATCAGAATGGTCTTCGGTTTTTCCTTCTTCCTAGACGTGTGCACAACATGGATCAACCGCTCGAGAATAAAATGCTTGACTGGAGAAGTTTAGATATTACTTGTTATTTCAGTTGATACCTTCAAAAGACAATGGCAGCATTACATTACTGAGTCTTGATAGCTTTGCTGGCATCAGAGCACTCTTGATTGGATATTTGTTCCCCGATAAAAGCCTGGAGTTAGTTGTTTGTGGATAAAAAACAAAAATCACTCGTTAAATCGCTATTGCTATTTTGTCATCCTTTGGGCCACTTGCATCACGATTTTAAGGCGCTACAGTGCATAGAAAGACGCCTCCCGGTGCATCATTCCAGACAGACAGCCGCCACGCTGCTGCTGTGCAGAGCGGCTCTCGCCTCAAGCCAGTCGCTGGAAATCACTTGTAGGCGGACAGAGGATGCTGTACCGCTGAGATGAATATCAAGACAGGTGCCGGGGACTGCGCCGTAGATTCCCCTCGCTAACGCTTCCCTCCCTCGCTCATCATTCCTCTGTCACCTCGCTGAAAGGTTGGTGTCTTTCTCTCCGAGGGTGTTTGTTCAGATGCGAGCAGCCAGGACACTGTGGCATGCCTGGGGCTTACCAATGAGATTAGACGGTGACAGTGACACGGCGGTATAAGGCCAAATGATCTCCAAAACCGCAGGCGGGGGCTGGAAAAGGGATGTTCTCCGCCGCACACATGAGTCACCGAGGCCCCGTTTGCTGAGCTGCCGTTCTGCTCTTGTGTTTGTTTTTTGGCCAAATCCCTGATTGCCATGTTTTAAATAGAGACAGTGAGATGTGAAGAGCTGATCTTATTAGTTACAAATGTTTTGGGGGGAATACACCATCACACGTCGTCAAGTTGTAGGCGATAGGAATACAACGCCGTGTAGCACTTACCACTTGATAGATAATGACGTGAACCGGTGGAGCAGCTTTTAAATGATCCAGTCATCTAAATCAAAGTCGCCAAAAGTATTGGCTGTATTAGCTCATGCAGCATGAAGTCACACACAGCCTAGTTACAGCTGGGTTGTCACCCTTTGCTTTAGCCATATTTCACTGCCGTTTGATATCACACTAACGTGGATGGAGATGTAGCGGTGGTTGTGTGTGTGTGTGTGTGTGTGTGTGTGTGTGTGTGTGTGTGTGTGTGTGTGTGTGTGTGTGTGTGTGACAGTCTTTTGTAGTGAGTGATGCATTAGGTTTGTCTTTTTCTGTGGGGGATCCATTAAAGAATGCTTAGTGGGTTGAGATGATCAGATGTGTTGAATAATTCGAGTTAGATAGATATTTCATAAAAAAAGAAGAAAAAAAATTCTGACTTTACAAATGTTGATTTTAAAAGTTACATTAATGCATATTTTGTGAAAATGAAAAAAGAGGGTTGCAAAATGTTTATATTTATCAACAAATTAAGTATTGCCTGGTGTCGGGGGAATACTCGACATGTTCAACACCTACAGTGAGACCGAGTAAAAATGTGTGGTTCTTCAAAATGAGCAGTGATAAACACCATGGATGCAAATATGACAAACAGCACAGCAACATGTGCTGAACTGCGAAGATGGACCTGCTTTTGGCATTGTTGAATATCTTGAATGTCATGCTATATATATTTACTGATGATGAAGAGGAGCAAAAACCACAAATGAATCGGTTAGACGAGTTGATAAACTGCTGATAGATCTCGGATGCATGCACTTGCTGCTGTCATGTGCACAAAACAATGGAGAGCAAAAATCTGTTTTCTTTCCGAAACTTATCATTCGCAGACTGAGTACATGAGTTTGTGTAAAGTAAAACACAGTGAATGCATTGTTGGCTATTCACTTTAGGGGGTCTCTGTTCATCTTTCCAACACGTTTGTCCAGAGCAAGATGATTCAAGCGTTGGTGTAGCAGGAACACAAGGGAGCGTGAGCATTAGCTCGTCAGCTTTGCCACAGTAGCATAACGGAGCTGCTGAAAGAGTTCCTTTGGTTTGTATATATTTAGCCTCGAGAGTTCACATGTAATCTCACTGCAACGTTTAATACCGAGCACTCCCATTCAGCAAGAATGATCTCTCCAAGGTCAGAAGCTCAACAAACTCGAGTCCTGTTCACAATACTTTTTCCGAGGCCTCGACTGGAGGACTTGATGTTACTTGACTAATAGATGCATATTAAATAATTGAGGTGTGTTTTTTTTCACATCAATGCTTCGCATTCAAGGCTATTTCCGAACCATGTCTTTTTTGGAACAACAACAAAGCTCTGTTAATCACATCGAAAAGAAACAAAACAAATACGCCCGACTGTACTACAGCTGCCTGTGGTAGGTAGAGCCGGCCCAACCTCTTAAAATATTGTTTTTGATTCACATCTTATCTTTGCTTCTTAATCTTTTAAGCGAGCCAGGAACAGAAAGCAATATTTGGGCATTTTTGCCCGGTTTTAACTTTAGGTATATGGATAACAAAATACTGTTTAAAATGGGCACTTAGAGTTCAAAAGCATTGAATTAATTTAGATTTAATTTAAGCACAGAAGCGACGGAAGCACTTTTTGTATTATGTAGGCACACTAATAGACGATTGTAATGTCAAAAAATAAACTGTTTTTTCGTGCTGTATAGTTTTTATAATAGCAAATTGATATTACCATGGCCCATGGGATTTTCTGGTCTATTTTCTTGTCTCATAGTTACGAGAAAATAAAATCTGCGTTTTTGTCGTCTGTGTTTTTGTGATTGAAAACTTTCCATTTGCTAATGATTAGTCTGCAACTGTTTCTCTGTGTATGACCCACAATCAAAAAAGGTCACCCCTGATCTCCAGAACCTCTGCCTCGTGGTAATAAAAGAGCCACTTGGAATACATAAGACCAGCTGCTAATGACATGATAAATAATTCAAACCCAGTCACAGCCCTACAACACCAAGTGGGCACACTTGTCCGTGGATGCTCATGTTTTTGGGACTTATCGGCTTGATGACAAGCCACGAACAACTGCAACCTGTCATTAGTTATTAGGCTGATTATATTGTTATCATTGGGTTTGCCACTATGATTTTATATCATTGTTATTCAGCACATCTTTTGCTTTTCAAACTTAACAAAATCAACAGGTTTTCTAAACTTTTCACAAGCCCCTCTGAATGCAATCCCACACACTGTCTCATCTCCTCTGCCAAAGGAGCTGACGATTCCCTATGTGTTGCTGCCAAAATAAATCATCTTGAAATATTCGACGCTTTTTGGCAGGAAGAAGGTCATATTTAAGGTTTCATCCAAAATGTGATTATTGCCGCTGTTAAAAAGCTCCTGCAACATGACACAAAAAAAACCCTCAACTAAAACCCAGGCTGATGAAATTCAAAGTCATACATATACATGCAAGCGTCTGCACCCTCTAACCGCGGAGGAAACATTATTTAACCATTACAGTGAAGAAAACGCTTCTCGTGATTACAGTTATATCAACAAAAGGGATCGATAAGGTGGGGCAGAATCATTCCTGCACAAATGGCGTTTAAATAATTTGCTTATTGTAATTAAGTAGGCCGCCTCATTTTTGGACTACCCACACATGACGAATTTCTACAGTAATTCTAATTTAATTCTTCTAATTACTCCCACAATACTGGATTTTATGAATTGATAGCCGACGGTATATCTTCAGGCTTTTAGAAAGCAACGAAATCACCATTAAGCTGCGGCTCAGTAACTTGTTTGCACAGCTGAGTTTTAGTGTACAGTATTTTTAAACGGCACACAACTGTTTGGGGGTTTAAGCTTGATTAATGTCATTAAATTTGCACAGAAAGAAATAACTGTACTCAAGTCAATAAGAATCAGTGAATAGCTAAACTGTCCATTTCATTACTCTATGTGAGGAATATACAAACGTCAATAAGATGGTAATCTGCTAATAAAATAGAATTGGCTATAATAATCATCCACTTATAGGGATCAATTTGAACCAGGCCAACGTGATGGTTATGAAGAGGTTCCCATTGTATTACCATAACACTTTAACTTGTGAAAATTATGAAATAATGAAATAATAATATATCCTGGCATCACTCTGACGGGGGATTAAAACACTCGACAAGCCGCCTGCAACTGAGTCGCGATGATGATGATGATGATGATGATGATGATGATGATGATGATGATGATGATGATGATGATGATGATGATGATGATGATGATGATGATGATGATGATGATGAATGCAGCTCGGGTTCATCCGGCGTCTGTCACCTCACGTCACCCAGAAACCGCTCAACAGTTTGACCTGCGATAAAGGAAAAGTCTGCTCGCGGCATGTCAGCATATGCCACTTATTACAGAACAATTACTGCACAGCAGCAAGAACAGAAAGAAGTTGTCCATTTTGGCAGCGAATGCAGATTTGAAGTGCCAGGTCATCGGGATTACAGCTCGCACGCCAAGTGTGTTTACCATGGAACAATAGTGCAGAGCTCCATCACCTTGTCGCAACAAGGGGATAAAGTTCATTCTTTCTTCTCGTGACTGTAATTCTTGATATCCGTGCACCCATCTGTCAGCAGCTACATTTCCATGAAGGATTATCTGACCAGCCGGCACAAAAAAAGGGAGCAAGAAGAATTGTGTCCCATGATTAATTATTTGGCACGATGCACATGTGGCAACTGAAGTACGAGATGCCATATTTTGAGGAGAGCGGGTAGAACTGATAGTCTCGGTGAGCACACGCTGCCCTAGAAAAGCAAAAGAGCTTTTGAGTGTTTCAGCTTTTCATGTTACAACATGGCCAAACCCTCATTATGTATGTGTGTGTCTCTCTCTATCTTGCTCAAGACTCAATAAATAAAAGTAAAGGATGGATGTTACTTTGTGATTACAACTGCTTAAGTTGTCTGAAGCACTTGGAATGACCAACTCTGTGGCATTAAATAGGTGTTAAAAGGGACATCTACCAAGAAATGTACCTTTATTTCCACCTTTTAGTCAGTGAAAAGGACCCATAGATACATTTGTATGTCTCTGAATGCCGTTTGAAGAAATGGGAACAGTAACCTTGGCTCAGTCAAAGCCTCGAGCATGAGACATCAGCTCCTTTTAAAAGCAGAGGCATAACTTGAACACTTCTGTAAGGAGCTGCTACTATTTCTTTGAAGAACTGCAGAGTCTCAAAGAATTTCATCAGTCTTGGTTGGCTTCAATGGATCATTTTATTTCACATTATGGCCTGAATATTGGATCACACCTAATCCGACATATCTACAGATTACGGAGATTACTGGGTTGGCAGTACAACGATCTGGACTCATCGTTATGAGTATTACTGGCATCGTGCTATGTGCTTCAGGTGCTAAATGCATCACACGTCTTCAGCTTGTAAGGCTGAAACTCATCCTTCAGCCAACTTTAGTTGTCACTATATTAAAAAAACTAGTTGCAACAGCATGAGTACAGTCAGGGCCATAGCCTGGATCTTTTAAAGTGTAAGGTAGAAAGTCCAAAGTCTCATAACCTAATCCACTTCTTTTTCTTTTACTTGACAAGTAAATATTCTCGATAGTTTTTGTTTAAAGAGTATTTAGACATATTTATATACTTGTGTCATATCAATGGTCATATAATAAAACTAAATTCCTTCCATATTTACATGCAAATTGTATTGATTTTCCCATTAATGAATGAGGAGGTATTTAGATAGTATACATTGTGCATAGCTCCACATTCTACAGGTGAACAAATTAAACAAGTGAAAATAAACACATCTGTAAAGCACATCTTAAAAGGGTCTCCTGACAAATGAATGGAACATGAGCGTATGTGACAGCAGATACACACATAATGGAGCGAAGAAGCAGGTCAAGGTGAGAACACGTGCAAACAGAACCAACTAGCCGCAGTACAAATGGATGAATGAATATAAAGTGAAGTATTTTCACACACACTGTACATGCATTCTCTACTATTCCATTTTAACTAGCGTCTTTAAGAGCTCGCTGAATGAATTAACGGACTGTAAAAAAAAAGAAGGTATTTTTGGACGAGAACCCCCTCTCCCAATAAAAACATTACCAGTATTTTCCACGGACGTTAATGACTTTCATGCGGTCTTCGTGTGTGATCAGACATTCAAACAAAGATCACAGCTCCGATTATCTAACCAGACAAAATGATCTGAACCAGAGAAAGTGAAGGTTTTTGATATAAAATATAAAATTAAAGTAGTTTCTAAATCTATGACCTATTTTCTATGACCTACACTGCACGTCATAGGCAAAGGTCTCGATGGTTCCATGGTTCAGTCCAATGTGCACGACGATATGAGCCATGGCCGTGTCCCTACTGTACCAGTCAACAAGGTGCTCAAACAATCTACTTTTATTAATAATAATAAGGTCAGACAGAGAGGTGCGATCGGAACTTCTGGGTCAAGATTTCTAACTTTGGATGTGGACGGTTTCTCCATGGACTGACCAGACGCAGCGAAATGAGCCGGAACCACCAGGAGCGTCCCAGAATCTACAAAGTGGACCTTTACCGGAGGTTATTGCCTCTGCCTGAAAGTGGTGGTTCAATACAAAGCCGACGACTCCTCAGATGTACGCAGCATCAACTCCTCAGTTTCATATCAAATCGTGAACATCTATACAATTGAATTGACCGTTGTAAAAATTGCATCTATCGGCCATAATGATAATTTTCTTTCTTTCGCTTCCCTGGTATTGTTTTTTCTCTAGACTCTAGAGGCAGTAAGATTGACAAATATTAATACAATAGTGTAAAATGTATTTGTATCTTGTGAAAACCGTCCTATCCCCTAACGTACAACAATCAGACATATGGTAAAACATCAAATGCTCTCGGGTAAATTCCATTTACATACTCGCATCATCCTTGAAATAACAATGATTTACCAGGCCGTAGTGTTTGTTTGTCCTCCTGTCTTCACAATTTCGATACATTTGCACAGACATTTTCTTTGGTAAAAATACCCATTTCGTGGAATGAAAGTGGAGTAAAGAAAAAGAAGACATGATGCCTAATCTGTATAGGTATTGTTGCACATATTGAGAAGATGCTTCGGGCATCTGGCAAACGCACATCTGAACCGACACAAATATGAAGACTTAAACTCAGACAGACGGAAGGACAAGCTTTGGACGATTACCTAAAATAATGCTTCATATTGACCTTGTTCCACACGAAAATAAGACAACTGGAAATGTGATGAGGAAACACACATTTCCACACCAACATACTGTAACTAAATTCTAGAAAACATTACATCCATGCAAGTATCCACAAACACAAAAACAGTATGTGCTTTGGCTCTCAAAATGTCACCACAGATAACAGTCCAACACCTTCCAAACAATGCTTCCTCTGGCCCAATAAAATCATAAAACGCCTCTCAGACTGCTTCCCTCTTTTTCAGCATCTCTTTGAACTCGTGCGACGCTGAATGCAGCCGAGTAGACGGCAGACGTGATGGTGTTAACAGCAACAGTCTGGTGCTAGACACCATTTTACACCCGTACTGCAATTCACAGTTCAAAGTGCAAGCCTGAGAGAAAAAATATTTAGGAATGATGGGAAGGATTACCGATGCATGAGCGAAATACAAAAAAAAGGGGCGATGTGGTGCTTGTAGCGCGCCTGCCGGGGGGGTTAGCAACAAAATGGCGGCGGATGGCATGTGTGGGAAGATCTCGCCAAGGCGCGAGCTACATAGTGAGCACTTGTCAGTCTTCTTGCCCGGAGTAAAAGCGAAACCAATGCCAGCGCTGAATGGCGAGACAAAAATTCGAAAGCGCGGCAAGAAAGGGGAGGGTGATGTTTCCAAAACAAGCTTGAATGGATGCACATTTACAGTAACACAAAGAAATAAAAGAAGCCCTTTGAAGAGGAGAGCTGTGTATCACCAAAGGACTGGGCAGAGAAACCAGCAATTTTGCGATTCTTCTTTTGAAGGTTTTCTTCTGTTTCGGGTGGAGTGTTGGGGGGTTTGTGGCGCACTGGCAGCTGAGGCAATCTGGGTCTCAAGCACATCTAAGGTTGGGCAATTAGTTCCAGTGCCACTATTAATGTGCTGAAGGGGCGCGCTCTGCGGGGGGTTGAGGGCTCGGCTCAAAGGGCTTCGGTCCTTGCAGGGAGAAGGGGGTGGGTGGGGGGTGGGGGGGGTTAATATGTCCAACAAAGGTGGGGGTCAGGACCTCAGGGCCATGTGAAAGCTGTACCATGTCCACTGACCTCCGAGTGCCGGTGCAGACCCCGCGACATACCGGCCAACAAACGGACACACCGGCCATTACCATTTCTACTGTTCCCCTCAAAGACAATGTCAGCCCGAGCGTCCAAAAAGAAGAGACGTGGGTAGTTGACAAACCGAAGTACAAATTAGCACCTTTAATTTTTGTTATTTAATTAGAAAGGACTTATTAATGGAGCGGTTAACGAAGCTCCTCCCTGACCGACGTAAAAGACAGTCTGGCCGACCTGCCGAGACTCGCTTTATTTTGACTCTTTTGCTCATTTTATTGTGAAGTAACAATTCAATTAATTTAGAGATGGGTGTAAAAAGCTGTTAACGAGAATGAAATTCTGGAGATTAAACATTTATTTAAAATGAAATAAAATAAAATGTAAAGAAAGTATAAGACCCGTGAATCACACAGTGATTCATAGTGAAGGTATTGATTTGCATGACAAAGTTATCCGTCGTATGACTTGGTCACACTACGAGGACGGCTTTTATATACTGGGGAGGTTGTCGCCATTGTGCACATGAACTTCCCCATCCTCACCAGAACACTCCTCCTATTGATTATTTCCAGAATGGATTTATCTGTTGATAATTGTTTCAGTGATAAATCATTTAGTCTATAAATTGCCATAAAAGACACCCGTAGGCATCTGTTCCCAGAGACCAGATTAACATTTTCGAATGTCTTGTTTTTTCCTGAAAATAAAAAAAAAGGTATAACATTTACGATGACATAAAACAAAAGGAAAGCGGCACACCGTCATATCTAATAGGTTTGGCATTTTCTTCGATATAAAAAAGGCTTGTCGATGATCAAATAGTTTCTCGACTGACAACCCGTCAACTACGCTAAAACGACGACGACGAACATGCCGTTCGTTTACTTCTCTGGGGTCTCCTTTTCCATCAGGATGATATTCGATTTCAACCCCGATGTCAGTATACTATGCAGCGACCGGTACGCTGGTCCGAGGCAGCCTTCATCGTACCTCGACACCCACATCTCTCTCCTGAGCTTTTGATCTCCTCCGTAATTTCGCGGGTATTTTAGAAGACAGAAAGCAAAGCAGAGTAAACGTAATGCCGCCGAGCTCTTTTCGTGCTTCCATACAGTTTTACCTTTTGCATGTTATTTTTCTCTTTCCAGATGAAAATTGTCACAGGGACATTGTCCACCGACTGAGTTTTTTTAAAGCGACCATAAGGGCTGTTACAGATGGATTAATGAGGATGGGAGCGTTTGAGTAATACCTGCTGCAAAGCTCTGTTGTGTTTGAATATTACCCAACTGCCTTTTATAGGATTTATGAGAATTAATTCTTAGTCCACAACAAATAGACAATGAATGGATGAAAGCTGGAAGTGCAAAAAAATACATAATTGCTGAGTAGTTATGCATTTATTTTTCAAGGATGAAAGACTCAAAAATAACAATTATCGTTTTCTTCTTTTAAAGCTAAATTTCTTCATTCATGAAATTACAACCGTCAACCTATTACACAGAAGTCATGGTTCCTATCCAATACTATCCCATGTAAATACTTTGCTTGCATTTTCCAGAAGCATTCAAACTATTTGTGTTCAATATTTTCACTCTATTTTTTTTTAAAGAGTAGATAGTAAATATTATTTGTGGAAATTCTGGAAAACGAAATGAATATACAAGTATGTCTAATTTAATTTAAAATGACATTCTGTTGTGTGTCCTGGAAATACAATAGCAATACATTATATTTCCCACGCTGTAATATAATGAACCTCAATATTGAACTTGTGAACAGCGTGTTCCACCACAAACTGCATCTCTGAACAAAAGCGTAAGAAAGAGATCAAGATAATTTGTTCGTGCTCTTATTTCATTGAGTAAGTTTAGTTTGAGAAGTCAAACCGTTGCCTCTCTTTCTGTCCCCTGATTGGTCAATGGTGGCGGCTTCTGCCAGATTCAAACCCTCGGTGTGGCCGGTTTGGCTGACCACTAGAGTTTGACAGGAGCCTTTGTGTTCTTTCAGGACAATAGGGGTGGGGTGGGGGGGGGGGGGGTCAGACCAAACTGCCGCAAACCCACTTCATCTGTAAAGTTCTCGCCTGCTAACCTTTAACCCCTTCTGTCATTGTCCGAGTAAAAATAATAAAATCAGTTCCGGCAAATGAATGCCTGAGAGAACGCCGTCTTTATTGGATGTCTCTGCTGGCTTCTTTTTTTTTTGTGTGTATCCTCCTCCATGGAAGGTTGACACTAAGATTATGGCAAGATTATGTTGGGAGTCTTGACAGATGGTACCGGTTCTGTCACTCGGCAACTTCTCGTTTCTTAATTAAAAGGAAACAAACAGGATTTGGGTTGGTAATGGATCGTGTGGGATTAAGCTTAATAAATGTACTTGACGGAAACTCTTTCAGTTTAGAGGTGAAAAAAGGGGTTTATACCCTCCAGTCTGCTAGGAGACCATTTGCGTTTCGGATTAATACAGAGTATTTAGTGCATCTCATGTGAGAAAGTTGACCTTAATAACTAATTCTGAAGCTTTGGGTTATCTCATGTCGCTGTGAACTTTTTTCCTACTTTAAGTGTGTACGTTTCTTTTGCTCCAATAGGGGATGGAGTGCTTTGCTTATGTAGGTCAGAGTCACTTCAGGACAATTGAAGCCAGCATGCCGTCATCTAGGATGGTGTTGAAGTTTCACTTTCCTGCCCGACACCCCGACAAAAGAGCACCTATTGAGTTCTCCTGCCATCGCTCTTTGTGTTGGTATCGGTGCAGCAGGTTGTCGACATTAATTAAGCCCGTTACTTCCGCAACTATGGTTTTTCATTTCCGAATCGTCAATGATTCCATTTGTAAGTGACATTTTTTGATCAAAAATATATATATCGTGCGCCAATTTTGGTGATTTTCATGAACGGTTTCCCCAGCATATTCAATCAGCTGCGTTTTGGTACCGGTATTAAATGGCATCAATGCGTTTGACGTTTTTAGGAAAGTACGCAGACTATATTTACAAATTGGTATCCGATTTTCTTCTTTTTTTCACAATCCCTCCGTACATATTAAGTCCCATCACAGAAAAGGTCTCTGTGGAAGTCATTGCTGCTGGCTTTTCTCTCTTACCTTTTCTTTTGCCTCAATGAAGCAGCAACACCACCCCCAACCCCCAACCCCCCCAACGCCCAGACAAAAGTCAGGTCTGTAACCCCTGTGGACCCACCCCCTGTGCTCTTTGACCTATAGTGGAGGCCTGGCTGAGCACAAACAGTGGTCGTCCCCTGAAGCCCTCCCACCACCTCCACCTCCACCATAGGCTCCTGTTTCACTCAGGCAATGAAAGGGCCTACTGTAAATAACGGGGGCCTGGTTGACCCCAACGTTTATCTGAGCCTGAGACCCCTGCATCCATCCTACTGTAACAGAGCCCACCGCTCACAATAGACTCTCTCATGGGTGTTAGACTATGGGTTCTCTCCCCTCTGTGCCCACTCAGAATGGGGATTAGAAGAAAAAAAAAAAAAGAAGGGCCCCTGTCAGGTCCTCCGAGGGGGTCAACCCCCTCCAAACCAGCATCACAACCCCATCCCACAGACACTTTAGCCTTTGTCCCTGTGTGAGACTTGGGAACCAGGAAGGATAGAGGGAATGTGGAGGTGGGGCTAAAGCCTGAGACCAATCACTCTGACAAAATGCTGGATCAAACTCACAGCTCCCAACACCATCAAAGCTCACTCTGTGCTGGAACCACTAAGACAATTCCACTCCAATTCAACCATGGGCTTTTTTCTCTCGATCGAATGGCATCAGTTTGAGGACAACACTTGATTTCCTAAAATATCTGTGAACATTGTATATTTAGGATGTGGTGGGCCTACTATATATATATATTATATGGTTATGTATAATAATCTAGTTTTGCTCCAAGTCCCTCAGGTGGGCTGAGTTGGGGCTCCTGACTGTCCCGGGATATAAACTTAAGCTCAGTGGTGGCCGCACCTTTGCCCCTCCCTTTACCTTTTAAGGCCAGGCTCAAACACTATTATGCTTTAGTGTTTGAATCTTCCTGATTTGGCTGATATTTGGCTTGTGCTTATATCTGTGTGTTGTTTACATGTGCCTATGAGTGGTGTTCAATAATCTTAGCATTTTTAGCTACCTGCTCTGATCTGTATTCAAATTTTGTCAACAGTATTTGTTTTTTTAATGCGTTTTATGAACAAATCTGATGGAAACAACAACAAAATACCGGTTGTGATAATAATTCAAATAATTTGTATGGAAATACAAATATTGAAAATGATTTTTTTTATTGTAGCCTTGGTTTAATTTTAGGGACTCTTCTTGGCTTTGAGTAATATTAGGGAGACGAGAGGGGCAAAAAAAAGGAAAGTTAGGTGATGGTATTAAAATGTCTTAACAGCCTGAGAGAAAGAAAGGGAAGAAGGAGAGAGAGAGAGAGAGAGACCCAGAGAGATAGAGAAGAAGGTTTCAGGTCAGAGGCTAAGTGAAATATATCCCCACTCTGAGGCATGCAAGAGAGAGGATGCAGGAAGCTGAGGGCCAGAGATAAGGGCACAGACGTTGGCGATAAGCACCCAAACACCTGTTAGGGAAGCTCCAGCTCCTCGCCTCCGACCAACCCTCACAGGAGGCAATAAAACACGAGCATGGAAGGGAAAGGAGAAAAAAAGTATAAGGACAAAACCATTAGAGAGAGAACTGCCGCGGTAAAAGTGAGAGCAGAGAGTTTAAAACTGCAGAGGGTGTCTGGGTGCAGCTGCTCGTATGACCGGGGATAAAACCCCATCCTGTTTTACACCATGCTTAATGGCATATGGTGAGAGCCTACAGCATCATTTGTAAGGTCAGCAGCTAGACAGGAGTGGCATAAATGATGCTGTTTGAGTCATGACATGTCAGAGCCCCCCGCTTCAGTGATCAGTCCAGGAAATGGCTTCTTTTTTTTTTTTCTTTCTTCTTCTTCTCTTCTTTTACTATCACACGCTCGCCTTTCCGGGGGCCCAGGGACAAACAGACAAACACAAAACAATCTGGAGGCGGTCAAGAGAGACCTTGGAGAAGGCTGACAGTCGGCAGTAAACAAGAAAGAGAGGATTCATGATGTGTCAGGAGAGAAATTCATGGGCTGATTATGGCAGGAAGACCGGCCGACCCATCAAATGGTGTTCACCGTCGAATCCTCAATGACCATCCGGAAAGTATGACGCCAATTATGGGGTACTGATATCGTCTTAAAATGACATTTTCCAGTCAATGTCACAGTTAACACCTATACAAAAGTAATATTGTCTTTTCAGGACTGTACAAAACATTCTATGTGCCACTGAAAGGTCATGTCACAAGTGACATTCATAGGATTAAGATTTTTTTACATATTAACCTGATCTTTTTTATGGCAGATTTGAATGTTCAAATTGTAATACATTCAAAAGTAATTAAATAAAATGGCTTGTGCTTATATCTTCTCTCCCTTATTTTTATATATATATATATATATATATATATATATATATATATATATATATATATATATATATATATATATATATAATAAGGGAGAGAAGAACAAAATCATTGTGTGTTTTGGTATGGTGCGATGGGAAAATGGTCTTGTTTTTTAATTTGTGTGAGACACTGGCCATGACAGTACAATGGATAAACAATATGAACAATGGAGATTAGTTATGAGAGAATTGGTCAATACTGCATTGTCTCCTGAAAAAAACACAAATTGAATTAGCTGAATTACCTCAACGCAAGCACAATTTTAGATGTTGTAATAACAATTGAAATATCCGCTTCCATTTCAGAATGACCCTTTTGCATCGGTTTAAATATAAGAAAAACTTCAAAACGGGCGAAGAAGCGCTTCATAGACACAGAAAAAACACTGGCATGATTTAGTAAATACACCTCTGATGATTTATGTATTTCTTCTGCGACTCGCACTCAGACAGTCTTGCTCTTCAGGCAGACAAATCTCCCGTCAATTGAATTCAACCCCCACCTCGCATGCAGCCTGTGTGAGGGAGTGGGGGGGGGCAGCCTATCCATCATCAGCTCTCTCCCTCTGGTAATCTCTCTGGGCGTCTTCGGTCAGCAGATACATAAATCAATTATGGTTTTAAGCTTTATGCCATGATTTACCCAACTGATCCCTCCTGGATTACAGCGCAGCTTAAAACGTGTCGGCTGCCGTTAAAGCTCCAAGTCGCCTTGACATGCATTGCTCTCCTGCCACGACGCTCGCCAGGCAGCATGTCAGATGCCACAAGGAAAGGTCTGACAGCATTTTGAATATGCTGACGGGCAGATCGGCTGCTTCGGGGTGGCGGGATTATGTCATTTGGATTTCTTTGTGTCCCGACCTATGAAACATATACGCGTCAATCGTTCAGGGTAGGAAGTGACGTCAAGTGGCATTGAGGGCTGAGAGTCAGTAACAATTGCGAAAATAGAATTAATACATTTAGAATAAACAAATACATTCCATATAAGGTGCTATTGGCTATTAAAATGCCGTGCTAGTTTGCGAAGAAATTTATTGCACTCGGGTATTTTTAGCAATTCCCTCCAAAAAATTCTTCAGATAATTGCGATGTTTTCAAATAATTGCATACTACATAATATAGTGAACACGGTTCTGGTATTTTTAATAAATGGGTCAACATGTTCTCGTGGCTCTTAACTTGTGGCTCTATGAAAACATAAAACAAGTTGGTACATACTTAATATAAAGCTGATAAATCAACTTTTAAGCAGATTTCATTTTAGGCAATTAATTATTGTTGTATTAACTTTTAATCAAGTAGGCTTAGTTAGTTTACCTGAGAGTTTTCATCATAGTTTACCCTTCTTTAAAGAAAAATTAAATTGACTTTGTACTTCCGGGCTGCCAATAGTTTCCCCGCTGTATTTCCATTTAATTCATGGTTGTCCAAACAATTATTTTGAGCAATTTAACAGCAGGATAATAACCCCCTCTACATGTGCATTACTCGTAACATTAATAATTAGGGGCTACGATTTTTAATTTCCATTATTCCGTCAACCAGCTAACACAAACTCAGCATTCACCTGTTGAGCAATCAAGTTTCCTCGGACCCCGAAGAGGTGGATTAAAAGCTCACACGGTGCCGCTCTCGCCTCAGTTTCCTACCTGAGAGCTCCTTTGTGACAGGTGACGGTGGAAAGAATGGAAGATTTTTTTATGACCAGCTTCTTAGCGTGCTGGTATCACTCCGTTGGGGCCCCTTGCCAATCTCTGGCAAACCATTCAAGTGGCAACAAAGAGGCTAATTAGAAGCTCTCTCGCTGGAAGCCCGCGGAGGGCTCTGGTTTGATACTTCCCAGGGAGGCTAGGGGGCCTCTAAGGTGGCGGTGGCAGCTTTTTTCACACACAAACACACACACACACACACACACAGACAGACACACAGGACATTTGTGAACACACTTGGGTTGGCCCTTTGGCTCCAGCACATTTGCTCATTGTGGCCGTCCTCCTTACGGTCTGCCAGAGCAATAGAATCAGAGGGGGGGAACCGACACATCTTTCATGTGGCGAGGACCCAGAGAGGGGATGCTAATGGGATATCGATGGGATTAGAACCCAGAGCGTTCAGGTCCAAGAGAACAGAGGCAAAGCTCTATGAACTAGAACTAAAACCCACTCAGCTTTAAGGCCAGATCATTCTAATTCTATTGACCTTTTCTTTTTTTTTTTTTAAATGGGAAAGTTGACAATGATGCATGCACCTTAATACAGTAAGAAAGTCTGCCAGAAAAGAAGGTCTGAAAGTCTAATAAAAGGTTACCCGGGATATATAAAAAAAACACCGTTAAATCCTTCTCCGTGCTGAAATTCACTCACGGTGAATTTTATTTGCATAAAGAACAGTGGCACCACCTCTCTCTCTCTCTCCCTGCCAATACTCACAGCAGCAACTGGAGGTAGAGATAGACATCAGGAAGTTAGGGCCGATAACACATTTGCATGACACCTGATAACTGGCTGTAATTAGTACTTCCCTCGAGCCCCCCCCCCCCCCCCCCCAACACAGCCTCTCACATCAAAAAAACTCACATCGACACACACACACGCACACACACAGGGCCAACTTCCAGTACAGTATGTTATCCTTATCCCTCCCTGCAGACCTCGAGGCCCCCACAGGGACAAAAGATAGGGGCCTCGGTGTGTTCGTTTCATAGCAGCTCCTGCCAGACCGCATCAGCAAAGGCCGCGTCTGCCGAGCGCCGTTAGCCAGCTGGTCGCACCGAGTCAAGCTGCTAACTTTTAGAACACAGGCTCCTCCCTTTCACTCTTATCACACAGGGATGGAGGCGATCTAAATCAACCTTCTGATTAGATCGCCTCCCTCTGCTGCCACCATCTAGATATTATACTGCCCCCTTCCCTTTTCTATCGGCAGTGTCCTCCTCCTTTTTTTGTTTTTTGTTAAAGCACCTCAATTCCTTCTTTAAAAAAAAACCCAGCTCCGCCAGATTTAAGAGGATGACACGCCACCTGACAACGCTGCACGACAATAAAATGCGTAATCTGGACGTAGGTTTGCGCGCGCGCGTGTGTGTGTGTGTGCGCCGTCCATCGCACTTGATGTAGCCCCGCTGTGTTAAGTCTTTAATCGATGCATCTCCCTATCCCGACAGTGAGGACAGAGCCCAAATCTGAGATCAGAGCGATGGCGGTGTAAATCTTTACGGTTCAACCGGAGCCTTTTAAAGCCCGTCTATAATTGGGCCTCAGCCAGCAGCTGCGGCTATCACCGTGGGCCCCGGTCAAAAGCGCCAGTTCCTCAGGGGCATGAACAAAACACCGTGCTTCCAATGAGGGCACATAAAAAGAATAAGCCCTCCGCTGTGGTCTGTGGTCGAGGCATTTCTTGGAGAAGTGTTTTCGTTGAGTGAGGCTTTTTGTGCCGTTGGATTATTACACCGACATGTACTGTACCTCTGAGTGCAAGCTGGGGAGACTTAGCTCACTGAGTGATTTCAAATGGAGGGTAATCCACTACAATGTAATGGATGCTTTGTTGACGGGCTTCTTTCGGGAAGCAGGAAGATGTTTAGAGGTTAGGATGGGAAGCTTGAAACTGCTTTAGTTTTAGTTATTTAGGAGAGCAAAAGGTGAGGTACGGTACGAAATAATTTAAGCTATACGCGCAAGATTTTCTAACTTATTCCCAGGAATATTGTCACGGATTGTCATCATACAGGTGCTATTGAGCATTTCATACGACAGGGAAGTTTAACCTACCCTTTGGTTCATTCATATGGAAATACAAAATGATCCATTTCAGTGCTCTCATTTTAGTGAAGGGCCACGATAATTGTATTTTTAAACTACTGGCACATTTCGTTTTTTTTCCCCTGACGGATAGGGATGCCCCCAATCGGAGTCATTCGGTCCCGATTACCAATGTCTTGACTTTGGGTCGGTGTACCAATCCCATAAATAACAAGCTGTATGCATCTGTGTGTGCAAGTGACTTAAATCACCTGAAAGTAATGTCTACCTGAGCAGAGAAAAAAGTTGCTCTCCCTCTTTGTGAAAGTTCAATCTCGATATCAAATTCAGCGCCTTCAAATTAAACCATGTGCATATACAGATGATTTTAAACCAGCATCTACCAACCATTTGTTGCCTTTTGTCTGAAGCCTCTTGCACAACCAGCAGTCAACAGGGTGGCCATTTGAACCCGACTACCTGGCCGCTCACGGCGTGGATGTATAGGAAGAAACCAGTGGTTAATGGTTGATAGTGGCCAAAGCACACAAGTGTCAGTGTGCTTGTAAACCTTCCGCTGGCCTCACCTCAACGTGCAGGCTATATGCGTGTGTGCATACATCGTTATCACCTGCGACAAACGCTACAAACCGCTATCTGGGCTCAATCTGCTCTTGGTTTACTGAGGAGGAGTGCCAAGGGTTATCTGTCCCACTCTGATATGCACAGATAAGAGCCGTAGGCCCACTGTTTAAACACCTGGGGCCCGGGGTATTAGAGCGCCATCCGTACCCCTTTGCCACAAAAGAAGAGGAAATGGAAGAGTGAGCGCTGGCTGCTGCTGAGGTGGAGGAGGAGGAGGAGAATGTGTGTAACAAGTAATGACGTGAGTGTGTGCGCGTGCAGAGGTTAAGGCAGGGGTGATTATTTCCACCACTCCCACTTCGTACCCCAATGCTTCCATCAAAGAATAACAAGGAAAACAGAGAGAGAGAGAGAAAAACAGTGGACTCATTGACTTGTCATGTTCCCCCTCTTCCCCCTCTTCCCCCCTCCTCTCCATCATATGGCAGAGTTAAAGCATTGATGGTTATCAGAAATGTTTAACGGCTGTATGCTGGAAAAGCTCCCCTTTCAAATAGGCTCTTTTTTCACTTATGTGATGTACATTACAGCGAGGGTCAGTCATTTGCATGAGAATGGACGATTAAGTGAAAGAGATAAACCCACGGCTAGTTCCCGTGAATTGGATGCTGTGTTTGGAATACCAAGCAGTGAAGGGTTCTTTCTTCTTTCCCCCGCCATGGCAGAATTAGCCCCCTGCATCATGCATTTATTTTCCCAATAATCACTCAGGCCCTTCCAGTGTTGATTATTTTCTCAGTGCAAGGGTTACTAAAATATTTGCTGTAATCCTGTCTCCCTGAAGTAGCAACAACAGTCACCCTGGGCCGGGTGGCGGGGGGGACTACTGGTGGTGGGGGGGGACTACTGGTGAGAGATGATGGGGGGGGGGGGGGTACTACTTACTTTGGAAGACTATTTAAACATATAGGCTGGATATCAAATGACATTTTCTTGAGTTGGTGCCAAGAGTTTCATTCACTAAAGACATCGCAATTTAAAAAGCCAAAGTTGTCCAACAACAACTAGACATAAATAAAAAATGTCCAAAATTAGCAACATGCTGATTTCATTGTGGAGAAGAAAATACAGTCACATCTCTTGGGCTTGTGCAATATAACAATATTAGATTGTGAATGATTGAAATGTCTCCACGATCTGCCGCTAATTTTTTTAAATAGTTTTTCACGTTCTATAAGTGTCAGAACTTGCAACAGTGAAGCGCCGCCACTATATAAATAATCGGAATACGGCGGATATAATAAATGCCAATGTGAAGAGCGGTTAACAAGTTTTTAGAAGATTCTCACATACCGATACATATTGAAATAAACTTTAAAAAGTGTTACATTTGAGAACGGAAATTGTTTTTTCTGTTATCTTGCATTTTTTAACGGGGACATTGATTTGGTTGTCCTGTTCAGTAACTTGCGAAATGGTCCGAAAAAACAACTAAAAAAGAACTGATAAGTTTGTGGATTGTGATACTGCCTGAAAATAAAAATCATGATATGATATTATTGCTGTATCTTACACATGTCTAGATCCTGTAGCTGAATCCTCACACACACACACACACACACACACACACACACACACACACACACACACACACACACACACACACACACACACACACACACACACACACACACACACACACACACACACACACACACACACTTATGGAGCTGATATCCAATGTATTCAATCGGGGTGGGGGTGTTTTTTATGATACAATCCAGGGCACAGAGGAATGAAAGGGAGTAGAGACTAAATTCATACAGGAAGTGGGCACTTTCTGTTGCATTCATTTTAACATAGATGCACGCACACACACACACACACCTGGAAACAATTACGCTCGTGTTTGACTTGACCTGCCTGCCTGCACCAAGTCAACTTTTTTATGTGTTTGTTGCAGAGGTAGCAGTGACCCTGACACGGTGGCTGTGGGGAAATGATGTGTAATTGGTCAGAGGGAACATGACTCCGCTCATCTGAAATAAAACATCTTGCATTCACATCAAAAGAATCAGACAGCTTGACATGCTGTATATGGGGGGGGGGGGGGGGGGGCAAAGAAAAATAAAACAGACTTGATATGCCATCAAATGACCAACATTAGAATTTGTGATGACACGAGGAACGTCTGGTACATCGAGCACCTCAGCAGACCTTCTACGTGCGGACGGCAAAGCAGACAGCGGATGATGCAATGTTTGATTTCTAAACCAAAAGAGGCCGCCAGGACAGCGAGTACAATATTAAACAGTGTTATTTCGGTGTATCAGCCAGTCTAAATTAACCCATTAGCATGCAATGGGGGAGAGGCGGGAGGATCAATGCTTGAAACGATTTGAAAATCTCCTTTGATACAAGATTTCCCGGCTTGAGCGAATTGATGAAATTCCTCTTGAAACACAGGCAACCATTTCACACGTCAGACTTTTTCTCAAGACACAGACTGATGTGGCATGTCCTTTGATGCAGTAAGACTACAATACTGCATCTGGCACAGAAGCTACAGGGCCCGGGAACGCTGTTGTTAAAGTCTGCTCAGGAAGAACTGATCAGAAGCAACACAAAATATTCACATCTAAAGTTTTTTATTATTTTTTTTATTTTAAAAACGCATAATATCAGTCTGTGCAGAAATGTGTCTCTCATTCACTGATTAATAAGCACTTTCCCTGAATGCTAAGAACATTTACACACTTTCAGAAGTAACTGCCAACACCAACAAAAAGAAAGGAATTAAATCATTTTTTAAAACCGCACAACCATTGGTGTTTTGTTGCAAACAAGGACACTTGTCTTTGGGGTGAAAGCCATTCTCTGATACTTAGTATTTTCTTCAGACTACATTGGACAGGATCAGCTTTTAGCAATGCATGCCAAGATAAGAGCTCAAGTAAGAAGGGACGGGGGTTGGGATTCAAATCCTCAGGTGAACTTTAACCACTGTGCATTCCTAATGATTTAAAACAAACGCACAGGGAAAGAAGGTGCAACAAAAAGGCCTCCAGTCCCTCAAACGCACAAGTAATAATTCCACTACATTCCACGAGGTGCTTGTACTCAGACTTGGGCCGACACAATTTTGACTTATGCAGAGATGCATGCAATGATATATACACAACAGGAAATTTAATGCAGTTTTGAGTTGCAGAAGCGTATTTTAAGTGCAGTTTCCAGGCCTTGATGCATTCATAGACATCGACAGAAAAAGCGCAGCACTGATTTACTGCCACTCCCCTGTCCTAGAACTATCAAGAACCCAGGTTCAGCACTCATTTCCTGAGCGGACCGTCTGCTCCAATTATCAAGCTAATAAGGGCCCCCCTTGTTCAGTTATGGGAAAGGGGAGGTTAGTCAGGTCCAGAATGAAGGAGTACCACTTTGGTAAGTGTGTGTGATAGCTGCCGCCCACATCTTGTAAGGCGTGACTAACGGTCTCGGACAATATAACGACAGCAGTCACTTGGGCAGTTATTGAAGCAGTGGATCTCTGGGCCTAAGTAACACAGTCATCCTGTTTGTGTCCATCACCTACTCATATTTTAGAGGAGCGTGGATGGGTTATCGAGTCAAGAACAGGTGACTAATCAGAGCAGCGAGTCTTCTAATTTAATCCCGGTTACCCAAGAGCAATCATGTTGAGTCAATCAACATGATTGCTTTTTCTGGATGTAATGCAAACTACCGAAGCAATCTTATATGTGATTCGTAAAAAAAAAAAAAAAAACGGTCCATACATTTTAAGACTAGCAAGCTTTAAAGAAAAAAAAGAAGAGTGGCTTACCTGTGCTGCTCCACAGCTTCGTTATCTGGTAGTTCTGCACCGCAAACATTGCAACGCTCGTGCTGGTTCCTCCCGTCTGGTTTCATGCCCACAGCCAGCTCTCCGAGCTTGCTGAAGAATTCCCTCTGGATGAAGCTCTGAGGCAGGAGTCCCCCGTAGGCACTGAAGTCCATAGACATCGCCAGGGCTGGGGACATGGGGAGGGCGGAGGCCATGGATGCCGCCATGGATGCCGGCATGGACATGAAGGCATCGGATTTATGATTGACGGGTAGGGAGTACAGCGAGGCGAGATGTTTCTCCGTCATCCCGGCCATTGCTTCCAGTCCCATCTGACTGACATCGACTTGAGGGTCGCCCATGACCTCATCGCGGACGTAATGTAGCTCGCGGGCACTGGTGATTACGCTGGTCCTGGTAGGTGTTCCCGGACCGTCTCGGTTCCTGTCCTCGGTGCTTCGTTCTCCATTGCTGGAGGCACTGGACTCCATGTTCGGAGGGCTGTCGTGGCCGCCCATGTCCACTTGCATCATTTCGGTCTTGATCTCGGTCATTAAGGGGTGGGACATGCCGTGAAGAACTTGCTCAGCCCCGAAGCCCTGCTGGAGCAGAGACTGACCGATACTCATCAGGCTGTCCACAGCAGCTTTGGTGGGACTTAGGGTGGCGACACCGAAGGAGGTGGAAACGGAGGGACTCTGATCCACCACGCCAGTCATGATGGCAACTTGCTGGGCACTTGACAGATAGGGACTCTGCATGGAATGCTTTTTGGAGTTCTTGGCTCCATTGTGGCCTTTGCGCTCATCATCCTCCTCTGTGCTCCCGTCATTCTGGTTGACCTCTGTGTCATTGTCATCTGAAGACTGGATGGTTTCCAGGATCTTGAGGCATTGCTCTTCCAGGTATTCAATCTCCAGGATCTCCGCCGCATACAGAAGATCGTCCAAGTCCTCAACCTTGGCCTGGAGTGTTGCAGTGTAAGCATACTCCAGAATCTGCTGAAAAGTCTTTGGAGAAAGAAAGTCCAGGGTGTAATGCTGACTGCTGCGATGGAAGAGGATCTCAAACATTTTGCTTGTGCAGGCTAGCACAGTCCGGTGAGCGTGGAACTCCTGGTTGTCTACCATGATGACCACGTCGCAGAGGGTCCCGGCCAGACGCATCTGGTTGGCCTTCTGCAGCAGGGCAGTGGGGTGGTTGGGGTTCTGGAGCTGTATCATACCCATTTTAGACAGATCCATTATGTCGATGAAATCCACGAGGCCGACTCATGGGGCTCGCCTTCCCCGTTCAGCAGTGTTTTTAGCTATCTTTGTAAACAAGATGAAACCTGGATCGAGAAACGGAACAAAGAAGAAACGTCAGTTCCGGTGAATTCTGAAGCAAAAAAATAAATGTTGTGCAGAACAAACTCAATCATATATATATGCTTTAAAAAATAAAATATGCATTACTATTTCCTTTTCTAAAAGAATGAATAAATGAATATGTTGAATGAATGTTCCTTCTCTTTTTATTCATGAAATGCATGATCGCCCAATAGCCATACTGTACAAAAGGATGCAAGGCCAATTCAGTCATTACATTTTAAAAATGAATGTTAGAATTTTGACCCTGAATGCATGTCATGTATTCTGCTATTTATTTAGTATGGAAGCAGAAGTCAGTGGAGTTTCAAATTGCAAACAATCGGCTGGGATGGTAAACACTCAAAAAATGTCAAAATCAGCAGAGAGCTTTGACAGTAGACTTCTGAAGAGAGACAATTTGTGAGCCGTCCGACAGGGTCACCCTGCATACCAATCAGTCCAACATATGTTATGTTAAAAAGAGGTCTTCATGTGGTTATTTGAAGGGGATGAAGACCGTTAAACAAGTGTGAATTGTGGGGTGGTGTGTGTGTGTATGTGTGTGTGTGCTGGCTCGTTCACAAAGACCATCAGCGGCCTTTCTAAAATTAAATAGCATCTTACTCAGTATTCCCATCACAGACGGGAGCAGAGAGCAGCGGCCATAAATGGAAGGAAAGGAAAGCAAAAAGCAGAACCAGGCGAGAGAAAATAACGCTGCGGCACCAAACACTCGGTTCTGCTTGCCTCACGCTCACTGATGTAGAAATGAAATGAAGGAGGGGGCAACATGTTGCTTCACCTCATATCTACAGCATTCTCAGACCAACACTAAAATAACAAAAAAGGCTCAAAATAAATAGCCTCACCACTGCATACTTTAAATGAATGATTGTGTCAGTGACTCCTGTGTTAACATGGTTATTAGGCCATGCACTGAAACAATGCTCTCTTCATTGTGGCAATTAAATACAGCATATACGCTCAATGAAAGAATGAATAGCGACCAGTTAAGTGTCTCCATTGACCCAAATCCTGGATGAGCTCATTGACATTCAATGGTCTCCTAAATAAGACAAATTTCCACCAAAAGTTGTGGAGATATTTTTCCCTTGCAAGTCGACATTTTCATTATAATTTTTCAAAAGCTTAATTTTAAGAATATTGACAGACATTCTCAAAGAGCTTAATTTTCTTTAATAAAAAAAATGGGGAATAATAAGAGAAGAGAGAGTATGTGGGCACTTCTTTTCTTTCCTCCCTGTCTGGGAACAATACACAACACACACACACACACATAGATAAGAAAAAAAAGAGGAAATGTCAACAGCCTTCGAACTTTTTTATTTTTTTTCTCAAAATACCAGTAAAGGTCTAATGCAAGCTCACAATCACAGAAGCCTTCATCAGAATCAGAACATGCAGGAGGTAAAAGAGGCGGGCAGCTATTGTTTGTGGTGATGGTTGTGGAAAATGCATCGAGTCTTGCTGGCTTTTGGGACATTATCAAATCAATGTAAGAGGCAGGTACTGATGAAACCACAGGCAGGCTCTCTTCTCGCGGAGCTCAGCCTCCCAGTCCACAGAGGTCATGTTTAAAACCCGACATTATCTTTATTACAGGTATGCCAATAGCTCCGATGTATGGCCCCGTAAATGATCCAATGCTTGTTGCGCTCTGTGGGGCTTCCGACCGAGCCGTGCGTGGCTCCAGCGGGACACAATGCAAAGTTGCTGCTCGGGGGACTTTATCGCGTCTCTCCGTTCTCTATTAATACAAATAGAGAAGGAGGGGAAAAAAAGAAGGAAAAAAAAGGGACGTGACTTCGTGCGTCTAGACGGCGTTCATATTCACCAGCCGAACCAGACGAATTAAACAGCGCGTTATGCATTATGCAAAACACCACGCACTACATTAACTACATTAAGCCAGGGGGCTGGGGGTGGACAATACCCACATTTAGGGGGAGACTTCATGGAGAGGAGGCAGCGTGATCAATGTGATCGCGAGTCTTCTGCCACAACAACAGTAAACAGCGTTCAATATTCCGGACCACGAGCCACGCTGACAGACGCGAACACATTTGGAAAAAAAGCAAACATGTCTCCGAGGAGCGACGATCAGAGACGTTGAGCGTGATACCAAAAAGAAAAAAGTGTACGCGAGACAGACAGCTGCCAGAATCTCACGCCAGCTCTCCTCAGACCGACGCACAGGTGGACTTGGTTTGTGGCAGATTGGCAGAAACACTCAAACGCTGGCTCTTTCGAGATGATGAGCAGCAGAGAGAGAGAGATAAATAGAAAGATATAGAGAGAGTGAGAGAGAGGGGAGGAAGAGAGATGCATGAAGGGTGAAGAAAGTGAAAAAGGTGAAAAGAGAGCGAGAGATCAGACAGACAGTCGCGATAACAAATCAATGTGCCATTGCATCGGTTACCAGTTTCCCCCACCTCACACAGTATGTCGCGCGTGCTCTTGCAAATCGATTATTGGTCACCAGTCAACCGTCTAGTTGCCCCGTCAATCAGTTGTAGCGTGACTTGTGCGCTGGATTTTGGGGTAATAAAAAAAAAAGAAGAAGAAAAAAAAAAAGACCAGTGTCCCCAGTCCTCCTCGTGATGTCATCACGGCTAAACGAGCCACACTGGTATGACTATAGAGACAACAAGGACGGACTAAGAGTGTCGCTGCATGTCTAAAAACAAAATGTTTTTTTTTAAATGCACAATTCCATTAAAAAAAGAACGAGAGAACGCGATTTCTCCAGTGGAGTCACATGGAGCGGGGCGTCATATGTTGTCTGGCTCCCGGTGAAACAGCCAGACCTCACGTCCTCTAGCTGCGATCTCCAGCATACTAAACCAGACCGCTGGGGGGTAGAGAGGTGGTGGTGGGGGGGCTGTAATGTCAATCTTAACATCTCTACATACCACACTACCGTGCGTTAAATGCAAACTTTAACACCTTGCGGCGCATTCAGTAAAACACTTGTTTTCATCCAGCGCGCCGCTGCGCAGATCCAAACTCGCGTGCCAAAGTGCCGTTTTGCTGTTTAACTTCAGCGTGAGGTGGAACGAGGACAAGCGAAACGATCTCCCACAACCCCCACGCCCCCCACTCTCCGGCGCTGTTAACAAATGCATCCAAATGTGCACATGGTGAATGAAAGTACACAGAGAAAACAGTGGCAGACGCATGCAGAGTCGCGGGTCCGGCACTTGTCGCCGGGAAACCGCGCGGCTGCGTTTCACCCGGATCGGTACTCACCTAAGTTGGCCGTTTTGGGGATTCTGTACAGTGTCGGGAGGGGGGAGCGGGGCTACAGCATAGTCCGGCAGTTCGCAGTACCCGCTCTCTCTCTCTCAAGCGCACTAACTCCTTTCTTCCCTCGCCTTAGCAAATCAACACGGCGCTGACGTCAACGCAGCCAGTCATCCAGACGAGCGTGCATGCGTGCAGGCGGCTAACCGGCTCTGCGCTCCAGCCACACAAACGCTAAGAAAGTGAGACACCTAGGGGGCTGTCTCGTGTCAAACGGTCGCGTTGCATACAGTATATTGCCAGTGGAAAGGGGAGCGACACATGACCTCCCTCACCAGCTGTTTGGACGCGCATGCAGCCGACAGTTGTGCTCAAACTCCCGCCAGGGGCACGCGTACAGTTTACCGGCCCTATAGAAAAAGTAAATAAGTGTACTTTCTAAGTGCCAGTCTAAAACATTCAAGGAAACTGTACTTCGTCAAAGGACAGCAAAGGTGAATGCAACGCGCTCTGATCCATCCTCCCGGAGAAGTAAGCCACAAAATATATATTTATAGAAAGATAACACCACTCCAAGTTAAAATTCTTGCTGAAGATTCTACAAGTGTTCACACTATTGTAGTAAAGCTGAAGAAACAATACATACGTCACTGAAATGTGTAATGGTTTCTCATTTAATTATTTTACACATCTAACAACGTTTTCAGCATAGTCTTTCAATAATCAAACTATTAATATTTTAAATATGCTTAATTTTTACAATGTTTTGTTGAAGAAATGCCAAACCAGAGACAGAAACAGAGAGCAGATTATATGAAGCGCATCATATCCAATTCATCACTTAAATGCCTTCTGTTCAATATATATATATATATATATATATATATATATATATATACATGCCTTCTATTCTATATATATATATATATACATGCCTTCTATTCTATATATTTATTTATATATATATATATATATATATATATATATATATATATATATATATATATATATATATATATATATTATAAGTTGTAACAGGCTGCAGATCTTTCCACAGTTTGGTCAAGTTGTTTGAAATGTATTACATGCCAAACCCCAAGGCCACAATCTAAAGCCGAGTCTATTATTGAGCCCTGGAATTAGATTTTTGAAAGAAATGATGTAGCAATGGATTTAAACAATCAAATGTCACTTGCAGAAGCAGTCTAGTTTAAAGATACTGACACTAATTTGAAGAAAGGCCATGAAACTAAAGAAACTGCACTGGGAACAAGTGGCACTTATTTTTCTTGTCCCATAAAAAAATGTCCTTAATGATCAATATAGTGAACGACTCTTGGGCGAATGACTTTGCAGTGCATTAACAACCCTTGATTGTTTCTCAGCGTAGCTTTAATTCTCCTCTTGCTTTGGTTCTGTTGACCAATAAGCAGGATGCAGTGGATGGTACACCTCATTACTGTTTGGCCCCACGTACCTCTTGGAGTCTTTTATGGTAAAAGCATACTTTAGAGCTTCTCTGAAAATAAACTTGATTGATACTTAATGATGATCACTGACTGGGGGGCTATCTCCTACCGATGGCTTTGTTTCACAATATTTTAATGTTATTGTCGTGTTCCTTTTAAGTGCTCCGAGTGAGCTCTTATTTTGTGTTTGTTCCCAAAGTCGCCAACACAAATCGTTCCAAATTTAAGCGCTTCATTTGTCTCGGTTTCATTTGAAAATCACGGCTGAAGCAGGAGAAGGAAGAGGAGAACCGTATCACAATGTGCATGCCTCTGAATATCCGTGTTCGTCGGACATTTAGGTTCCTATTTCGAATTGTTGATCCTCAAACCTTTATGTAAAGCTTTCATTTAACCAGTGAAACACCTCAACATGTACTGGGTGGTATGGAACATCATGTATGGGTTGTATTTAATGCATCCGAATGATTTATTTGATTCTCGCAGGCTGACATTTCTAGTTTCGAGTGAGTTTTGTTTCGTAGACCTCCACATGAGGTATACAAGAACAACCATTTACACTGCTGCGGGAACACCAAGCAGCCGGGAGGCTGTCGCCATCCGCCGATGAAGAGCTTAGTCCTCTTCTATAGCTCACATCAACACTTCACTTGAGTGAGAAGTGTGGCTGATAAAATAGATGCAATGGGCGAGTCTGGTCGGAGCAGACTATCTGAGGGGAGGCCGGGGTCGTCCAGCGTCTGCAACGGATCACTCAATGTGTTCACTTAATCAGCGGCGGTTGACAGCACACTGTTTTTTTGTGGCGGTGCGCTGAGGAGGAAGCATCAGCATTATCATCAGTATTAACACATGACAATAGGCGTCTGGTGGTCAAGAAATACAAGTTTGACCTAAAAAAAAAAGAAGGTATTTTTTCGATGATAACCGATGATGGCTAAATACTTTGGCACAACATTCCGCAGCAGTGTAGTTCGACTTGAAAGTCTTCACAGCCGATTTCTGGACCAGTCGGTTGCGAGTTTGGTGGCTGACTTCCTGTTGCAGTCACTGTCACGGACTGTTACGCTTCCAGCATGCGCTTGTTGAGGTTTCTGCTCCAAACGACATACACAATCTAAAAAGAGTGTAGCTCTGCAACCACTAAAGCTATTTGAATAATGTTGATGTTATAATAAAGGCAACAAATGTGAGCTTTTGTTCAGATGTGTACATATTAGCGTTTATGTTATTGGTTGAGAGTAAATAAAGATGGAACTTCAAATGTTTCAGGTTTGACTAGAAAAAAATTGAGTTTCGGGATGAATATATCTTGGATGGATGCACAGCAAAATCATCAATATAATAACTTGTGAACAGTCTCTGCAAAGTATGATTTTTTTTTTTTTAAAGAAAGCAAAACAATAGAGTTTTTAGTATTTGGGCACATTTGAGCATCATCTGTGCCATTTCAACTTTTTCATTTACCAAACCATATATTTGTTTTATATTACTTATGGTGTTCAATACATCCAAATACATCAGTCTGTAGCTTTCAAACAGTAAACCAAAGATAAAAGACCGATGAAACAAAGGGGTGCTGTGCATTTGCTGGCTGTAAAGCTATGAAGCGATTCATGAGGCTGTGTTCTTTGGCTCATAACTCCGTGATGATTTGATGCAGAAGGATTCTGTAAAGATATTTAGAATCCGTGTGAAGTCCTCTTGCTTTCTAACATCTATTATTTATGATAGCACGGAGCTACATGTTGCTAGTTCCGGAAACGTTCTGAGTGGGCCGACTCCTGACAAAACTATGATATTTGATGTATGATATTTTAATTATTATTTCAGTTGGTGTTTGTGTTGTGTTGAATTGGCTTACTGATTATTATAGCCCAAGTTGCCTTCTTTAATTTGATGTACAAAATCAATTTATTATAACGTTTTAGACAGTTTAACCACAATGTTCAACAAGTCCCCCAGTTGGGGGACTTTGGGCTCAGGAGGTTAAACGCTCTCAAAACTCATACTTATTTTGCTTAACCCTAGTTTAGACAAACAATGTCTACCTACATTGGATGGTTAACATACAGTTTAAAATTAAAAAGATTGTATGCATGCAAGTGAACGAAAACTGCAGGTCTCCCCCATGCATGGACATTTGTTTTAAAAAAGACAATTTGAAAAGGAAAATGACAAATGACTCTGAAGGGTTATCTACAGCGCGACGGAAACCCCCCCTGCTGCAGTGATTGGCCAGAGGGTTAGATGACAGTGAGGTGGGTTTAAATTCTCTTTAAATTAATTAGCACAAATTAACGCATTGAGAATAAAATAAAAAAAACGCAGAACAGACGCACAATCCTTGGAGAGATATTGCGGAGGTAGAGGGATGCAGCAAGATGGCAGGTGTTCCACCCCGTCAACAGTGTGGCCATTCTATACTATTCTATAAATACTTTTACCTTCAGATGTGGTCAGACCACGTGACATATGACCTCGTTCGTTATGCTCGTGCTGAAGGCACGTTTCTCAGGAAGACCTCTCTAGAAGTCAGATTGTTGGTCGAAACGTTTCGGTGCAGCGAGAACATTTAAAAGGTTGTAAAGTATGTTAAATCAGGAAGCTTTTTGTCGGTTTCTTCGCATCTCTTGTTTGAGGAGCTGCTTAATGGAACAATGCTTCACAAAATTGGCATAAAAAGTCTCACAAGGACAATCATTGTTAATTTGGTGTTAAATTGATTTTTTACATCTAATTTTCAGAATTCTAAGTATGTACATATATAAACTTCCGTCAATGTATTTTGTATACGATATCATCCTGAATACGGTAGTGTTATATTACTATCCATGCCATATTTACTGGTGCATTGACCTACTTTCCCCCCTTGAAATCATTGAAGGTTTATTTGTTCTCGTCCATCCTCTGCCAAAATAATGTATTATGGTAACTTCTACAAAATGCAAGGATATTGGTGCCTGACTTAAGAGTCAAAGCTTAATTAAATTAGAGGACAATGTGATCCACTCTGGTAAAGAAATGAGTTAACGTGTTTAAATGTAGCTTCTAAAGCAGCGAAAATAATCGTTTTCCGTTTCCATTTTTCACTTTAAAATACAAACAAGCATGTCCTTCGCTAAAGATATTACGATTCAAAACTCCTCCGCCCCATTTAGTTTATTTTCAAAAGAGCAACAGGTCTCGGTTCTTGCGCCAGGTGGCAAGTAGTCGCACAGTTTATAGCCGTTTCAAAATGGAAAGCACAGGTTTGAAGAGGGCTTTCAGGGAAAGCTCATTTCCTTTAAAATACAGTGGTGCTGCGGGAATCTTTTTGGATTCATCCGGGCACGGATCACAGAGTGCTTCATTACCTTTGAGCTGCGTGCTGTGCAGGCTTACAGGGATAAAGAAAAAGGCACTCCCTTAATCTGGCAATAATCCACCGTTTTACTGAAAGTAAAATGTGAGCTAAATTATGATTTTATTTAACAAAAAGAACCCCAAAACTGATCAGAACTGCACTTTAAAATAATACCAAGTGATAGAAAAAGATGGGCTGCCTGGAGGAAGTGTTGGTTCGTGTACCCGAGGTTGTAACGTGACCATCTGCCGGTGATACTACAGTAGGCAGCGTGCGCTTCTACTGTGTTCCCACCGCTTTAGGTTTTTGTGTTGGGGAAGAGGTTGATCGACTATGAAGAAAAAGCCAAGATGAATTCTGTATTCCCGTTTAAAAGTAAAGTGGACTATTGAAATTATCATTAATAATTTGGGCTAATGAATATTTCTGAATTCTGCAGTTATTTCTTTATTGGGGAAGCTTTGCTTCCAACAAGCAGTCTCCCGCTAACTTTTTAGCATCGTTAGTTTTCCTTCTCATCGAGCGGATAGTATGGATAGATAACAAGTTCTGATTCAATACAAACTTTAATTTAGTTGAACTGTACTAACTTTATTCTGAAAATGACCAGAGCAAACCAGAATGATCAAACTAAACGAAACAGATTCATCCTGGAGATTAGAGGAACAATACAGACATGACTAGTCTCTGAAATGTCCAATAATTATTTCATAATTTGATTAAAATGTAAACAAAAAAGTTCCAAGCAGCAAAGATGGAATACGTCAGTCTACCACATGAAAAGAGTGGCTCCTACCAACTAGTATTGTCTCATCCCTCCATAGTTAGACCATTGTTGTCAGTGAGCCTCAACATTGCAATAGGTGACATGAATATTCAATTCATGATCAAAAACACTACATTTCATCTCTATAATTTCTTATTTTCTAATCAAGTTATTCTCCAGTCTCACTTTTCTTTCTGTTCCACTATTTATTATAGTCCACTGTGTAGATTTGCAAACCTGTAACATTTCTCTTCTAATAAAGGAAAGTATTTCAGGTTAACTTGCCAGTGCCTCTGCTGACCAGACTCCCCATTGTCTTTGTCCTGTGTAGGCATGGCGCTTGGAGGAGGTGTGTGCGTGTGTGCGTGTGTGCGTGTGTGCGTGCGTGTGTGTGCGTGTGTGTGTGTGGGGGGGGGGTATAGGCCCCACACAGTGGACCTTTGTGAAACTCTGCCCATGCAGCCCATCTGAATGGACTCTTTTTACACTTGTGTAAACCTGGGGGCGTCTCCGGGACTAAGGCCACGCCTCTCTGATCCCTGACCCTCACCTCTGACCTTTGCTGGATTTGGTGGGGAAGTACTTTTTGCTCGCCATGTGCTCAGGAGCAAAGCCAAAAATCACAGCTAGGATCTTAGTTTAACCCCCAACCTCTCGAATACATAACTGCACATAAAGTGTACATGAAAGTTCAAGCAGTTGGTAGTAAAGTTCAACAAGATCCTCCTTTAAATTGAAGATCGAATGAATATATTCTCTGCAAAATCCAAAAGTTGTGTTGGTAAAAACGAGATTAGGAATGTCCGACATGAGATTCAAACAAAACGTTAAATCGACTATTATCAAACCAAAGCCACTTCCATTTAAACCTTTCTGACCCCTAAATGACCACTTACGTGTGGTTACCTGGTTACCAAGACACACACACACACACACACACACACACACACACACACACACACACACTTATTTACCTAGTGCCTGTTTGCTTCTCCATTCCAAGCCGTCAGCTGCACCCTTCGAGGACAAACTACAGCGCTTAAGAGAATCCTCTGGATCAATACTGCTCTTGTCTTGAATGGTAAAGGAATGGCAACCCAACAGACCGGGCTTGTGTGGTCAGTTGCAGGTGAAAAGTACCTTGACCTGCGAAGACTCTGCAATCATTTCTTAACCGAGTGAGGATCATTACAAAAATGGGGCTTTTTTGGTTGTCGCAAACACGCAACGTTTGCCAGCGAAAGGAGAAGAAATGATCTTTAGATGACGACTTTATCCCGTTGAGAGGCAGAGAGAACTTTTCACCAAAAAAAAAAAGGCGATACAAACTGAAAGGGTTCAACCAAGGTTTGTTTTCCTTTGGGCAATGCGTCCTTCTCTTGGGGGTTCTTCTACAAAGCATCGACCACTTGGACTCAAACCCGAGAAAACTAAGTATTTCTGAAACAACCCAATTTGGACACACCCCGAAGGTAGAATCTGGACAGACCCAAATGATCAGGGCAAAGTGTTACATTCATAATATAAACTCCGGTTTGCATCATTTACAATGCAATAAAGAACTGCGTATGCATGAAGGAATACTTGGAAGTCCAACCTCAAACTTTTTAGCACAAGTGAGGATACAAGCGACAATTACTTTCGAAGGGGGGGAAAAAAAGGACAACAATTACCTTTACCAATTTAGAGAGTAAATTTATGGACTCTTAAATCGATGTACTAAGCAATCAAGGTATGCATCATAAAATGTCCCCATTGTAAACTTCCTAGAACTGTTCTGGTTCTGGAAACTGCAGCGGCCCCCGAGGACTTTTTGGAGTCTTGCACGCTTCAACCAAAGTGCTGGAGAGAGTTTAATCTGTGATGCCGGTGAAAACATCAATGATCAGAATTCCCGAGGGTGGATATTTGGATTCAGTCAAACTCAAACATTGAGCAGCACAAAGCCTTCAAGTGACTTCATGATGGTCCATTTATACATTAAAGTAATCTCTGTGCCATGTTATTGAAGACATGTATGACGTCGTAATGCAAGCAGCAATGTCGCAGATACCAAAGAACTTAAGGTATGTACAAATATTTGTGTGTGACGTGCTGCCATACAGACACTGGCATTTTTTTAGGGGAAGACTACATTAACTTGATGATTCATCCAAGCTTTAAGTTTGTATTTTCACTCCCGAGTTGAGATCACGCCATGCAACACATAATACGAGTAAATAAAGCATTATCTCAATTCAATTCAGTTTATTTTGTCAGAAATCACAAATGACAAATTTGCCTCAGAGGGCTTTACAATCTTTACACAGACATCCCTGGCCCAGGACCTCACATCGGATCAGGAAAAACTCAAGAAAAATAGAAAAAAATAAAATTACAGGGGGAAAAAGGAAGACGCCTTCAGGAGAGCAACGGAGGAGGATCCCTCTCCAGGATGGACAGACGCAATAGATGTCATGTGACCAGAAGGAATCATTACAGAGTAACAACACATTCAATGAGTATGACGGACTGAATGAATAGTTCGTACTAGTCATGGACCACAGTCCAGATCTCTACAATCCATCAGGAAGATGGAGGTAGAGTGGAGGAGTGGGTGGAGCACATCAGCAGAGCCATGGCATCAAACCCAGCCAGGTCCAATGGACCCTATGAGACGTGAAGTCGCAAAGACTCGGGGAGAAAGCAGAGTTAGTAATGTGAAAATGCATCCATTAGGAAAGAGAGAGAAGAGGAGAGAGGTGCTCAGTGTATTCTAAAACGTCCCCCAGCAGCTAAAAGCCTACAGCAGCATCTCTAGGGGCTGGACCAGGTGAACCTGATTCAACTCGAACTACAAGTACCATCGAAGAGGAAAGTCTTAAGTCTACTCTTAAATTTGGTGACTGTGTCTGCGTCTCTGACTGAAGGTGGAAGCTGGTTCCATAAAAGAGGAGCTTGATAACTGAAGGCTCTGGCTCCCATCCTACTTTTTAAGACTCTAGGAACTACAAGTAGCCCCGCATTTAGTGAGCGCAGCTCTCTAGTGGGGCGATATGGTACTACAAGCTCCTTAAGATATGATGGAGCATGACCAATCAAGGCTTTGTAGAATAATTGTATTTGCGATTAGTAAACTGCCTCCTCATTTGTTTCCCTGTATTTCTTTTATATTTGCTAATTGTAAAAGAAAAAAGATCAGAGTTAAGGAAAAGAGAGCAATTTAGTAATGGTCTTAATGTCATCTCACATACAGTATACATTTCTAATTTGCAGTTCATTAACGCAGCTTCAAGGCCCAACTCTTTACCGGTTTAGACAGGTGATACACAGGGAAAGGGGTCTGGCACAAATCTGCTCAGACAAACATAAAACCCCACATGGACTTTGGTGTAGTAACTTTCCCATTAATTATTAACCCATTTGAACCCATTTAGACTCTTCACCAATACGAGCTGATCTCCTCGAATGAAGAAATCAAAACAGAAAAGCGTCGATCTGCGAGGAGAGAGCCCCAGTTACAGTCTGACAGGAGATCAATTCTCTGCAATGCCTCAGGTGGCCTGGATGCCTTGTACAGTGAGAGTGGATGAGGCAGACATTGACCAAATAAATCAGGGGGATTTCACTGTACATCGAACTGAGTCTTTCCTCAGGGAATGCAGATTCCACGAGCTTCTCGTTTGTTCAAGCATGTGGTAAGTACATGGGCCTTTATAGACGTGGTCCATCAGGAAAACGGTTGAAAACGCTTAACAAAATTTGACAAGTCAGCGACGACTAATGATTATAAAACTGCATTCAGTGATCTTTCAATGAAAAATCTTTGGGCATTTGCTAGAAGCAAATTAGGCAGTTATTTTTGGCCACCCGGGTCCAGTGGAAACATGTACCAAACACAATACTGATCACATTTTAAACTCGTTTGCAAACCTTTGCTTATCAACACATTCTCACAGGTTGCACTCTCTCTATTGACCAGCAGAGGGAGACACCTCCGGTTGCAAAAAGAAGTCCAATAGTATGGAAGTCTATGAGAAAATGACCCTACTTATCACTGGATTTAGTCACTTGGTAAACATTGTAAACTTGAGTTTATGGTGTCAATTGCTAGTTTCAAGTCTTCTTCATTAAGGCTTGATGTTCATTTAGTAAAATGTAGTCCCTGTTAGAGTGAGACCATAAAGCAAAGTATGCTTTAGGTCGGGCTTATTTTGATTGACAGGTCAACAGCATGTAGTCCCGCAGAGGGCTGGAGAGATGGCGTACTGTTCTACCAGAAGTTAGTACAGCCCTATAGTTCCCTCGACTAATCAAGCCTACGGGATTTTTCCATTGTTATTATTTCAGAAATAAAGCTCTGGAGACAAAATAATGTTTATGATACATGTTTTGTTCAGCAAGAAAATCTTCACAAAAGAATCAATTCCACATTTATGATTTAGGCTATGTATAAACTACATCATGGTCATGTGACTTCATACCACAACCACTCGGCTAAAGGTGGACCAGTGTCCGGCTCATTTAGCCAGTACTGAGCAACAAGCCCTTTTCAAAACGCAAACGCTTCAAAAGTTTGTTTTTCATAGACATTGAACCAAAAAAACATTAAAAGAAAAACCACAGACTTCGAGACAAGAGACAAGTGAAAACATTTTAAGTAATTTCCGGGTTTCAGGATTCTTTCCTGCATCACTCTATTGTGGTCTATCTTTCATTCTCTGATAGAGCGGAAGAAAATGGGCAACCCAATTAAATGTTTGCTATACACACCGAAACGGCAGTAACCATAGATTTAGGGTGTTTGTTAAATACTAGGAGAGAGAACTAAAACAGCATAAGAAAAAAACATTTTACACACACAAACACCTTCCTTTCTTCCCAATGTCACCGTGTGAATTTGTTTGTTTACCTGTGTTAAATTGCCCTCGGTTTGATTCCCTCCATCCTTTGAAGGGCTGCTTAATAGCCTCTTTTCTTTCAGAGGAGATTGCATGGACATCTTGGAAGGGCCAAAAAAGCCCACAGATAGACTAGTTTAGTAGGAAGTCTGTGTACTTAAATTAATCTCACATCACTGTAATGAGTGAGGGAAGGACTCAATGGTGAAATGGTGGGTGAAGAAATAAATGCGGAAAAAAAAAAAGGTAGGCAGTAAGGAGAAAAGAGACGAGAAAAAAAAGGTTTAAATGCACGTTCAATGATTGGTATAATGCTGTATTCAATGTAATGCTTTATAGACAATATAAAAGTGTCTTAATTCATTACATCTAGTAATATCACGTACAGTAGCCCTAGGACACTTAATATCCAGGAGGCACAGCCGGCGCAGTCGATACAGTTATATTGATCAAAGAAAAGCAGCAAAAGAATAAAAGGGTTGGGTTGGATCCTCTTCACTTACTGCGTATTTTTTCCCCACTGAAGTCTACTTTCACCCAAGAAGACCCCGTGTGAAAGAGACGGGCGGCTTTTCGTGCCTCTTTGACCGTGTGCATAGAGAGGTGACCCAGTTAACACAGACACAGAAATCCCTTTTGAGATTGGGAATTCCACTGTTGCAAAATGCGATCAATAGAGGAATATATCTCGGCTTGCCGGGGTCGTCTTTCCACATGTGCTGCAGAGTCAGTTTGATCCGTGTTGGCATTGGTAGAAAACCCTTCCTCTGAACTCCTCCCTCCCTCTTTTCTTCCTGCCTTTTTTTTTTAACCAGTATGATGGTCCTTCACATATACAATTCCCAACATATCATGTTTAACCAACATGTTCACAAAGTGGGCGCATTTAGTTTTAGCGTTTGTGAAATCCAAGGCATGTAAAAACTCAGATTCCCATTGTGCCGAGTGGAGGCAGTCAAGCCGCTGTGTCCATAGTGCTGAACCAGTGGACCGATGGCAAACGACACGGTAATCACCTTACAGTGTTCCTGGGAAAAAGAGGGCCCGCTCACCACAGGGAAGCTCTATCCTCACAGCTAATCCTTTAGCACATCTCTCTCTTTCATTCTCCATCTTCGCTTTTCTTGTTTCCAATATCAGTGCTGGAATCATTGAGGATAATCTTGATTTGTTTATCCTCTAACCCAATTCCAGTTGGAACCGGCCCTCGTATCTTATTCAAGGTACGATGTCAGACTATGGATGGTTTAAAGTCTTTCAGAATTTCAAGACCAGAGGAAAGGCACCCAAGGCAAAATCTTTTTTTTTTTATTTAGCTATATCTGTTTACAGAAAATATCCAAAATACACATTTAGGTGTTTATTTCAATACCATTTATATTTGCATCTGTAGATTTATTCCAAATCCACCTCATTTTAAGCAACGGTTTATTCCTAATTTGCATATTGAAAGATAACATTTCAGAAAACTTGCAATATGAAAACAAATCATCTTAATGAAAGTAATCAACTGGGGAAGTGTCATGGTGATACCTATTCATCACCTATAGCGTTAAGCGAAATGTATTTAAAGAAACAAAAAATACACACACACACACACATATATATATATATATATATATATATATATATATATATATATATATATATATATATATATATCTTTAAAAGGCCTATTCTTTAAAAAAGTAGCACTCACATGCGCAAAATCTTCAAATCAGAAAGTTTTTTACAGAGGGGCTTGTTCATATATCATTTATAGCCTGATTTATAGAATGTTAAATTTTTTTTAAACATGTTGACTATGGGATTTGTAATGGCTGCTCACATTATTTTCATATTATTGGAGTGATAAAAATGTCAATAAAATTAATGAAGAATCTTGACACCATTTGCACATTTTAGATAAGAAACTACAAATCCCTGATTCCCCAACCTTATTTGAAGAACTGTAAACAACCCGCCGGTCCCACTTAATTGAAGCAATATCGATTGATTGTAAGATCATAAAACAAACAAATTTAATTTAAAGTTCTTAAAAATGATGGCCAAAATCCCAGAAATAAGACCAAAGTTCCACACTGATCCTTGAGCTCATTCAACGTTCATGGTCGCATTAAAAAAGGAAGCGAATAAGTCTTTCCTGAACAAAAACATGTATATTAGTACTCAAATAGGAAAAAATAAATAGTTGTTGTTGGGGTAAAACTGATACAGCTCTCGCAGAATAGTATGAAAAGCATGCGACAGACAGACAAAAGAAGGTTTCTGCTTGAATTAAATTGAGCAGCTTTTGTCGGCTATTCAAGTCGTTTGGATATGCAAGTTCTCAAAGCAACATCAGACAACAAAGCAACAAAGAGGACATCATCCAAGCTCAAATTACAGATGCATTAATCAACAAAGTGTCCAAACAACTCAATGTCAGGAGGAAGAGCTTTGAAAAAGAAAAAGCCCTCATTGTCAACGTGAAATCCAGTCAAGCTGCTTCAGGGACTGAACCTGATCGACAGAGATATGAAGACAACACCGCGGCTCATAAATGCCATGAAATGCTTCCGATGACCCATCTTTGTGTGTAATGACGAGTGAAAGTCATTGAAACCAAGTGTGTCATTTCATCCATCACACGTGTTGAAAACCCCATTCGTTACTACTTGTCGTTGCACACATCTGGAAACAGGAAGGGGACCATCAGAGGCGACAAATAGGGACGCAAATACGGAAGTGCCCGAGGCCGTGATCACACAACTGAAACCCGCTCGACAGCAGCTCTGACGTGGAGCATGTCTTCAAGCCCTGGACCCCGGGCACAGCTGTGGCCCCCTGAGCATAGCAGGTCAGGGCCTCGAGCCCCGGGCTGTTTGGGGACCGGCGAGGCATCATGACGGGGCCTTTGGCCCAAGAAATGACGATATCTCAACGTCTATGCTAAAGGCTAAAAGAGGAGAGAGGACCATGGTCAGGTGTCATGCACCAGCTGAAGAATGGTGTTAAAGCCGAGGTGTCACCGTGCAACACATCCTCGTAGAGCTGTTGGTGTGGCATCCGACTCAAAGTTATTTTGTTAGAGCTTGTTTAGGCAACGAAACTACCTGGTACGGTTTAGGAGAAGATCGAGGTTGGGATAAGAAAATCAGCATTATTATTTCTGGTGGTGACGGAACGTACACGTTTTATAATCACGCGTTTTGACAATTTCACGTGCTAAATTCAAGCTACCACAACAACGTGAAAAAGAAAAGAAAAGCGAAAGGCCCTCGCTAGAGCCACTTTTTGGTTTGTCCATTCTGGGCCACTGTATGAACGACGTGTCTTGAAAAATACGTGAAATTGGCAACGTCTTAACATGTTGAGGATGCACGCTTTTTTAAATGAGTACGTGCAGTCAGCACAGAACAAAATGCTGATGGAAAGTTAATAATGATCCCCTGAAGAATAAAATGACGTGAATATGCAACGGTCAGAGCGAGTGCTGTAGTGAGGACTGTTTGGACGGGTCAAACAAACATTCTTTCAAGACCAATGTTTAATGACGTTAATGTCCCAGAGGGTTGTTGGGATATGGTGAAGTTACGTTAGTGATGTCATAGTTCACTTACTTCTTGTAAGCACAACCAAGACTCTCCTAAAAACTATGTTTTTTTTGTAGCCTAATACTGATATTACAATATTTCTGTGGTGTTGGCACATGGCAGACACCTCAACTCCCTACATCATTGTAAGCTAAAAGTATTTTTTTAATTTTTATTTTCTTCTATTGATGATCAACCACCTGCATCTTCTCTCTTAGTTATATTGGTCATTAAAGCCCCCCCAACAAAATCAAACATTAACCCTTTTACCCTGAAAAACAATAAAACTGCCAGCCTGAGAAATAAATCAAAAATCAAACAATGATATAAAATCAAACAAACACCTCACGCCTCCTTCTCGTGTGGCGTCGAGAAGGCGGCCGGCCAATAATTGCAGTTGTTTCATGTGCGTACCTGTTGCGTCACCCACCTCTGCCGCCCTTCATCCTCTCTCCGCCTGTCGGTCCCGTGGCCAGAGAGTGGGCAACAATGCGGCCAGCTGCGGCCACAAGCTGTGAGCAGAAGCCATTCATTTAGGAGGACTTTTTGTTCAGCTTAAGAAGTGAAGTGGGAAGTTATTTCTTTGAAGAAGCCCCCCTCCTGAAGATTTGCTGATCAAAAACCAAATGTTCTGTAACTTGCTGGAACTCCTGTTGCACTTCTTTGAGCGGTCCAGTGCGAGAAGGGAATGCCGAAAATGTGAAAAGAAATCGGGCGGTGAGGGTTTTCTGTAAGACACGTGTTACCTAGAGATATATATATATATATATATATATATTTATATTTATATTTAATTTTACAGTGCTTTATTTACATGTACATATATTTTGTGTATATGTTGTGTATATATACATATTTATTTTATTTAATGTTATTTTGTATTTTATGTTTCACTTTGCACACTTCACTTTATGCACTGTCACTTTCTTTGTTTCTTATACTTATATTTTATTGTGTTTAGTTTGATCAGTGCTGCTTCTGTTGTCAACTAATTTCCCCTTGGGGATTAATAAAGTATATTTCTATTCTATTCTATTACCGCACTAAATATTTATATTTTTTTATTTTTGTAATGATCTGGGCAGTACATTTCCTAATTAACTACTTAGTGGTAAAAAGAAAGAAATCAGTGTTTTATGCTAATCTCTTTGTTACGGTTTCTCTGTAAAGAGGAGTTCATTTTCAAAACACTAATGTACATCATCACCTTCATGTTTGTTTCCATCCCATAGTACACCTCTATTAATCGCAAATACGGCACAAAGGCAGCTGTGCAATTTTCTTTCGTTCTGAAAAACATTTGAGGAATCAAATATTAAATGGGCCTATTCCCCCTTTACCCATCTATACCCCGTGATGTATTCCTCTTCAATTTACTGTGTGCAGCTGCTTTACACCAGAAATGGTGCTGAGCTCTAAACTAATTTCTGTGTTAAATTGATTTCTAATACGATTCATACTCATATTTTCTGTATGTATTAAGCTGCTCACCAAATATAATATTGTAGAAAAGAATGTTGACATAATAAAGCATACATAAAACTATTTTTAGGCCTTTAGGCTGGAAAATTGCATACCCTAACTAAAAAAGACTAAATATTTAGTGTTAAATGTCTCACACATGCACCCTAGGGGATCTGAGGCTTCTGAAAGGTCGATAAAAAAAATAAAAAAAAATTAAACATTTGATTGGTTGGAATTCTTGAAATAAGATGCATATTTAAAAAGATACATATATCTTCAAATAAACTTATTGTCAATGTACATTTATGGATTTGCATCTGCAATGGATTCTAAGATGCTGTCATCATAAGTGATTGGTTCCTCTCATTACAGCATCAGATCAACGTGTTCACATTTCACTGAGTTATAATTCTAAAAGGTTCAAATGATTTGTGCAGCTTAGCACGAAAAACAAAGAAGACAATTACAAATTTAACGGATCGTGTTCAGAATTCAGACCGCATCATCTGTCTGTTAAGGTACTGAGCTGTAGACATTACAATAGAATAAATACATCTGAAAAAAGTGTCTTACAGGGAATAGTCTTTGCTTTTTGTTCCTAACATTTGATCATATTCTTATAATAAAGCATTCTAATCTTACATTTTGTTGTGTATTATTGTGTCTATAAAACACAATATCTCATTTCATCCTTTCACAAGTACATCTTGAAAACAGAGTGCAGAATGACAAACTTCAGTTAAGAACAGTTTCTTCTCGAGTTAAAGACCAGATAAAGAACATGCAGATGATAACTTTGAGAAAACTGGGACTGAAGGGTGGGGGGGGGGGGGGGGGGGGGGGGGGGATTGAGGAAATTTTTTTTTGGCATCATCGCCGCAGCAGGAAGCAAAAGCCGTGCGCGCGTTATGACGCAACACTGATGTGATTTAAAGGTTGGGAAGCAGAGATGAAGCACAGTGTTCTCGATAGGAATGCATGGCTGGCTGCCCCTTCGATAAAGCAGAAGCAACAAGAAAAAAGAAGAAGTCGGAAACATGGCTCTGCATGAGAATACAAGTGTTCTTCAACAATCTGAAAAAACAACAACAACAACAAAAAGAGAACAAAGAGAGAGAGAGAGAGAGAGTTTGCTGTGCAAACATCTGCTTATGGGTGTACTTTCAAACAAACTGCAGCTCAGCCTCAGGTAGCCTATATTCAGCCGCCGCTCTAATCTTCGCCACGAAGATGACCTTAATGGGAAGTGTGGCCTTCTGTTTCTTCAAATCAATTCAGCCTCGCCGAATACATTTGACTGTTTACACCAATTTACACGCTCGTCGTGTGTAAAATGATCACGCCCCTCGGCACAAACCGGCACAATGCTCATTCTCAGCCGGAAGATGAAGATGGTGATGAAGAAACATTGTTCCGAAAGAGCCCATCTTAACAGACAGGGAAGGATTTATCCTTTATTCTGCATTGATGGAAATCTACCTTTTCCATTTCTATCTGTTTTACCCATGTTTATACAATAACCCACATGCATGTTTTTTTTTAATTGTTAATTGTGGACAATATATTTCCAATTACTCTTTTTGACATTTTAAAAGACATTTTTAGGCAAATATTTTCATGATAAAAATATTTTAAAAACAAACAGGGACACATTAATGTATTGATACGCTCTGATTGGCTGCTGATTGACCGGGATGGTTTTGACGCAGGCTCATTAAAACAATATCCAACCCTTCACCAATTCTTCATCCCAACCTGTTTATTTAATGGACTCACCGGTGCCCATGATCCAAAGCGTCCGTCACGTTTTATCTTCTCAATGTTAGAAGGAAAACAGCAATCAAGTCAACAACTGACTCCCAATCAGCAACACCTGCAAACACTGGCATGAGCGTACACTTCCTGTGGCCGGCCTCGGCCTTCATCCTACACACACCCCCTGGTGCTCGGAGGCAAATTACACATAAACGCAAACAAAACACAAGTATAGATTTGCACTTGCGCTCTTATTATGGTACTTTTGTAGTTTGACTATGTTGAGGAAATGTTACTTTCTGTATTCTTGTTGTTCTTAGTTTGTACTCTAGGTTGAAATGCACTTATTGTAAGTCGCTTTGGATAAAAGCGTCTGCTAAATGCCTTAAAGTACTAATGGACAGAAGTGATATGAGAGTACCACATAAATAAAAGAAAATAACTGACAATACTTAATGCAAACCACTTGACCATCTCTTATCTGGTAAATTAATTCTCTTCAGGTTTTAAGCTATCACATGATAATATGGTTTTACTCAGATTCTTGTAAGAATGAAAACTTTCTAATATAAAGATGTAGAGATGTTCCATAATTGCACTAGAATTCAAATCTACATAATCAGAGCAAAAAAAAAGGACAGAATTAATATCAATCCCAAAACCCAGAGAAGATTTCTCTTTCAATTGTTTTTAAATGAGTTTGTAAACGGGCTACTTGGGAAACGATCTGGTTGCACGTCGTCTTTCAACCACAACTCCAGTCTCACGTCTCAAGTTGCTAATCAGATTGTAAACAACAAGCAGGGCGCGGAAAAGGAACGTCTACTTCCAGATACCAGATGGCTACGCTGGATCCCCAGAGGTATAGTCCCTTTCCCCCCAGAGGATTATCTGTCACCAGACCTAAAACCAATGGATTGTGAGATTACTAGAAACCAGACGTAGCAATATGCTCAGTTCCACTAAATGGTTATCAGGGGCTGTCGCCAAAACACATAAGATATTGAGATATAAGATGTATGCGATGCACAAAGTATCTAAGTAAGCAGCTGGCTTACTTTTGCAAAGGTATACATTTAAAAAGGGCTGCCACTCTCATCCTGCTATAACGTTGGTTTAAAAGGGAATGTACATTCTCCTCCGATTAAATTTCTAAGCCCCGTCGATTTTTTCTTCTTCTTTTTTCTGTCTCTAACGTAAACGTCCATCCAGAAAGGGACGTGTGATCTGACACATGCTGTGTCCATGGATTTCACAGACCGCATTTCTGATTTGTTCAAAAGTGATCAACCGTTACCCCCGTGGTCTTGAAAAAAAGGCAAAAAAAAGCCGTATAAATGGCACAAGCTTTTTTTTTTTTACGAATGAACTCATTACCACCCATTGACTAATGTCGCCGCTAACCAAGAGATAGGTGAGGTGTGTACCAAACGGCTTAACAATCACGACAGGCTGTGTGTGTGTGGTTGTGTGTGTGTGTGTGTGACTGCAAAAGTAAATGAGTGTTCAGACAGGTAATATCCACAAGGCTCTCTACCTTTAGCTATCTGTGTGTAGGATCAATCCCGGGCCATAGAGGACCACACTGGACCATTGTTATAGGATGGGGGAGGGACGGCGGCCCTGAAAAGGTCCCTAATCTGGGGTGTGCAAAGTTGGGCTTAATGGTGCCAGTGAAATGAAGGGAGGAGGAATGGCACCAAGCTTTGAGGAGGATGTCTAAATGGCAATTTTGACAGTGAGTCTGATTATTTATATTTAGTATAACTCTTGGGTTCCTGTCAGCGATTAACAACAACAGAGCATATGCATGCATACGTACAATTTAAGTGTTTTTTAGCAGTAAAAGAGGAAAAGCACTATCCTTCTCAGAGTACTTGATTTTTAATGCTCATGTGATTTGGACTCCATCTCTGTAGGAACAGCATCATATCGCATACAGTAAATGTAATGTGACCGTCTCCAATCGGCAAATGAATAACCGTGGAGGAACACAAGTAAGGGTCCTCCGTCTGAATATGAGAACTTGTAAACTCAAATTACAGCATGAATCACTATCTATAATACCTAATACCACCCAATACCTAATACCACTCGTATTAGACATTTACGAACACAGATCCGAAGTGACACTTCGTGGTGGTCGCGAGGCTTTGCCAATCACTGCGAGGGACTTGCATGTCGATACATGCACAACCGAATTGTGTTATGTGTCTTTTTCACATTAATTGGTCATCGTCATAATTTAGAGACATATAAACCAATATTGGATTTGTGTTTCCCAATTGAATGCTGAGTCAGCCTGCCACCTTTTGGACATATCAGAGAAATTAGCAGATATATATATATACGAAAACTGTTCATGAGATGTGTAAAGCTGAAATTTTTCCCACAGATTTAAGTGCATCACAGTGAGGGATCCACACGATTGTGACAAACTCAGTACTGAAATACATCCAATGATGCTAAGATTTTATTTAACATTTTCTGAATTGGATCACATCCAGTTGATTCCAAATTCAATTGTGATGAATTTAATATAATTATATGTTTTAGTGATGACAGAAAAGTGTATCATGTAAATCATACACAAACACTTGAGTCTTAGTTGTGACTTAGCTGTTCAACAATGTTGGACGTCGCTGTATGTCAGGACCATGCTGCCCTCTAGTGGTCAGTAAACACAGCTGCACGCTTCACGGATACACGTCACGAAATAGCTTCTGGGATTGATGGAGATGCACAGAATAACGTTTATATACATAGATATTCTAAATGTCGAAGGCACTTGCAAATGACAAGGTAGTACAACATGTAAAAAATACTTTCATTAAATATTATTTGTTCTTCACAACATTTTATGAATGATCCTGGTGTGATAGTATTGAAAATAAATATGAAACATGTAAATCATACACTCTAAACAAAAAATAAATCAGTTTGAATAAAAATCCAACACTCTTACTATGCGTTTGTACAAGATATTGAAGCTGATTGCAAGAGGGAGCCTCAAAGTGCATATGGAGTATCTAATGAGGGGATGTACACATGCAGCTTGTACATGTGTGCTGTAGTTGCTCTCTCTGTGTGACAGAGAAGATAAAGTAGAAGTTAATCACTTTATTATTTAATAGGAAAATGAGAAAACATTCAGATCCTCATTTTACATTGTGTTAAAATGTACTGTTGAGTAGAAATGTTTTAGTTTAATGAGTGGAGTTTTCCAGACACATTAGTAATGCTGGTATATGAATTCAAAGATGTGAAGCAAAAGATGGCAGGAATCTATCAGGCCAAAGTTGCCATTATCTTCAACCTAACCTTAAGGAAATATACATGTTGACTTATTTCATTCTACTGTATTGATTCGATGTGATAACGGGTGCTGCTATGCAAACTATATTGAAACTATAAAGGGGCCCCTCACAGTGTGCAGATCCTCGGCACATACACTCTAATTATCATTTTGATTATGAAGGCTTCAAGTCGACAGGGCCAATTGCTCCCACAGTGTTTAGCAACAATGCATTCAACTGTGGATAAGAAGTTATTATGGATATTTATCTAAAATATTTACTACAGATCCTATTTCAATAGCAAATATGTGATTATGATGCTTACATTGTTAATTTATTTGTTAGAAAATACCTACTCATCTTGAATTCAACATATTTATGTATATATTTTATTGTAAATACAGTAAGTCTGTGAGACCTACTACAAAGTGCCCTATAATCTATGTAATTGAGCGCACAAGTAATGTTTTTTATTAACCTTTATTAAACACAATCATTTCTGATAGAAGTTCAGATATTTTTTCCTCCTTTTCTGAGTTAGTGCTCATAGTATTTGGAGGAGCCCACGATGCTCGGGCTACAGTATGATGTTTACAGAGACCGCTCTGGATCTATAACAGGGGCCTGCTGTTGCCAGTGGAGGCTTGAGTCCCCTGTTCAACGCAATGTGATGCATGCTGGGTAGTATTGGTAATTCGTACTGTGAGACAGAGGAACCTTTGGCAGCAGTTTTTTTTTCTTTCTTCTCTTTTTCAAACACTGAATTGAAATTCTTGTTGCATTCTCTGCTCGCGAATGCTGATCTGGATGGAGAAACAATCTCCTCGATGTCTTTATTCTGAGTGAAGCACGCGGCCAACTCAAAGGGAAAAATGCAAAGTCTGCTTCGGTGTCATTCTCTCACTTCTGAGGAACAGTATCTGAAGAATATCCGAAGTCCTCCATGAGAGCATTGCTGGAGCAGCTGGTATGGGCAACGTGGTCCCACATTTTCCAGCCTGTTTATGGACTAAATAAATAAAAAACTCTCTTTTTATATATTTTCACGATGTATGTCAGCAGAAACAGTCAAATTTGACAATATGACAAGTATCCCTTTTTAAATAAATGACACATCAGTGCTTTTCTTTTGAAGCAAAAAAATAAGGTTAAAGGTTAAACAACACTTTACAGGAAATCAATAAAACAGCTTTCATTATTGATTTTTTTTTATCATATCCAAAAGATGTTTTATTAATTTATGGTATATTTTTTATGCTTTCTCCTGACAAGTCCAACAATTTCTGATATCTTAAATAGAGGATATGGAACCTGAGCAAAGTGTGTTCTACCTGTGTAATGCTAGCTGGATGTGGTTGTTTCATGGAATGCCAGTTATCTACATGAGGCCTTAATATGTCCAAATATATATATATATATATATATATATATATATATATATATATATATATATATATATATATATATATATATATATATATATCTTTTAGGAGTAATTCTGGTTAATTACAGTTTGGCTTCTATTGTTGTAACTTTGGCCATTAATTTTGATTTATCATGGGGACATTGTTACCTGTGTATGACCCCCCCCCCCCACACACACACACAGACACACACACACACACACACACACACTCTCACACACACACACACACACACATCCTCTCATTTATTCCCCCATTTTGCATGGGAAAGCCACATGATTCAAATGTATTTATTTATCCTCCTGCTCTTGTTCTTTTTTTAACATCAATGTACATATTACCCAGAAATCATCATTGCATATGTGTATGACAAAATAACAAAAGAAAATAAGTAATATCATTAAGTGAAGTAAATACTATTCATGTCATTTCAATTAACTTAGCCTAATTCTCTAAAGCTTATATAGCGTAACCATGTGTCTCAGCAATTGGTTTGATGAGTATTATTTTCTTTATAACTAAAGAATTGCTGGCAAGAAAACACCCACAAGTCTGTAATGAACCAGAATAATTACCAGCAGACACACTGGAACACATCGACTCAAGTTCAATTAAGCAGCACTCAACTCGCAGCTGTGAAATGTAGTCAGTGAAAAAACAACTGGGCCGAAGATGGAGATGTGAAACCTTTAATGGACAGACACCGAGAGGAACAAAATGCATGCCACCACGTTCATATTCAAAAGGCACTGCGTCTTTCCAGTTGGCTGCATGTGCTGCTGTTCTCTGTACGTTGGGACATTGTGATGCACACTACTACATCTTTACACACGCAGACTATTGTTCTCAACTCTACCACAAAAGGACACAATGGAATCACACATTTACAGTGCACTTGCAGTTGAAGGTGGGAAGAGGAACACCGTACAGAAAGAGAAAAGAAAATGCTCCGACTCGATTGTTTACCTTTTCACATCCCAAGCAGGACGCCAGGAGAGAACCTTTTTTAAAGTTTCTACATTATTCAGAGAAGGCTTGTGTCGCAATATTAAAACACTTTCAATAGTCGAGCGAAGAGGCGAGAGACGAGCCCAACGCGTCTGTGAATTGGGGTCTCGTTTTAATAATCTCCAGACATTATTCCAGAACATTCTCCGTCGACCTTGTGCCGAGAGTGACGCAAGTGAAACACTGTCCTAAAACCTACAATATATGTCACGTCGCTGCAGGAACACACACACACACACACACACACACACACACACACACACACCTACTAAAAGATTCATCTGCAGGACGGTGGAAGCGGCGAAGTGAAGCAAACGTTCTCCGACGAAAGAGAAATACGACGGCTGATGGAAACGGATGTTTTTGGTCAGAGTTCTCTGGCCAATCAGTGACAAGCGATGAGCAACAGTGGTGAGCGCAGAGAAGGCAACAATGGCTATGAACCACGGGAGAAGCTGGAGGCTGAGCGTGATATCCCAGACCAATTGCAGGGCAGTGGAAACCGAATCTCAGTGAGTTTGACCAACATCACCGCTATAGGGCGGGTTCAAAAAAAAAAGAAGAAGAAGAAGACGAAGGTCTGCTTCTCAGTTCAAACCTGCTGACTGGAATTGTTTTCGATAAAAACACACGTGACCTTTTATTTCGTCCCTGTGAAGCCCCCCAGACCTGTGAGTTAAAGGGCTGTTCCGAAAATGTTTAAAGGAGACCTGGGGGAGGGTGAGAAGTGAGTGTGTTTGTGTGTGTGTGTGTGAGAGAGAGAGAGAGAGAGAGAGAGAGAGGAGTTAAAGGTGTGTGCGCTAACATTGATAGAGAGTAAAACGATCGACTGTATTGACGATGCAGAACGTGTTTTTTTGAGACGTCGACGGAGGATTCTTAATTTCTAGTTCATTTCATCGCGAGCGCCACAGAGAGCGAGACAAACGCTCGGTCCTCGTCGACTTGTGAGGTCAAAGAAAGACCAAGAGGAACTTGACCTCTCCTGTAGTTTCGTGTCCAGACACAATAGCGTGCCATGTTACCGGTACATCTCTTCATATAACTTAAATCAACTTTTTCTACATGGCTGCAGAAGAAACAGTTGGCATAATTTACTTCCTGTCGCATCCTTTTTCCCCCTCATTGGTTCAGTGGAAACAATGTATTTATCTACCAGCGCTCACGTGAACACACCTGGTAGATTTTGGTATATTTGGTCACGTGAGGAACGAAAGTGAGACGCGTGGATTTCGGAATAGTGTCTCCTTCAAATTCGTTTTTTTTAAGACATCCCAACTTGAAATGGTGTGACTTATGCAGTCTGGGAAATTGGACAAATGTGGCCCCTAAAAAAAGGATCACAACTGTAATATACTATTTGAGCATTTCCTTACCCCAAACCCTGTTGCTCGTATACAGCAACAGCAAATACAATGTGAAAGAAACAATATCATCCAGATCCCGCTTTTTAATCGACACATTAAAACTTTAATGAACGCACCTGCAAAGTAACAAAATCATTTCTTTCCTCATGTATTCGGCAGAACCATTTACTAATATACATGTACTGTATAGACAGATTTTTTTAGGGAGACAGGGTTAAAACCCCTAAACCTAGACTTTAAGAGCTCCCGTTTGTACTAGTTTGGAGGATTCCTCGGGCCAGAACCTCGAGGAGGAAACATTTATGAAAAAAATACAAATAAAAAACATCTAAAAGAGGAACCAAATGACAGCAACATGTACAGGAATACAGTAACTTTGCAAAGACAGGCATGCTAATGTTCTAATCTCTGGAAATAACACATTGAAAATGCTAAATAGGCAGTAACGTCTGCACATTGTTTAAAACACAACAAAATATCAACAAAAGGAGGAAAGACCCATAATTCATTAGCACGCTGATGACCATACTGCGTAGAGAGTAGTAGTATCGGTACTTGTACCAAGTCTTGCATGTGTGTACATCATGAGGGCAGTAAAGCTACACTCCAACCATGGTTATCTACAGGAGGAAAAAAACACTTTCCGTATTTAACAGTTGATCAATTTAACAAAACGTACGAGAGAGAGAGAGAGAGAGAGAGAGAGAGAGAGAGAGAGAGAGAGGGGGTGAACTACAAGTATGAATTCCGCTTTTTTTCTTCTGTCACAAATAAGCAAAAGGAAACTGACGTAATAGAGACTACGGCATGTGAAGGAGGGTCTCTACATTGCTCTGGTCAGAAGACGTTGTAGAAAAGACACCGTGAATAATTATTTTTTTTTGTCATATTTTTACGTTGCTTTTTTTTTTCCTGATGCGATGGGGGGTGGTGGTGGGTGACATTTCTTTGAGGACCCTCTTCCCCACCCCCCCCTCCTCTCCGCCATTTAACCTTAACCCCCCCCCGCCGCTCTCAGGTGAGGAGATTTACGCTTTGCTCTCGTTGCCGTTCGTCTGGGGAGCCTCGCTGGGAACCGTCTTCACCTCGGCCGTGGCGTTCTTCACCTCCGTCTCGCCTTCTTTCGTGCCGCCGTCCTTCGCGGCCTTGCCGCTGCGGGGAGATGAAGGAAAGGAGCGAGAGAGAGAGAGAGAGAGAGAGAGAGAGAGAGAGAGAGAAAAAGGAGGGGAGATTCCGTTAACAGCGAATCACCATGTCTCTCTCTCTCTCTCTCAAAGCTAAACTGTCTGCTCTGAGCTGCCTTTTGTGTCATTTATTCAAAGAAAGAGAAGAATGAAAAAAAGGGGGTTGGTGGTGGTGGTGGTGGTGGTGGTGGGGGGGGGGGGCATGCAAGATGCTTTGAGGGAATTTGTTTTCCCTTCTGGAACTGAATGCATTTCACACATAACGGGATCACGCTCGCTATCCTAGCCAGACATCAAATAAGAGTACATGGATGTCACAGCTATTTTCAAGGAACAATGCACGCTGATGTGGAATGAGTCGCAGTACAGTAGGCACAATGCACGGAGGGATGAAAGACTGAGGCACAACCTACAACACACACACACACACACACACACACACACGGGAGGATTACACGCCGTCTGGGCCGAACGAGACGCAATCCAAAGAGACACTAAAGCCACACTTTGCCTAAGTGAAACATGTTCTGCTGTTAGCACATGCACCGTGGTGCAAAGCGTTTGTCGGGATGTGCGGCTGCATTCGGAGAACGTTGACGCGTCACATGTTCCTTCTTCTGTGCTCGGCTTTCAAATAGCAATTTAAAATCAATGCACTTCCCTTTCTTTTTTTTTACCCGCTGACACGTATTCATGCTCTCCATGCGCCCGACAAATCGGAGCCACGGGGACGTTTTCTCATCCCCAATGTCACTTTAAATTGTCCGTTATTTGTCCCCCCCCCCCCCCCCGACAAAAAAAAAAGAGAAGCTTGCAAATTCATTCGCAATGACCGGGTCCGGGCCCACAGGTGGCGACCCGTTCTCATCTCCCAGCTCGCCAAATGACGCCGCATTGTCAGTGCCCTTCGACGTAAGAGATTGGTGCGCCAGGTTTCGAAACGATAAAGCTAGAGGGGGCACTGGCTATGCGTCAGCATTTGAGAGGTTTGCGAATGAGATCGGTTCATCGGTTTATTAAATCTGATGTTAACCGCAATTATACTATTTAAGTAACTGGATTACTTTCCATTACTTTGACCCAAATACCAAATGTGAAAACATAGAAAGATAAAAAAAAAAAATAAGATCAGAATGCATCTGCTTTTCAGCTGTGATGCTAGTGAATGCTTGTTTGAAAACATAGAAAGATAAAAAAAAAAATAAGATCAGAATGCATCTGCTTTTCAGCTGTGATGCTAGTGAATGCTTGTTTTGCTCTGTACTGTTAAAATGCCGTATGCTTTCTGTGTATTCTTTAAATTGTTCCTGTTTTCACGATGTAAAGTGCCTTTTAGTACCTTTTTAAGTTCTATACAAATACAATGTATTAGTATTATTATCATTAAGATTACTTGGATTCAAAACTTAAGTATTAATGTTGACATGTTTCATATTATTATAAGCAGTATTGATACTTGGAAGCCTTTTTGCCACCAAGGAGTGCCTGTGTATAAGTTAAGGAGAAGTTTCTTATCCAATATACTTGGGAGAAGTTTGCCTTCAGGGCTTTCTGCCAGAAATCTCCGAAGGTTGAGGCAACAAACCTGCTTAGGTCTGCAAGATCATTGAATAAACGCTCCCTGGCAGAAAGCCCTGAAGGCAAATGTCATCCATGAGCATCCTTTATCGTCGCTACCTGCTGGAGCAAAAAGCGGCAGCAGAGGAAAACATGTAGGCAGACTGTACACTGGGAACATATGCTGCTTTGTTTTGTTAAGTACGGAAAGAAAATTGCCATAAGTGTCTCTGGCTGCAAACATAATCAACGCTTTGCGCATTTAATGTGGGCGAATGGCTTTGTTCAGTAAACCACACACACACACACACACACACACACACACACTTTACGTGATGTTTCCCTTTTGCTACTTTACAAACTAAATAACAGAGACATTTCCTCCAAGTGAAAGCGTTTCTTACACTGCCGCTGAAGGCCATTGTGCGAGACTTGCGTCATGTCGTGTTAAAGTGTGCACATCGGTATATCGTTTTTGGTACGTGAAATGTCTTTTTATTCTGCTAGTAATCCCCATTTCTTGTATATTTTTTTCCATCATACTGAGAATCCATCTTCAACCCTCTCTTCTATCACTTTTAAACTGCAGCATCTATTAACTAAGTCATTCGTGTCAACAGGCATCATCACAGAGATGAAGGATACGTTACTTTATTACTTCAAGCACCCTTTTAGAACAATCCAGGATTTTGTGAGAGGCTGTTACATAATTCAAGATAAATTTGAAGGCACACTAACTGATTTAAAGCTGCTTTTAAAAGACTTATTTCAATATGATGTGTATCCTGTGGAAATGCCCTGTCTCTACTCGCTTTCCCCACAAGAAGCATGACAAGACATTCCATGGATGGAGAAGGATCGCCACATGGTGGTGGAGCGTCGCTTCGGTACTGTCAAAGAGTTGGTCTAGAGCACGTCAGATCTACCCAACTAGATATCGCCACCATTGATTCATTCGCCCGAACAACGCACCAGTATCCTGTTTTAACTAGCTTCATTGGTAGCATGCAGCATTTTTTTTTTTTATTTAATTTTTTTTTATTATACCTTTTATGTTGTTGTTGTTTTACTTATTGTTATGTATATACAGTATATATATATTTTTTGTGGTTTCCTTAGTTATTGTCTTTACATAATGTGTACCCTCACCATTTGACTGTGTAATATGTTGTCAATCCTTATTGTGAGGTACATATTGTACTATAAGTCTTGTTTTGTCATTTCTAAAATAAATCATATATAAAAAAAAAGAGTTATAAAGAAATATCTCTCCAATGACAAGTTTAGTTCTATCAGGTGATGTGGAGCTGACAAGCGCCCTGTTTACAACAAACTCTCAACTTCACCACCAACATCGAGTGGGCAAAGTGGAAGTTGAAGGAGTGTGGGGGGGGGGGGGGGGAGGGGGGAGGAGTGATTATCAGTAAGCTTCTGTAATTCAACTCGGCCAGGAATCAGGCACATCTGCACCAAAAAAAGCCCTGGGGCAAACACTCCCTACATTACCCTTCAAAGCAGCGCTGACTTCAGCGAGGGCTTTCTGCAGGGATTCAAACAGAGAAGATTCATTTGAAATGGTCCGAAAAAAAAAAGGCCACAGAGCAGTGGCGGTGCTGCCGGAGGTATTTAATTTGCTTGAACGAGCTAATTTGGTGAGCTAATTTTTTCGGTGAGCTAATTTTTCTGTCGCTATGTAACAGAAAAGGCCTTCAGTGGAGATCCACACGCAAAGATGTTTATGTTACTCTAAGGTACTTTAAGGTATGTTTATGTTACTCTAAGGTACTTTAAGGTATGTTTATGTTACTCTAAGGTGAAGAAGAATTTCTCCCTTTGTTGTGCAGCGAGACTTCTTCTGTCTCCACAGACTCCAGCTGGGACAACGTAAACTCCGCTAGCTACATATTTTTTTTGGCATATGTCTGCTGTTCACTTCATAACTGGCATCCACTGACTTATGAGGCATTCATACACACATGGTAGATGAACATCAGAAAAATGCTAAATTCACACTTGCGAATATTTTATATAAATACTATTCATACTTGCAGCAATGCCAATTTGTGGCAGTTGCGACACTTTTTCAAAGCATCCTATAGATTGCCTCAGGAAGAGGACCAACTTTTGAAACGAGGTGTTTTAAAAAGCGACCAGCCGAATAATCAGAGATAATGTGGGTGGAGCTGTATGGCAGGAGAGACGTTGACTCCGTCAGGTGAGCAAACAAACATGAGGAGGGTGGAGTTGAGATGATGAAGACACTAGTGGCATCCCGACGTCTTCGTGCCGTGTGTGTCATCCATCTGCATGGACGACCACTGACATTCTTAAAAAGGAAAAGTCCACCCTTAAATGTTCTTAATGTTCAACCCTACAAGCAAAACAACTGTTAGGTGTTCCCAAATGCTGCAACGTCACTGGCTAGGCATACGGCTCTTGCATATGTACAGACTGTTGCATGATTTCTGGCTGCAGTGAGGCGTAATGAGGCCGTTGTTGGCGGAGACGTTGGTCTCTCTGCCTCTGGATCTTTTCCTGCAGCGTCTAATACTGACAATCCAAGATAATGCACATGTTGTTGTTATTAACGCAACATTATTTTTGCACACTTGAGTTCCTTCACTATGTTGTTAAGATGAAAACATCTCTTGAACTCAGCTACAGTCCAGGATTGTTTCAGGCGCTCTGCAACCTGGTCTTGTTTCTGAGGATTTCTCCTTTAAATTGTATACAAAAAGTATAACGATAGTGCCTCATATTTAAACATAAATTTCCAATAACTTGTAACACAATAAATATTTATCTTGATGTGGGTAATCGGAAGTGTAATGCCAATAATAATTCATTATTTTTAACCTATTCACCAGGGGTGTCTCACACTTTGTCTTGCTTATGGTTAAATATAATTAATTATTTAAATGCTGCAATATAATAGAAATCGATCAAAAGTTTGGAAGTTTTTAGAAAAATAAAAGCTGCCGTGTTCGTTTGAGTACCTGACACCCCCCCCCCCAAAAAAAAAGCAGCGTCTGCATTTGAGGGTGAACCTTCCCTTTCAGAATGACACCCTTGCGGGCTACAGGGATGCTATCGGAGGTGGGGTGACAAGGTGAGGAATGGGGGTAGTGAAGTGTTCATACTCATTGTGGGCTGCTGTGGTGGAGTCTGTGCACGGGGCATTGTGCGCATCCTTGGCCGGGCCGTCTACTCGTAAGTCCTTATTCTGGGAGCTGTCGGGGGCTTTGACTGTGTCACGCACGGCCTCTGGGACGAGGGGCGCCGGGCTGGACGAGGGGGGAGCTTTTGGGATGTCGCTCAGGTCGACCAGGGGCCCGACCTCAGGCTGGCTGTTAGCGTTAAGCGGACTGGAATGGGTCGCGGGGCTGTTTTGGGGGGCGGCTTTGGCCGGGCTGGAGGCGCTGATGGTCAGCGCGGTGCTCTCGCTAGCAGGACTGCTCTGCGCCGTGCTAAGGCTCTCGGCGACTGAGTTAGTGGCGGCGGAGGGGAGCAAGTTTACCACCGGTGAGGTGGTGTCTGCAGCAGCGGGCCTGTGCGGTGGGGAGTAGAGGGAGGAGTGAGCACACAGAGCCACAAGAAAAAAGTGAGGTAAAGAGAGAAAAAGGACAGCGAGGGGGGCGAGACGGAGAGTGCAGGTCAGAGCATAAACAAGGCAGAGCGAGTAAAAGTAAAAGTAAAGTAAAAGTACAGTAAAAGTAAAGATCTACACAATCCAAAAGGTTAGCAACTAAATATTTGTGGAGGGGTAAAACAAATAATAAATAATACAACCGTACACTACAGAAAGGATGTGAGAGTTTTGGAACTAGGATGCGTATATGGTTTTACTTAAAGGAACACAGCTGGTGTGAAAGGGTTCATTGGACTACATTTGGTTGGTGTTGAGTCACTTGTTTGATTATTCAGTCATACAGATGTGTACACTTCTGTATTGGGGATGTCCTTCATCAGGGATGTAATGTCAGGGAGACATTTTCCCAAATACTATTGGGAGAGCAGCATAACATGAATTGATATAACAGTTGTTAAAAAGTTTTTGTAACAAAAGTATGCTTTTTAAAGTCAACATTACGATTTAAAAGTTGAATATTTATTTGTATCAAAATTCAGCCCATATATGGTCATGCATACAGACATGGGCGGTTGCTAAATGTTGATCTGGTCTAAATCTGTGACAAATAGTCTTGTAATGTACAGTATAATCGTGCACCCATGTCATACACATGGAGAGAGTGCAAAAGGGGACATCAATACGAATGAATCCCATGGTGGCGGTACGACCCGGTGGTCTTTACCCATGAGCAATATGGAGATCTAGTTTGGGCTTAGCCACAATGATTTGGTTCACCTCCCTATGAAGAAACCATGCAGATAGACCGACGTTTAGGACACTCCCCAGACGGGGGTGGTGGTCCTGGTCCATACTCACTCAGGTCCTGTCAAGGGCGTGGTCTCGTTGGGCTCAGCGGGACCCCCTCCTTGGTTTGGGGTTTGTTCTTCCTCTGTTCTCACCTCAACAATCGGCTCCTTAGACTCATCTTTCCTGTTGTCAGAGGGACAGTTAGCGAACTGACACGCTCACCGTGTTTCCTATTAATATGTTAAACATCGTCAGGTCCCAGGAGAGCGCGAGACGCGCAACTGCTGGCGTCCCGCGTACCAGCGCGACAACAATCTACCTCTGTGACACACGTTACACGTGTTACAGGAGAGTCGACTTCAAGGGAAAGCCTGGCGATCAGAAACAACGGGGCTAAAACATGCAAAAAGCCCAGCACACACACACATTCTTAAACACACACGCACACACACACGCATGCAATTGCACACACACACACACACACACTCTTTTATTCCCCCATTTGATCGCCCTCCACCTGCCGGCAGGCTTCCCCCGGGGGCCTGTCTGTCATCCTCGCGCTGCTTCTCACCCGACTGTGCCGAGCTTTAAAGTATTTTCCCGCTGTGACTGACATCTTCAGATCTGAGGTGCCAAATATCATCTCTGTACATATTTAATGTGAGCCATTTAGTTGAAATATCTATTTGTTGTTGAAGTTCACAGCTGGCGCAGCGAGAGACAGCGAGAGACATATTGAGTCAACATATTGAACTGAATTTTGATTAAACAAAGTCCAACATGAAATACATTAATTTAGACTTGATTCGATGTTTACAAAGGTGTCTGTTGAACACATTTCCGAATATTTTAATGTTAATGCATTCTTTTAACAACATTATGACCATTTAAAGCTGTTCACTTTAACACTTTTGAAGACGGAATATCACATGGCATGGATCTAAGCATCCCTGCACTATTAATATAATAATAATAATAATAATAATAATAATAATAATGATGATTATGATAATAATAATGATAATAATAATAATAATAATAATAATAATAATAATAATAATAATAATAATAATAATAATAATAACTAGAGAGCAATTTTTGAAAGCCGCATTTCGAGGTCTATGTCATCTGGCTATTTTCACCAATCCTGACACGCTTGCCAAATTTGGTGAGTTTTGGGATATGATACGAACCCCCAATATGCCCCCAATGTAGAAAAATAAGAAGCGGAATAATAATACCCCTAACAATTTCAATAGGGTCCTCTCGGACAGCTTCGCTAATAATAGGTAACGCTATATGATAACTGTATGCTAAGGACCTGTGTGCTTTGAGTGACAGGCTTGCGTGGAGGCCACCGATTTTATTTTATTTTGAAAGACACTTTAAGAGTCGGCTATTTTTATACTACACTATAGTTGCAAGCCTGCTTTACCAATGACAACATTAACATCCCAATTACTATCAGAGTTAACATGAATTACACATGCACCCTCCTAACCATGCTAGCTAGATAGCGCTAGCTGGTGACTAAGCATTTGTTAACGGTCTCGGGACTTCAGTTTGGTACGGGTGAGGGGTGAGAGTCTGTTCATTCTGTGGGTTTTTTTAGTATTAGAAAAAAATCTTCCACACTAAACAGTCACACGATGCCCGGTATACATTGAACAATAATCAGTGTAGCTTCAAATTAGACAATCGAACGAGATTCGTCACTTACGTGAATGCAGCCTGGCCCTCTTCAAGGTCCTTGCCCTTCGCCCCCGGCCCGGCCTTCCCGCAGAAGTTCACAGCGATGCACATGAGGAGTCCACACTTGTTGAGGCAGTAGCAGGTGACGTCCACGGCCACCAACAGCAGCAGGAACACGACGATGAGGATGCCCACGATGGCTCCGGTGCTCAGGCCTGAGCCACCGACCGCGGCGTCTGAAGGACAAGGACGGGGGGCACACGAGCAAAAACAGGCAGGAAGAAGAGGAGGAGAAGAGGAGTTAGGGGAGAGGAAAGGGTCCAACATGAGGGAGAGGGGATAGAAAGAAAATTAGAAAGAGAGAGGGAGAGAGATGATGAGGAATGCAGGTCGAGCTTTTAATTCACGGCATCAAGTGTCACAACCTCAAGTGTGTCGTTCTTACAGCGGGAAGTTCAGGCGAGAGACGTCAGAAAATGAACACATTGAAAATGTGTTAAAAACCATCCCTTCCATCAGAGCTGCTTGATATCTACAGGGTTCTTACACATGTTGACCGATGGATTTCCATGACTTTTCCATGACTTTTCCATGATTTTAAAACAAATTTCCATAACCAAACTGAAATCTCGGTATAAACATGAACAATTTAGAAAATGTGGCGTATTGAGAGCGTACGCCGGCATACATTTTGAGAGTCTTTCTTTAAAAAACATATTAATTATTTCAAACTTGGCATAAATGAACACTTGATAACAAATTTCCATGACTTTTTCAAAACTTTTATGATTTGAGTTTTTTCCATGACTTTTCCAGGCCTGACTTTAAACCAAATTTCCATGACCAAACTGAAATCTCGGTATAAACATGAAACATGTAGAACATGTTGCATATTGAGAGCGTACACCGGCTAACATTTTGAGTGTTTTCCGTTAAAAAAAATATATGAATTATTTTAAACTCAGCATAAATGAACATGTGGCTATAACACATTTCCATGACTTTTCCAATACTTTTATGATTTACGTTTTTTCCATGACTTTTCCAGGCCTGGAAATGACCATTTTAAAATTCCATGACTTTTCCAGGTTTTCCATGACCGTACGAACCCTGTATCTACTCTTGAAAATCATCATGTCCGACACACTTGAGGTGTTCAATTTCACAGACAATCATAGAGCTTTCAGGGAAGAAGTGTAGTTGGGTGGTGGTGTACTCTATACAAACAAACATTATATCACACTGTACCTTTTTAACCCTTCAAACTTGATTGTTTTGTGCGTCACAGGGCTTCCATGTCACTTTCACAATAGTCGGATGTCCTTTGAGGCTTTCATGTCTCAGTCGATGAAAAATATGAATATCTGAACCACATTTCACGGCAATCCATCCAGTAGTTGTTTTGACATTTTGTCAGAGGCTTTTCAATGATAATGTGCACTCAATTCAGCTATTCCTCATGTAATGTATTGAAAACAAGCCTTGAAAGCCTGCTTCACTGTAAAGAGGTATGTAAAGTTAAAGGATTCTGACTCCTTGTCAAGGTAAAAGAAGACTTTAGTGTTGGACATGCATCTCGACCTTGAGGTTTCTCAGGTTCAGTAATCTAACATCAACACGCTGTAAATGCAGTGTAAATACTACATATTATAATCCATAGATTACACAGCATTTTTAGAATGTTTTTGGCCTTTGATCAAAATGCATCCTACATCAATTACATCTACCATTCTTGTGGGGATGCATTGCATCACAATTACCGAGGTATTCTTGGAAGCATCAATGTTCTTAGCCTAGAAAATATTCTTTAGAGATAATTTCGAGGATGTGGGTCAGAAGCCAGCTCTCCCCTTCCCACGTTTACACACCATACAAAGAGAGAATTTAGGGAATATTTTTTACAGCTGCTTCAAAACTTTCCGAGGGAACGTGAAGGTTAAAAAGGTTTATCTGAGCAGCTGTTTATCTCATATGCAAGCTGTCAATATAGTTATAATTCCACCTTGAGGGCAACGTGCAAATGTGGGATATTTTCTCAGTCAGATTATTCCACATGCAGTTTATAGACAAGACGGAAAACACAGGATTTGGAGGTCCGAAGGCTGGCTTAAGTTACGGTGACAAATAGCTCCTCCTATCATTCGTTTTTGGCATTTGATGAACATTTAAAGGATGAAATAAAATGCTAGCCAAATGTCCATCTTTGATCTTTGCATGCAACCCGCCAGTGCATTTTAGCAGGGAAAGCTCAATAATTCTTTGAGGAAAAAAACTGAGGATTCATGCAATGTTGTCTTTGACCCCTGTAAAGTTTACTTGTTCTATGATCACTTTTGAAAATAAGAGATTGAACCGTCTAAAAATGCACACCATGCAGCCAGACTTTCACTTCATGAGGATAAAACACAAGCTACTTACCACAATGCTTCAAACTGGGAAAAAACAACATGTTTGGTACAATGCTTACTCACAGTGCACTATTGATGTGAATGGTTTTCAACACGTTCTCTTTATTCTTATTCCGGAGGTTAATGATATCGCAAAGAGAATTATGAAGTATCTTTAAGAAGTTTCCTGAGGAGTTTGAATGTGATTGGTTGTCTCTAGGTTGTTGCTCCATGTGCTTCAAACAAGATTGCATGAAGTTGAATCTCTTCAACTTACCCACATTCATGGTTCTTACACATGTTGATCCATGGATTTCCAGGACTTTTCCAGGACTTTTTCATGACTTTAAACCAAATTTCCAAGACCAAACTGAAATCTCGGTATAAACATGAAACATGTAGAACATGTTGCATATTGAGAGCGTACACCAGCTAATATTTTGAGTGTTTTCCGTAAAAAGAATATATGAATTATTTTAAACTCAGCATAAATGAACATGTGGTTATAACACATTTCCATGACTTTTCCAAAACTTTTATGATTTACGATTTTTCCATGACTTTTCCAGGCCTGGAAATGACCATTGTAAAATGCCATGACTTTTCCAGGTTTTCCATGACCGTACGAACCCTGCACATTGTGCGGCCGGTTGGCTTTTCAGCCTTTGAGTATTCGTGGGTGGAATATTTTTCAAAGTTGCCGCCTCAAAGTTGTCCAACTAAGGACATTGAGGTAGAAACGGATGCACAGCTGGCTTTTAAAAGCCCCTTTACAGTTTAAACATTAAGACTTTTTTCCTTTTTCTTAAAAGGATAAGTCTCTCTTACATAGGTTAGCGAGGCTCTGCTTGAGGCACGAGAGATTGTGGCTATCACTTTCCAAAGGATCAAGGGCACGTCTATGAATCTATGTAAACCAATAATGCCCACGGCCCTGAGGGTGGGGATAAGGAGCAGGAAATAGAATGAAGGCAATATATGTTTTGCAGGTCTGTATCACAGCACCTCCATTATGAATGCTGCATATTGTCCTAAAACCCAGAAATATGTTAGTACTTTTACCGGAGACTCCTTTTTCTTATGTTTGTTTTGGTTTGAAGCCTGAAATGAGGTCTGTGGGTAACACAAGCTGAAGCAATTTTAAAGTGTTGTTCTACGACTAAAGAGAGCAGTAGAAGTCCTACTCGGGAATATTGAAGCTTAAACATTTGCTTACAAGTGAGACTACAAAACGACATCACTCCGCCCCGACAGCCTTGTTGTGTAGACTCATAAAACGTGTAAGTATCATCAGGAATTTGGGTTTGCCACAGAGCTCATTTTTTAATCAAAAAAAACGAGAATCCCATTGATGAATCCCATTGGCTTTTTGCAGTCGGAACGAGCGTGACACGAACTTCGGACAGCTATACATCATCCCTGCAGTGCTATATAGATATAGTACAAAGTACACATTTTTTTTATATAATTCATGTGCCAAGAGGTCTGGAGCTGCCGCCCTGGCACATGAATATTAAGAATAATATTAGGAATAATTCATCTTAGAAGAGAAAGAGGAACCAGTTGTTCCACTGCCTTCCCTATCAGATTGTGATGTAGCAAGTAGGTCATTACACTCTTGCTTGTGTATTTTAAAATTACAAGAATAATAACAAACAGAGGATGATTAAAGACCCAGTGGAATTAATTTCTAATCCCTGCGTTAATGGTTCTGCTATCTCCTCGTATCTCATCTGTCTGCATGTAAAGCATCGAACCTTTTTCAAAGACTCATCCTGCACTCGGGGAAAGAAACCTGCATACGTTATCCAATCAAATGGGATTTGGGTGCGACTAGCTAAACACTTTCATCATTTAGAACCACACTTGACAGTTAACACTTGACTGAGTCATTATAAGTGCAAATTTTGACTTGACATCAATGAATTCTCATGATATCTCAGCGTATGTACTGATGCACACGCTCAGACCACTAACCTTAACCGTGGCTTCCATTATTTGCGTACAGCTATTTATTTCTCATTGGTCCAGTTTATTTGACACATTTATCAGTGACTGATTAAAATCTCCAGACTTTACGAGTTGACAAGCACCACCTGAACGCAGCATTAAACAAGTAACCGAGACAAATCAGGGCAAATGACGACCACAGTTCTCCAGGTCTTTTGAAGTGGCGCGGTCACGTGACTTGACACATATTCACCCTTAAACAGGGTTCTTACACATTTTGATCAATGGATTTCCATGACTTTTCCATGACTTTTCCATGACTTTTCCATGACTTTAAAACAAATTTCCATGACCAAACTAAAATCTCTGTATAAGCATGAAAAATTTAGAAAACGTTGCGTATTTAGAGCGTACGCCGGCTTATATTTTGAACGTCTTTCTTTAAAAAAACATATTAATTATTTCAAATTCTGCGTCAGTGAACATGTGATTATAACACATTTCCATGACTTTTCCAAAACTTTTATTTACTTTTCCAAGCCTGGAAACGGCCATTTTAAAATTCCATGACTTTTCCAGATTTTCCATGACCGTACGAACCCTGCTTAAAATACAGATCGTGAACTTCTTGCCACCTCCTTGGAAGCCGCTGTGCCGCACACAAATACCAATTATTTCTCAAAGACGTTACGTTTACTGCACCTGTGTGCCAGAAAGTACGGGGCAATCTTGACATTTCCATTTGAAGTCACCATTGTCCCATCCTTTGCTATATACAGGGTTCTTACACATGTTGACCGATGAATTTCCATGACTTTTCTATGACTTTTCCATGACTTTTAACCAAATTTCCATGACCAAACTGAAATCTAGGTATAAGCATGAACAATTCAGAAAATGTTGCGTATTGATTGCGTACGCCGGCTTATATTTTGAGCATCTTTCTTTAAAAATCACATTCATTATTTCAAACACGGCGTAAATAAACATGTGATTATAACAAATTTCCATGACTTTTCCAAAACTTTTATGATTTAAGTTTTTTCCATGACTTTTCCAGGCCTGGAAATGACCATTTTCAAAATTCCATGACTTTTCCAGGTTTTCCATGACCGTACGAACCCTGTATATACTGTACACACTCCTTAATGTTCTCTTATAGCTGTGATCTGAATAGCGGGAGCGTGCCATCGCTCGGCGTGCTCATAGGTGACGACGGTGTTGCAGACAACACTTGTTTCTTTCCTCTGCCAATTGCTTCATTTGCATTTTAACAGGCACAATAAATCATGTAGCGTGCATTCGTTGCCGAGGGGGCTTCTCTCCCCGAGTGCGCTCGCTGAGGGGGAAAGCACAAATCTCGGTGTCAGGGTGGACGACAGAGACATTCCTCTTTACAGGCTTGTCAGGTACAGTACTGGAGCTGGTTCCCCAGGAGACTGCTGATAACAAACTGCATGTGATAAGCCTCAATTTCACTGAAAACCACACATTGCTAAGCAATCAATAGCTGGTCACTGTCCAACACAGACAATCTATCAGCCTCCTGTGCGAGTACATTGATGAAAAACCTTCATATTGGCAGTTAATTTACACATCATTATAGCACCAGGAGATTTATTTAAATGGATGCTAGTGATTGCAATGCTTGGTACTGTGTGCATGGAGACTTTAATATTTAACTTTTCAAACTCCTGCTCGAGCTTGCTGGCTCTATGTATTTTTATCTCATAAATAATCAGTTTCTAAAGGCAGTAAATACGTCAGGTTGAATCTAAGTTATAAAACAACTTCCATCACATCTATGGGTGATCGATTGCTGCATCTAATAACAACAAGGACACATCTAAATGGAACTAGAAGAAGACAAAATACCAATTTGAGGACCAATATGCTCGTAGAGAAAAGACGAGACGGTTTGGCCGAGGTGTAAAACCGGTCACATCATCGTCTTTGAGCTTCTAATATTTTAAATCATTGTAGTTTTGACTCGGGATAATTGCAGAGGGATCATCTTATTGACAGAAATGATGGAGCTGTGAACCACTCCTGAGCTGCGTCGTCTGTTGTAATCGTCGCTGGAAGAGCTCCCTATTTCTTCTCTGCTATGCATTATGGAGAATGCAATCGTGTGCATCAACAGCACACTCAAGAAATCATGCATGTTTTAGTACGCATCGAGACTCCTCTGAGTGTGCTTTGTTTTGCCACTCTTCCCGTTTAAAAACACTTCATACTGAAAATCTTCTCGGAATAATCTTTTTTTAGAATTGTGTCGTGCTCTGAAGCGTTGAAGACTGTCACATGACCGTCACATGACCTGAAGGGCTCTCATGGTGTAGGCCAGCCGACTGGTGTACATATCTGATGAAGCCTCTCACGTAGGGAAGGCATATTCACTCCGATCGCCACATTCCATTGAATCCAGTCAACCTGATGTTGACAAAAATCATCATTTTGTTTTGTTGTTTTGTTGTTTTTTTTTGGAGGGGAGGAGGGCATGTGTATATGTGTGTGTATGTATGTGTGTGTGTATGTATGATGTGTGTGTATACCGGTATATATGTATGTATGGGTGTGTGTGTATGGATGTAGGTGTAGGTATGTGTATGGATGTATGTTTGATGTGTATATGTGTATATGTGTATATATGTATATGTGTATGTATATATGTATGTATGTATATATATATATATATATATATATATATATATGTGTGTTTATGTCTGATGTCTTTGTAATTGTTTTATGTTCATATCACTAAACAAATAAATAAAAAAAAGTGGCAAAAAAAATCATTTTGAATATTTCCCTTAATGAATATTACATATTTGTTCATCCAGCTTGCATAATTTAGATATCGACACACACACAAATATAGACGATAGATGTGATAGTGTCATAATGTAAGAAGGGAGTTATGAGTTTTAAGGGGTTTCATTGAAAGTAAGAGTTGTAGATAGACCCCACATGTATGACCTTAACATGTTATGTTGTAATTAGGCTACTTTGCTGGCATTCACTATAAAGATGCTTGTATTGTTTTACTTTTGCTCCATCTGCTTCTCTCTTCTGGTATTGCGTTGACCTTATTTGAGTTTCTGCAACGCCTCCCATGTTTGCGTCGGCCACCGTGTGGCGCTGCTCCGCCAACAACGAGAGCTTCAGGATCTGTTTGGAGGAGCGATCCCAACTCCCGACTCCCTCCCTGACGGATGGAGAACCCTCCGCCCTCAGACGCAGGCGGCGGCGTGCGTGGCTGGATGGGATTTACAGCTCTCAAATGAAGATTTCAAACGGATGTGAATATTGGCTTGAAAACAACTAAACAAAACTCATTTTGATGCAGTGGAGGATGAAGGCAGGAAGCATTGGGAATCTATAATGTATCCAATTTAATACAGAGTGAAAATATTGTGAAACAGAGATGATTACCGGAGGCTATCTTTAAAAAAAAAAATTCTAATTTGGCGCTGTATAATGAAATGCTTCAGCCAGAAGAATATGAAACGTCTACTTGAGTAAAAAAAAAAAGAAAAACACAACAACAACAACATTTGTTGTGAGGGAAATGACGAGCATAAAAGACACTGGTGGAGCATTTTAAGAATACAGAATCAATGCAACTTGTCGCTTCATTCAAAACAGATTTGATTTTAATTTCCATCGACGTGAACGCCTCATTAGCGCATCAAGCTCGCAGACCGAGGAGAACAATGTCCGGGCGACGCAACGAGAGGGAAGCTTCCTCCGTTGAAGTCGCTGCCGTCTGTATGCAGAGGGGCGACTCGCTGTATGCTTTGGGGAATATGAATATTCTGTTGGTATGCAATGCAAGTATGTCTGAAGCACACATTTAGATGGAGATCCTGATTAGCAAAAATGAAAATCACTCAGCACTGCTCCGCACTATCATCACTCAGTCGGCCCTGATGAACAACAGGCGGGACTAACAATTGACAAAGAACACCTCAAGGGTGTCGTAGGCGCTTATTATCTTTGTGACAGAACTTGGTTCAGATTAAACAGCAGTGCCGAGGATAATAAATCAGTCTCATTTCAGAGGAAGGCCAGAAGAGCATTTGTCCGAGATGACAGCTGCCCAAAGCAAATTACCAAAAGCTCCCAGAAAAATAAAAATATAAAAAGCTCTCTTTGCCAATATAATTCTCCACCTGTCTCCTTATTACTGTTTGGGGGATATGAATGTTATTTTACCTTCAGGCGTAAAAGGGTTGAAGCAAGTTCGTTGGTGCTCCCTCATCCTGAGCAGGCAGAGAGCCTCTCAAACTACATTCACCTCATCCCCCCCGAAAGCCCCCTTCAGAGGTTACAAATCAGATAGAAACACCTTTGACATTTTCTTATTTGGATCTGAAGTGCTCTTGGCTGCAGGGTGCTTCAGATGGAACCATGTGGGACTGTGTTTTTCAAACGGGAAGTTGAGTGCATGGCATGCCATCAAAAAATATTATATATAAATAACAAATGATTTGTTTTTTTCAGTGTTTGTTTTGTCTCTTTTAAAAATACTTCAAGAATTTTGAAGCAGTTTTAGTTTGATATGATTCATCAACACCCACTCATCCCTGCTGCACTCTATCATCCTCATTATGACTCGTTAAACTTTAACCTTAAAAGTTGTTTCTCACTGGTACCCTGAAGGCTCTGTTGTTGTTGTTTCCGTACAGACAAAACAATCACCATGCACGTCTGTCTGATTACTGAAAATGTATCAATGCTTTATTAATTAATTGTCTCACATCAAAGTGTTGTTGATCATGGCTGTAGGTGGTTCTGGTCTCTTGGTGTATGCGTTGCATCGTCTGGCCTCTCGTGACTCAGACTGTGGAACAAAGGCTTGAACAAATGGAAACGGTATAGATGGCTATGAGTCGCCCACACTTTGTTGGTAATTTTGGAGTTTTGCAACTCTTAAATTTAACAAACGTCACATTAAATTGAATTTGTAGAAATGCAATGCTTGACTGCTTCAACATAACAGTGAACTAAATGACATCGGTTTATGTTTGACAGGGAAGGGAAAGTTCAACAGGGCCGTTCAAATTATGCAGGAAAAAATAACAAGGTTTGAATTACTTCTAGAAACAAAAATATGCATTATAAATATATTTCATATCAGCCTCGTATCTATCTGCCTGCTGGTTAACGGCGACAAAACTACTTGGTTAACGTGAGAACAAATATGTTTTACGTTTAAAAAATAACCTAACATAATCACAGTAAAAACATAACTTGCATGAATGAATAAAAATTGTCCCTAACAAGCTTTCTTACGTTAAGCAACTAGCGCAAAGTCAACATTTTCTCTTATTTGCCCAGCCCACTCCATCACTCCCACCCACCCCGAGTGGACTTTATAACATGTTAATACCTTTGTTATAGCTTTCAATTACAGTCCCTTAATATGCTATGTCATGAGGCCTGTGCACCACTTATTGCACAACATCGCTTGGACTGAATGACTGCGAAAATGTCTACATTTATGATATTTGTTGTTTGTGCAAACAATGCGACATCTTTTTCCACCCGACTGGGCCAGAAATATGACTCTGGAAATATGACTCTGGAAATATGACTGGTCTTGTCAGCAGCGTAGGCGGAATGAGTGAACCATTGAGCCACATTACACAAAAGGGGGAGGATTAGTGGGGGGAGAGCGAGAGAGAGTAATGGTGTGGTGGACAAAGCATGGAACAACAGAGAATGCTGTACGATTCCTGTTTCCTGCAGAGAGTCACTCTGGACTTCTGTCAACCAATAGCTACAAACAACACATGTTGTGGGATGTGATGCATTTATAGCAATTACTGGTCTGTGTTGTGTCTGGCTGAACGTGGGTTGAATTCCTGCTTACGTCATGTTAGCTAGCTATAACCAAAGTATGCTCCGCAATCACCCAATGTTTGGCTAGTTGCAGAAACAAATCTCTTTTTGTGGTTTTACATATTGGGCTGCTGGATGTTCATGAAAGCTGCACCTCTGAATGTTTTGAACAGACAACTTAAAAGTAAATAAAAAAGCGGTATTGTTGCATTTTTTTCTTTTCTTTCATAAGGTTGAAAACCGATAATATAATGCAGTGTCCCGTCTTCATTATACGCTAAAAGTGTATCTGATAATGTCATTGTTAATTAATTTTGACGCCTTCTCACTCTTTCAGAACATGAAACAAATACAGCTCAAAATTACAGTGTTGTTGTTTTTCTATCTTTGTATAATATATTTATTTATAATTGCAAAGCCTCTATACGGTACGTACCATTTGTTCATTGTTTTGCTCAACATGCAAACTGTATCTTCTTCTTTTAGGCTATAGCCAGGCTTCTAATCTTTCAACATCTGGGTGTAACAGTCGTGAATGGCGTAATGCAACACTGAATGCAGAATACAGTCATTTTGTTAAAGCTCCAGATGAAAAAAAAGTTGCTAGAATCAGCTTCACAATCGAGGGCTTGAACAGTCAGTACAAGTCAGCGCTGAGTAACACATCGTAGTATGTTTAGTCACGAAAGCTCCAGAAAGCCATTACTTTCATGAGAGAAAAAAAAAACAATTTATTTCAACCCTACAATGGTTACATGGAAATTACACTGATATGTACTTACAAAAATGTCTCAGAGAATATAATAATTTCACATCATTGAAAATGAAATCTGTTTGTGTTTAACAGCTGTTGCACGCTTTAGACATTTCTCTGCTTTCAGGTAAAAAAACAAAAGACAAAAAACAAAAACCCAGCGGATTTCTTGTATTTTCTGGAGGAAAGGATTATGTACACGTTGTCACGAAACACGATTAGTTTTTTTTCTGCACAACCTTCTGTCCTCTCCTGACAAGGCGGTTACATAATAATGTATTTCATAATATCATGTCTAAAATGAATAAAGTCTCTTGAAAAATGAATACTCTGACCATAACCAACATATTGTTTTCCCCGGACTTTTTAAAACATTTTTTTCATCAAGCTTGTATCCCCAAAATACTATACTGAAATTAGGCACAGCATGTGTACTCCTCACCTCGTTAACACATTCATAATGCTTGACTGGGGCGCTCCAGAGCAGCTGCATAGCACATCAATGAATACTGGATCATGCCTTGTGTCAGCTTTCATGCAGTGTTCATGCTTTACGTCATTTGTGACATAACGGTGGATCGATGTGTCTGTTTGATAGGCAATAAATTCCAAAATAAAAGTCTCTTTACAATTGCCATTTCTTGTTAGCACATTGTAGACACATAATCAAACAGTGTAATGTAATTGGTATATTCATCACCCCTCTCAAGATCACATTAAGGCATTATGAATGTGTTACTAATCATATCTAGAACAAAGTGGCAACACTTTGTTTACAGTCTCCCAACTGAGCACCCAAGTCCCATTTGTAGCATTGACAAAACCTTCCAAAAGTTCCCCCTTTCCAAAACTAGTCATATACAACATGAAAACAGATGAAAACAGAAATATCAACAGAATCTAAATCCCCCCCCCCCCCCAAATTTGAGAATGATGCAAGTACTGAGCACCCTGTAATAACGTCATGAAATCAATGTCTTGACTCTTCATATTATTTTAGATTTTTTTTCACCTTGCATGTGACTGCACAAGGGTCATACATGGCATAGAAAGCAAAGGATTCTGGGCCCCAAGATGTCAAAAGGCTCAGATTATCCTCTTTCTCCTTGAACAAAATCAGTTTATGAGAGCCAGAGCACGGTCAGCATGGGCAGCAGAAGAGCCGCCAGACTGTAGGTAACACACCAGCAACCCAGGGTGGCTGATGTTATCGACCAACAGTTTACAAATATAGTATTTCAATGTCCACACAACACAGGTTTTTTTTGGGAGTGATAATAGCAGCACAAGTGACAGGAAGAAGAAGAAGAAAAAAAAGAAGAAAAAGCACAAACAGAGAGAAAATATTGTGTGTATGGCAATGTCATGGTCCATAGGTGTCCAAGAAGATCACACATGAAGACAGGAAGAGGACACGGAGAAGACGGGAAGCAGGAGAGAAAGAGGGAGAGAGATAGAAAAAATAAGGTCAGAAATACAGAAGTTCAACTGAATTTAGAATTTTAAAAAAGGAAGTCTAAGTTTAATGTAGATAAAGAAGTCGTAGCATGTTACTATCACGGCAAATGACATATGGCTCATGGCATGCAAGGGTGGAGGGCCAAACACAGATGGAGGTCACGGGGGATGACAACAGAAAGGAAGCAGTTTCAAAGACGGTGCAGGCACAACTCTCTGTTTGACGGTGAAGTACAAGCAAAAATAGTTTTTTTTCTTAAAAATCAATCATGATGCAGATAAGCCACCGGGGTAAGGATACGATAGATGACAAACCTGGATGTGGGAACACATCCGCAAGTCAGGCCATTATCTGTCATTTATAATGGCCAGTGGTGTAATGTGAAGTAAATGCAAGGGTATCTTACGCGCCACCAATCCAAAAGCCTCATTGATTCTCCCCACGGCTCAATAATGGAGAAATTATGGACGTGGCATGGCTTCTAGCCAAAAGTTGATATATTGAATGACAAAAAAAAGAAAAAAATGATGCGTTCAATATCCAATCAGCAGCCTGTCCAGTGATGCTGGATTAAACTCACTGTGTAACAGCAGCAGCCTAATATTTACAAAAATCTAATAATTCTGAGATGTGGATTTGACTCAAATGTAAGCAAGGCACGCACATTTAAGACGGACAACATAGCAATGCTGCGTATTAGCTGCTTTTTAGGTTCTTATTTACATTTTTTGCAACATTGCAGATACATTCATCAGGAACGTTTTCTCATTATGCCGATCTAACTAATCTGGGCGGCATTATGTTTCCTTCAAAAACACATTAGCTATTGCAATTAATAGTACATGCTTGAGGAGATAACGCTTATGCACAGAATATTCAGTTTCTTTGCCTATTCTTCATAAAAATGAAAAGTCACATGTACATGCAGTCGTGCATGCATGCACAGTCACGTGGATGCTTTTAATGTGTGTGTCCACAACAACAAGGGATCTTTATTGACTTTCCATTAGCATTGTTTCTAAGAAGCCGACTCATTAAGTGCCACCACCATGGAATGCGCTGAGAGAAGGTCATCTCACGTCTCTCTGGGAGATCAGGCGGGTTTAAAAGTAGCACCAGAACTTAGGACTTTTCTTTTGGAGCGTGCATCTCAATTTAGACATATATTCCAAATAGTGTGTCCACAGAATGCTCCGACATCAACTTAATTTGAAAATGCTCCATTTGGAAAAAGCCCACTTGGAATATCCAAACAGAATATGTTTGTGTGAATGATAAGAATTTGGAAATATTGTCACATTTGGAATAATTGTGGAATATTGTGTGTATGTAAACAGGGGGAATATTGGAGAGGCAAGGCATCTCCTAAAAGAAACACATATTGCAGGTGGAAGTAAAAGCGGCAGTTCTTTTGTGTTTGCTAAATGGGAAACCATTATTTGTTTCCCACTATGTTCTTAAGTGATTATGCCTGAACCATCAGATGGCTGCTGGTGTGGCAGAGTTCCCAGTAGGGCCATTTCTTCAGCTACCATTACACCACTGGTCATGGCAGGGAGAATGGCCCATGCAAAACCACACAGCCCAAACAAAAACTGCAAAGGTGAACTGCTGTTTTGTAGTTTTGCTCCAATATGTAGCCTTAGCTGGGGAGATTTGGATGAACCAGTTGTAAACACACATGCCCCCCCCACTGTGTCCACAGTCGCACATCTACAAGACCGTGTTTGTGTCCAAACTTTTCTGGCAGAGGAATTATGACGACGTTTCATCTCTCCACAGCTGGGCAGCATTTCACCTTCTGTGATTTCTGTGGCATGAAAAGTCTCCCTCCCCCCCTCTGTTTTAACAGATTAGTTTTGTCACAGGCCAAATTAAAAGAAATAATATTTGTTGTTAATTGACAGACGAGCCAAATTATCATTGAGATGCTTTAATTTTAAAATGCATTCACTTTGGTCAATCTGCGTTTGTGGCGGCTTTTTTGAGTATGTGTTTGAAACAAAATCAAAAGGATTGAAGCTCAACTCGGATCAACCCTGCATTTGCAATTTGTATTACATTGCCAATTAAGCGCACATAGCCAGTGGCTATGTGCGCTTAATTGGCAATGTAATATATATATATATATATATATATAGGAGCAGCTGTTTTAAGCCAACATTACCAGGTACAGGTGTGAAACGTGCTGACATTAAATGCAGATGTTGTAGCTAAAAATAAACCTCCGCTTTTTTGCCACATATTTTGAAGTGAAAAAAAAAACAGCAGCAACTTGGAAGTAATACTATACATGCACCAATAACAAAAAAACAAACATGAAATGAAAGTTATTTGGGGAATTAAAGGGGGATTGACTTGGATAAAGCCCATTGAACTTGGGCTCTGGTCGTATTATAATGATTTAAACCTCCCACTGCTATATGGCTGTTGCCCAGCAAGCGCATGAAAAAGAAAATAACTGGTTTCTTATGTGCCATGCAGTGGCAGCCGCGAGCTCCGAGAGTCTCCAGTAAAGAAAGGTCAACATTAATCCAGCTGGAAGTGGCACCATGCAAAAGGCTTTCCGGGCTGCGTCCCCACTTAACGAGGCCACACACTGTACAGGGAAACCCTCTATACTCGGAAGATGGACTTTTATAGGCGGATTAAAAAGAAGAGAGAATGTGGAAAAACGACGAGGGGCAAGATGGAGAGATTCGGTTGAGGACCATTTTTAGCTGTGGATTTTTGTGTTGGGATTTAGGGCCATCATTACAATAATTACACAATATTGTAAGTTTGGTCTACACGTTCTGAGTCTTGACTCAGCTATGATGCTCTCGGTCGCCCTCTAGAGTCAGTTTTGGACGTGTTGGGGACGGTGTGTCAATAAATGCTTGTTATGTTGCCCTTTCAAAATGTAGGTTCAACAAAACTGCTTTAGGTCAGCAAAAGATTGCCTTTGAAGTTTGACTGACATGACAAAATAAGTCAACTATGACTTTTATTTTCAGAAGGGACACGACCAGCGGTTCCCTTGGTGAAAGTCTGACCTCTCCTGCCCCAAATGGTCTTTAAGTTGGTTCACCAATACTAACAATGATATGTTTATTTGTTATGAGACACAACTGACCATGAGGGTGTGTTGCAACTGTAAACATAATGCATTCACAATGGTAATCAATACTTATTCATTTTACCTTTTCATACATTTTTCTCATCTCTCATGAATCTGACGTGGGAGAACAATCGCTTTGTTTGACATCTAGTTTTTAACTTTAATGCCATTTTTGTATCACATTCCTTGATGTTCACTTGACGGTTGAAAGGGGAAATAATTGGGGCAATCAACATATCCTTTGTGAAGGAAGTGAAAGAAAAGGCAAGAAAACCCTCAAACTGAAGAGCAGGATGTCAGAAAGTCAGAAAAGAGAGAGACAGCGAAAGAAACTGACAGCGAGGAAGAAGCCCTGACAGGGGTTCCTCCTCATCAGCAGACAAACAGATAGTTGGATGAGTTGTTTTATAGCGCTCGTATTGTGCAGTGGGGGGGCAGCCCGGGTTAAAATGTGCACCTTGCAAACAACACAACAACAGAGCAACGGCCGACCGTGACCATGTGGGCAGAGACATGTTTGGTACCAAGATACCGGACTGATGTTTCGAGCTGTAGCTGCTTTTTTACAGGAATTACTAAAGACCCGGAGAGCAAAGCGCCAGGATGCTTAGCTTTATCTACAGCACCGAAGCATTAAGGAGAACACACACACACATAGAGATATATATATATATATATATATATATATATATATATATATATATATATATATATATATATATATATATATATATATATATTTTATATACATAATAATAATAATAATAATACATTTGATTTATATAGCGCTTTTCCAGGTGCTCAAATACGCTTATATACATATATATATATATATTTTTTTTTTTTTATATATATATTTTTTATATATATATATATATATATATATATATATATATATATATATATATATATATAATAATAATACTAATAATAATAATACATTTGATTTATATAGCGCTTTTCCAGGTGCTCAAATACGCTTATATACATATATATATATATATATTTTTTTTTTTTTTTATATATATATATATATATATGTGAGTGTATGCCTCTGCTCTTCATGTGGATTCAATAGTTACTGTTGATCTTTTGCAGCCTCGCCTCTGAAAATCTTGTGAAGTGAGCACCACGTTTTAAAATGCTAAGAGGGCGCTGCGTGCGTGAAAAGCACAGAAATGTACTTCTATAAGAGAAAAGGATTAGGCGCAGGAGACATAGCAAAGAGTTGGCCTTTACAGAAGGATAAAAAAGCGAGTTGAGGCCGATGATAAAAGGAAAATAAACTCTGGATGAACCAGCTTCAACTTGAGTGTTCTTACTGACGATAAAGTTACATTTCTCAGTAACTTTCTCAGTCTCTGATTGGTCGATGACAACACATGGCTTTGTTGTCGTCAAACCCGTGTGCATCTTTCTCTACTTGCACTCTTCTTTCAGAAGAACTGTAAACAAGAGTCAAATTCCTTGCACGCTTAAACTTAACCTGGCCCATAAAGTTGATTCGGATTTAATTGTCTTTTCAATCTTTTAAAAACATTTTTTTTTTTACATACAACAATGTATATCTTAATAAAATACTACAGAAAAATTCTGTAGATGTGAAATATTATAGAAGGGTGTCAAACTGGTCTGTGCTTAATTGCATTAAAACAAAAACAATCTGAATTCTGCATCCTCTAAGCTACGGCTGTAATCTATTAGTTTTCTTAAGTGAACTTAATCCAACATTATTTTACTGTTATAATTTGAATCACCAGTAAAAATGTTCAAGTGATAGAACCGTCACATTGAATTCATATAGTCGTAATAAAAAAAGAAGAAATCTATTCTTCTTATTAATCACAAACGCAACACCCTGTATGCATTTTAGAAGCAGTGCTCATTTCACGGTGTGTTTCGTGGTACTCTCGTCATTTTAAACCCACTGTAAAGCCTGCAATACTACAGCAAATACAATCCTTGAGTTCCACTTTGTTACAACACAGTAATGTAAACAATGCACCAGGCAGAGACAGAAGAGTCCTGCCAGCCAGCCAGTAAGCTTTTGAATAAAGGGCCCAGTAAATAGTCAAGGATCAAAATATTATAGCCTCTCTGGTCACGGCCTCGGTGCTCTGTGGCGGTTACGTTTGGATGTTTGGGGCGAGATGACGGGGGGGACAGTACCTGGGACGGTGGTGGGGTCCGTAGCGGTTCTGTAGGAGATGACGCCGGGCTCCGACTTGCCCTGCTGGTTCTCTGCCACCACGTGGACCTCGTACTCTGTGTTCCAGTCCAGGCCGCTCAGCATCACATACTCACTGTTGTGGGGGATGCGCATCTCTGGTTTCCAGTCGGACACATGCTTCTGAAGGAGATGCAGAGGAGACACAACTCAAAAGCTGCGACTGTGGTCATTCTCCACAGATGCAGGCGAAGTGGGTCATTTCAGATCATTTGGGAATCATCCCGTTCTCAACTTTCCAATGTGCAGAAGACAAAAACAGGGAATTGCTCGTCAATAAACCCCCGACAACCTACGCAGTGTCTACAGCGACAACAACAACATGCAATTCACAATATAGAACAATACAATATAGAGTCAAATATAGAGTAACAATGTGTTTGTGGTTCGAGATGGTGCGATGTAATTTGCTAAAATCTGAATTGGTGAAATGTCTTGGGGACAACAAACAACCCAGATATGCCAACTCCTGCCTAGGAACAGTATTCAGGAGGATATTAAATTCCACAGGGATTAAAGGACATCATCAACTTTTTAATGTGTTTGAATGTTGTTATCAAGTGTCATTTTTAGCAGAAGCTAAAAGTTTATTCTTGACTCTTGTTGTTTGGCCAACATTTCCAAGCCCTGTTCATAACCAATACTTATGAAACCATTGAAAACAATAAATAATTAAAGCTGCAAAGTGACACCAAGTTACTCCGGATACTCACAGCCTTGTATCTGACCAGGTAGTGTTTAATGGGGGAGCCGCCATCGTCCTGCTTGATCCAGTTGACCTTGAGAGTATTTCCCCGTTCTTGGACCTTGACTTGTAGTTTGGGGGCACTTGGTTCCCCTTAACAGGACAAACCAAAGAAACAGGATTAGTCTACATAAATAGGGTTGTTGCATGCACACCTTTCTTTGCAGTTAGCTCCTGTGCTTAAAACACCTTCCTCCTATGCTCAAGGGGGCGAGTGTTTCAACGGTCAGCTCAACTAAAACTTAAATCGATCAACCCAGACTCTTTCAAAAAGCATTGCATCCAAAGGAAACTTTGACTTTGAAACTTCCACATTTTTTTTCTTCTTTTTCATTATTGATTCTTACCAAAAGTCTCTTTTGGTTTGCTTTCACTACAACCATTCCCTCAACTTAAAAGTGCATATTTGAGCACAGACCAGAATCTTTCACTAACTCCACCAAACGGTGTTTGTGCCTCAAACTAACCAAACATTAACAACGGCTGATCGGGAAACTATCGAATTATATATTTTTATAATAGGGGTCTAGATTAGAACATAAATGGAACTTATTGGGACCAACATGAATACACTCTACAAGTGAGGAAGTATTTAATATCTATTAAATAGCATAAAAATATCTAATTACTATCAAATTATATATTTTTGTAAGAGGGGTTTAGAACATAACTGGAACTTATTGGGACCAACATGAATACACTCTACAAGTGAGGAAGTATTTAATTTAACTACTTGGTTATGATAAGTGAAAGAGCACGTTTGGGGTTATAATAAGTACGCCACACAGGACACATCCACCACCTCCGGCCACTTCTCTACATGAACCTCCGACATAGATTAGGACATTTGTGAGACGTCAAAACGTACCCATAAAATTTGGAAAAAATATGTTCTCATGACATATAATTGACAGTGTAGTTTTGTAATGGGGGCACTTCATTTTCAGGAAACCAAGCTGGGGACCGAGGGCTGTGGCAAAGAGGGGTTGTTCTCCTTCAGGCTCCTCATTACGTCCTCTGTCCTCCTGAGTAATGACTGCTAGGTCACTGGATAATGAGCCTGTAGGCCTTGGCTACTCTATTTTATTTTCATAACATATACACAGTATGGTTGGGACGGCTTCTGCTTTGTGTGCATGGCTTTTATTCTCATGCCACAGTACAGGAGGAGACTAGCAAATCTAAACTCATTAATTATGTACACACGGTTAGCCTCGGGACCATGTTATTAAATTGACTACCTCATGATGTTACAGCCTTCGCCCCGAGCCGACAATCAGATCAAAACAGTCCACAAGTAGGTGTCAGAAAAGAAACAACAACCTCTCGTATCTTTTATGATCAAAGAAACGGATGCTTTTGCCGCTCAGTAGGTAGGGATTAAAAACAAACGGCACATTTCAAATTGACAGTCAACTTTTTCTTTCCTAGCAATCATGTTTTCACTCCCAACATTCAACATTTCAAACTCTGTGTGGTTGTAGTTAATTGAATGAATAATGCATGAAGGCACTTTTTCTTGTGATCATCAGAGCACACTGGCTGAAAACGAGCATTCCACGAGACCGGGGTGAGCGTGACAGATGCTAGAAGTAAATCAGACACTGTTAGTTAGTGGCAGCAGCATTTACATGGTGGCAGGCACACAATCGGTATATCGAGCATTGTTATTCACATTCTGGGTTAGGTCTTTTTTTTTCTGAGGCTAAAACAGAGGAGGAGGTGGTTAAGAATGAGACGCTTCTCCATGCAAGCTGGAAACTTTGGATGCTGCTAAACATTTGATGACCTCACACTGTCATGGTTCCACATGTACCCCAACCATATACAGCTTCCTCTCTATTCCCAGTGTATACCGAGCTATATATTGTATGTATATATATATATATATATATATATATATATATATATATATATATATATATATATATATATATATATATATAAGTGGATATAATTGAACAGGAGTTATTGAAAACATGCTGATGGGTCATTCGATATTTTACTTTCTGTCATTTTTGACGTCAATTGTGTTCATAGCTCTATCTGATATATTGTTTACATTATGAAAACAATATGTAAAGGTACTGCTAAACCTGTACTTACTACTATTATTAGCAATGCAATGCATCCCGGTGCAGTTTTTGACTTAATGAAATCCATATGATGAGTTATGCATGTTACGAGTATACGAGTAACCTGGTTACAACAGTGTTATATCTGTCAGAGCAAAAGTCTGTCATTCTCAGAATTCTGACCGGTCTCTCAAATTTCTAAGATTAATATGAACATAAATATATGTGTCATTCCAACCAATCCTCACTCACAAAAGGTGGAACATTTTGTGTTACTATTGCAAACACTGTATTTCAATTATCATATTTGTGTTTTGTATATATATAAATGTAGAAGAAGACATGACACCAAAGACTTGGCCACATGCAGAAGGTCTGACTTCCTCTTTGGGAAACGGCAGAACGAGAAGAAGAAGAAATACCAAACAAGACACGGGAAACACACGTACATGCTGCAGTAATGCAACATTGGGTATCATTTCAGGAATAAAAGAAAAAGAGTGGAGTATGAGGACTCTGTTTTACAGTGCATGCGGTGCAGATTGCAGTCAGAGGTGCTTTGCGAGGGTGCACTTGTGATGCTTCAATGCCGTTCAATATACAGCGGTAAATAACAGAAAGACAACAATTTTATTTAAAAAAAGAAGATTGTTTGTCTATATCAAAACAAGGACTTTAAGGCTACATAGAAGCACATTTAAAGCAACACATTAATAAACCAAGCTATCAAATCCAACATATTGCTAAATTAATTCATAATAAATGTTTTATATAAACAAAAATGACAACAAAAAACACACCAGGGAGTCAAATTGCTCAAATAACCCTGTCATTCTTTGTCCCATAACTAATCCTGACTAATACGCTGCAACCGGATCTTGTTACATCTCTTCCTGCTAATCCAGTTCTTCATTCATAATCTTATTTTTTGGGGTTTTCTTTGATAACTTTGATTATTAAATAAATGGGAAATGAGAGAAGCATTTAATCCCTCATCATGTGACCGGCTGGCACAGCGCTGGGGCTGATTGAGCCATGTTGAAACGCAACCACCTCAGCTTCTAGGAGCCAACAGGAGATGTACAAATTATAATTAGACCCGTTACATCATTGCAATTTACTAGACCTCAACGGAATGGGTATTCTCAAATAATAAATGGTTTCTTTCCAGTCAAATACTTTTAGCAATCTATCCAACTAAAATGTCTTATTGGTGCCCTCATGGAACCGTATAAATAAATGTGTTCACGGAACGCAGTCTTGTTCATTATAGAGTTCCCTTTTAATGAGTTGAATGACATGATGTAACAGATTGTAGCTCGCTCTGGAGAGATTAAATCAGAGACCTCATTCCCACCTGGTATTAACATGCAATCTGGATTTGGATAGCATATCAGAGCAAACACGTGTGTGCGGGGGTAAAAAAACTAAACACATGGGGTCAAAGAGGTAGAAATAACATCAAGCTAATTTATTAACCACATGGATTAGATTGTGGTCCTAGTGTTTATTTCTCTCATTTATACTGAAAATATTCTATAAATTATTCACAAGACACTAAAGAAAGATAGTCTTGCATTGTTAATTAATGTCTGTAATGGAGAATGGGCAACACATAATTGTTGGCTAGAAGGAAGAAAAGGTCTTCAGACGAATGAGATGATAAAATAGTGCACGCTTCCCAAATGTGGAAGGGCTTTAAGATGGATGAAAAATGGCAAAATAATAGCGAAGGTGTTTTGATGTTTCGTCTACGCATCCGACTTGACAAAAGCCTTCCGAACGATCACGGCTGATCTAATGATCTCAAACTAAACTCAAAATAAATAAAATTACCTTCTGTTGGCCAGCGAAGACGACATCATCAGCACCATGCAAGAGCCACATGACAAAGTCACATGATGCGCACGCACATGATTGGTTGATAGAAAAATATAGGAGAAGGAGGGAGGGAGGGAGAGGGGGGGGGGGGGGCGGGGCACATGGAAAACATAGACAACATTTGTGAAATGATGAAAACATGTCAACAGAATAAACAAATGAACAATAATGTTAAAGACCAAATGACACAAAGGGAACACAAACAACCGAGAGAAAAACAATAATCGAAAAACAGATTATTTGGAATACATATGAAAAAAATGGGCATGTTGCTGAATATATGAAGTAATTCCAGACTTTTAGTTTGGGTTTTTGGAAATATGTTAAATGCTAAATAAATGAACAAAGAAGTCCATTCATTTTAATTTTAAGACATGGATTTCCGATACAACCAAAATTAGACATCAAGAATGTCCTCATGTATTCACATAATCAACAGCTTTTCCTCAGAGACATTTTCTGTCATTCGAATATTTTTTAGATAGCAATATTGATTCCAATCTGAATTTTAACTATGGTGAGCTATAACACCAAGTGTGCCATTTAAGATGAATTAGAGATATACAAGAAAAACACAGCCGTTTGTTTGGTTTCCCAGGGACTAACTAGAAATTAGGGTCAAAAGAGGAAACTGCCGCTTTATGAATACAAATCATGGCAACTGAATAGGATTCACAACGCAGCAGACAACAGCATGGGCACACAAAACATCGGGAGAAGTAATGTCTAAAAGCACTTGAGAAAATTATTGTGGTTGCAGAAAACAAACTATGAACAATGACAATCTAGCTGACTCTGACGTAGAGCCAGATGTTGTTAAGAGTGAGTTCAAAGGGAGAGATTTGGTTAGGAACACTGCAAGGACATACAATGATCATACATCACAGGATCTTAATTAAAATTACTCCATTGACCTTCTTCCAAACACACAAGTCATGTATGTTGCCTCAAATGTTGCTTTGAAGGAAATAAAGCAATACAATGTTTGGATAGGTTAGTTGCTTGAAGGTGCAATGACTTATACTGTACCTTTACTGGCTCTTTGCATGATATTAATGTAAATATCGGGAGTGGTTTTCAAGTGTTACCCCCCCCCCACACACACACACTGACGCAGCAACATACGTCACATTACTGCTGGTCAAACCGTCAAGAAGTGTGACCCACGCTGTCATGAAGAATAGAGGATCTGGTACTGTGACTGAGTTAAATGGACACAATGATAAGAAAAATGTATAGGCTCTCAAGTAAAGCCAACATCTTAAGTGGCTTTGATAAGTATTGCAATCTGTAGATGAGCAAGGAACAGGTTGGTAGGTCGTAGGAGATGGAGAGAAAATCATGGCTATTTTGTATAATCATGCATTAAGGCAGACTGTCAGAATGGCTTCAGATGTACCATTACGTTTGGAAGAAAAACCCAAATACTAAACTAATCAGTACTTATCATTACATAACTATCCAACTATCTAAAAAACAATAATGGCAACTGGTAGTGATACTCATAAGTAGTGTGATTCTCACACTAGATTGACTGTTGTGGTGTGAATCTGTGTTTTGTGGGCATACAAAAATGTCCATGACATGACTTAACCAATTTGATGTTGAGGTTAGAAAGTAAAAATGCTAATTTTTTAATGTAAGCATTTTGCATGGATCCTATCACTCCCTGTTTATATCCACATGTTGTGATGCCTTGGACATATTGTGTGAGACAGCTATATGAGTCTTCAGTGTCAGCTTAGAGCTCTATAGACACTGATCTACCAGAGTCTTCAAAGGTCAGGCCTACCGGGTCAATGCATTGTCAGGGCACTGCAGATTTGCAGTAGTATAGCGTTCTCCTAATCCACTGCATCACAATCTATAGAAGTCTTATAATACGCTGGGATTTGATTCTTCATGGACAGACACATTGTATTAATGCATTCACAACACCAAAGTAAGGCGGTTAGAAGGGTAACCCGACGCGTTCTCGAAACTTGTTAGTACAAATCAGGATCTAGTGTTAACGAAGATCATTTTGCTGTGGCTACTCTACAGACGGTGTATGAGCTCTCCTATGAGTCACACCAGAAACAGATGAGCAGCTACACTAAGTGTAAGGCCAAGCGGGTAAGAGAGACAGAAGTGAAGAGAGGCACACTGCACACCGTGCGACTGGCATACTCACTAATGGCCACACTGGTGGTGGCAATAGGGGTTGGTGTCTCTGGTGAAACTGAAAGATGGTGAAAACATGGTGAGAGGAGGTGGGCTCTCTTCAACAGGAGCAACTCCCTGCTGGCTTCACTTCCGTTTTAATACCGTCTTCATGATTCATTCCTGTGGAACAGCGTCTCCTGGTGTTGTTCAGTACCTCTCAACGCATCTCCTTTGCTAACCACCGGGACACAACGATAGGCTACACATTGAGCCTGCTTTTGTGAAAACGTTAGGCTTTGGGTAACAGCGGACTGTTTGCACGAGTCGGGCAACATATTTGAACTGAGTTTGTGCTATTTAGTGCACGCTCCTGCATGAGGGTGTGTCCCGCTTGGCTAGCTCTGGCTAGCCCCAGGCTCTGTAGCCGACTGCTCTCAAATAGCGGTCACATCTGCTTACATTGTCCAGACCATCAGTGTCGCTGTGGAAACGTAGCACCCACCATCCAGTTTCCCCCCAGGTAAACACTACTGGCTCTGCCCAGATGTTTGCTGTAGTTTGTACTGGTAGCACCTAGCGCCGTGAGCTACGAGCCGTTAGCTACGAGCCGTTAGCTCGCCATGTTGCGAGCTGTTGAGAAATGCTGCCGGCCGCCCACGTCTTCCTAATATTAATGTGGTTGGGGAATGTTAAGGAGACATTTCCCGACATTAAAACTGAGTTAAAATGATGTGTAGGCTTCTTTGTAATTTTAGGGCTAATACTAATACGCATTAAGGGAACTTCTGATGGAAACAAAGCAAACATTTTTTGTGCTTGACATACTTTGTGTTGACTGTGCTGACTTCTTTTTTCAGCAGTAAGTGTACAGCATAACTTATTTTTTCCTTTTGTACCTAGGCCAATATGCTTTTTTTTGTATTTGCTAATATAGTTATAGCATCAACTGGCAATATAAATATGTATATATATATATATATATATATATATATATATATATATATATATATATATATATATATATATGTATATATTTGCTTACTTATATATAGCACAGAACAGTCAGTACATAGTTGTCAACAAGTGTAATGGTCAAACTACAGTGTCTAAAATAAAAGGCCTGAATATCCAAACCTTATTTGTTTCCACACGGGGTCATTTGTTGTGCGTTCAACATGATTACCATTAAAATGTCTAATCCCACTCTGGTTATTTCAAGGCAACACAACCGTTTTCCGCTTTCTGGTCTCTCAAGACAGTACACCTTCTGTAAAGCCTGATATGCAATAACAGTCATTGGCTAAACTGCATATATACAATATAATGTATACTACACGCCAGAACAAGGATGCTATGGGAAAGCAATACCACAAAGAAGCAATAGTGGCACTACGGGCGGGGGTACTAACAACACACTTGCTACAGACTTACACTGTAAGGCTGTCATATCAATCTATCACAGTGCAAAACAAACCTGAGGCCGTATTAGGGTAACGGAAAGGACTGCCGTCTGGAAAATTAGTACGACAAGCTGTGAAATTAGTACTGATATTCAAGTAGGGTGAAACACATTTTAAGTTTTTGGGTGTTGATTTCTATGGATGTTTCCAACCTCTAATCAGTAGCAATGTTTATATAGAGCGCTGCAGAGATGAATACACTTGTCGGCGAGCATCTCACTGGTTCCATCGACAAAAAGCCAATAGCCATTGGATTTGGGATTATTGCGAAAAAATAAAATGTTATAATGATACATAATGATACTTAAAGTTTTTGTTGAGCAAGATAATCTTCCCAAAGGACTTTTTTGACGGACACATGAGTGTGAGTATACACACCAAGGCTGTATAGGCAGACTAGTTGGCGTGATGATGTTTTAGTGCCCTCATTTAGTCTGTTCACAAATGCTTTTTTTTTTTTTTTTTAAACGGAAAAAGCTTCAAAATTCCCGAGAGGATATTTACTGACGTATTTTGTGTGGTAGAACGACACGTTAAAATCAACCAAGCATGCGTTAACGGCAGACCTTATTTTAAGCTTCTAAACAAACAAAAAACATTTAAACACCCATTGACTTTGAGACGATGGAACCTAGTGTGCAAAATGTTAACTTATTGCGATTATTTCTGCAGCACCCTTTAGGGAACGGTCAATGTAAAGCAAATGCATGTGGCGGAGAAGATGTAAAGAGGAAAATAAAGCAGACGAGACAGGGAGAAATGAAACTTACTTGTGAAAGAATACCCTGGGAAGTCCAGTGGAATACAGAACAGATGGGAAACCATGATGAGGAAACAACAAAACAAAAAGAAGAAACAAAAGACAATGAAATGAGAAACATGAAAAATGAAATAGGGCATCGCTTTCCTGCCACACCACATTAACCCACTGCCACACTATACTGTGTCTTATTAAACCGTTGTCTACAGCAGGTCTCGCCTCTCTTACTTCTGCAGCTAACTCAGACTTTGATAATACTAGGACTTCATTACCCTCAAGATGAGAAAATCCTCTTTTTAATCATTTCACGCTCAGACGTGGCTTTCTGGATGACAATGTCATGCTTCCCTGAAGTGATATAACACTTTGCATGACAGCGAGCGTAAAGTTTAAGCTGATTCCTACATTGTCTGTTTTCATTATATCTCTGTTCATGAAGCACTAAATTAAGCATGAGCTCATCCTCTATGATACAGATTTCAAAAAATGTTTAAAACCTTCCAGTTAGGTTGGTGTAAAATCAATAAAAACATCAGACACCGAGTTTTTGCTGAAACATCTTGGACAAAGTCTCTCCTCCAGGAATCGGGACGCTGAGCAGGGCTTTTTCTTTCCTGCAGAGGCAGTAGGGCGATGAAGCACAGATGGAAGGATGGCAGAAAGGCTGCTACAAACTAAAACAAAGATTTATTCATGACCCTTATTTGAAATGCCGACTACAAATCATGCCAGTTGTGCCTATCTAAGGCCTTTGTAAACTGGCTCTGTAGTGGATGGAAGAAAATAAGGATAATTCTGATTCATTATGACTTGAGTCATCCTTTCGATCAGAAATAATCACCGGTAAATAGGGAACAGCGTCTGACAGGGAAAGAAAGACATTTGCAATCTAAAAACGATAAACCATTCTGTCCATTTAGACGTCCATTATAGTTTATTATAGTCGTTCTTAGTTTTGAAACATCGTGTTTACCTGGAGCAGAGCGCGCTCATATTTCCTGCACAATGAGGGATTATTACTAACAATTCTGGAAGTCTCAATTTCGTTTAAAAGCTCCAAAATAGAGTGATTTAGATAATCTGGCTCAACTTTATTACAATCTTTCCGATTGCCTGACTTTGTTGAGTGTTGCTGTCACAAATCTCAAAAAATTACTTTGGCTAGTATAATGTACAAATGATTGAAGCTTGAAATGTAAGAGAAAGTTGTGATGAAGCCGTTAAAGGATTCCTCATGCTGAGTTTTTGATTACTTTTTGTATTTGGTGTCCACATTGGATTTAATGAGCGTGGCTGTAAGTAAGAGAGGACCAAAACCACTTCTTCAATCAAACATATGGTACAATAACTGCATAACCTTCTATTATCACACTAAATCATTTCAGGAATCAGGACTCTTGTAGTCAAAGCACTATTCATACACTGTCATATTAATTGAATGTGTTTTAACTCTAATCTGTCCTTCTGGTCACATTACATCTATTGTTCTCTCCATCCTGGAGAGGGATCCTCCTCTGTTGCTCTCCTGAAGGTTTCTTCCCTGTTTTTCCCGTGAAGGGTTGTTTTTCCTGATCCGATGTGAGGTTTTGGGACTTGGATGTCTATGTGTACAGATTGTAAAGCACTCCGAGACAAATTTCTCATTTGTGAAAATGGGCTATACAAATAAACTGAATCGAAAAAACTGAATTGGAAATGGAAAAGCCTTTACACACCTGGGGCATTACCAAAAATGGACATGGTAACGCACCTGCGAATATTATATGCTATGGGGGCTTTTATTGTGAAAGACAATTATGTCAAAAACAAAAGGTTACGAAGCATATATTGACATGTAGATCCCCCCCCCTCCCTCCCCTCAGGTGTGTAAAGGCCTTTGTGGATGCAAATATTCTCTTCTCTTCTGTACAGCAGAAACACTCAGTTAAGAGCCATGTTTGTATCTCTATTGGGCATCATTTATACTTCAATGAGAAAGCATTATCTGACATGCTGCTGCACATAAATAAACACATAATTGTCACATTCTATGTCAAGCCGAAGTGATGACAGGTGTTGCGCACCTGCTCTTTGCTGTAAGATTGCGGTTAATGCCATATGCCGAACACATCTGTCATTTGACGCCAGATTATTCACCAAGACACATTTAAAAGGGTGGCAGCAAATCCCTCATCTGCCTAAAAAGAAGGTATTCTTCTCGTGTCTCCCCTGTTCTGTCAATGTGATGCAATTTTCTTCCCTTCAAAAACACAGACGGATGGAACATTTCCCTCCACTTTTCATCACATGCTTCCATTCCTTCCATGAAATATAAACTACCTTCAGCAGGGCCTGAACCCCTGGCAGCTCCATTGACGATGTGCGCCTTTACTGAACTATGAACACAAAGCTGACACTTCTCCACACTGAGGTGTAAATCTACCTGGCTGTAGAAAAAAGTACTTTCTATGAAGCTTTCTCTGAATCAGATGAGTTGTGGCCTAAAAAAGGCGGAGCTCTGTGGTCTGGAATGAGGCCTTCAGCATGGCACACAGTCGATAGGAAATAGGCACATACTACTGTCCAGTGATGAAGAACACAGGTTTAACTTTGCATGGTTTAAGGTGCCTATTTCCTATCGACTTGACAGTACAACTGATTTGAACTTGGTCACTTCAGCACTTTAACTTTAACTTAACACAAATACCTCGTGCAATGTCATGTGCAACACCATGTGCAATACATTTAAGTACTTCTGTTCAATACATTTAAGTACTTCTGTTCAATACATTTAAGTACTTCCGTTCATATATACCGTCTATCCTGTACATTGATATTCTACTGTTTTTTTATGCTTATTTATATTACTTCTATTGTTCTATTGTTCTATTAGTATTCTTTTTGCATTTTGTATTCTCCTGTGAGCAAGGACACTGTAATCCTGTAATTTCCCCACTGAGGGACTAATAAAGGACCATCTTATCTTATCTTATCTTTAAACTGTTAAACAAGTTGAATAATGAAGTGGCACTAGGTATTATTGCTCCCTCTGCCATGGCTGGGGAAGGCCTGCACCGGGACCCCCTCGGCTTTGGCGTGAGAATAGAGGCGAGTAGGGGCGAAGGCGTCCAACCTGAACTACACATGAGCAGGCAGAGGAGTGAGCAACCACATTTAGTTCAGAGCTTCCAGTTCAGAGGAGTGCTTACTGAGGGGCAAGGACACGAGCAATAAGGGCAGTACTTACGGACGGGCTCGGTCTTGAAAGTGCTGACCTGGCTGCTCTCGCCTTCGCCCTTGCCGTTGATGGCCGACATCTTTAGCTCGTAGATGGTCTCGGGCTTCAGGCCAACAATGGTGATCGCGGTCATGTCTGTAGGAGGAGAGGTAGTGTTATACAAGGAAGGAAAAGTTGAAATATGTGCCATCAAGGAGGTTATGTTTTTGGTTGCGTTTGTCTCGATTACTTCTTTTTTCACTTGCGCTAACATTGCGGGAGTGGGACATATTTTCTGGTAAGAAGCTGAAGTCTAAAGTATTATGTGTGAACGAGGACGGCTAAATTAGACCTAGTCTTTTCTGAAAAACTAGTACCACAAAAATGCAAACATACACAGCTGATATGATATGATTTGATATTTCTTTATTTGCCCCACAGTGGGGAAATTTCAACAAAAAAATGCCGTCATTTTCTCCAATGGTGCTTTTGTTTGTTCGGATTTTTAAAGTTGATACTATTTCATACATTTCCAACCATCTGTACAATTTCACTTTTCACTAAATAAAACATAACTTAAAGAATCTAACAACTAAATGATGTAGCTCAACCTGGTTGTTGTAGAATGTTTTTTCACAACTTGGTTAAAACCAAGAATAAACTCACAACTTTAGCTTCCTCCAAGTGAAGCAGGTTACCATTAGAATATATTTTACATGGGACTGCGCAGTAACAGTTTTTAGTAATTACTGGACTAATCATGGGGACTTGATCACCCTTGGGATGAAAGACAAACGTGCATGTAATGTAACGTCACCGTTGGGCCAAGAAAATCATTATGAAGAGCAAATGCCCAAAAATTACAATGGGGTTTGGTTTATGATCTCTGGCTCACTTAATAGGATAATGCGATTAAAAATAACTTAACGTATAGTCGAGAGAACGCTGTTAGCCAAGCATGCTACTCTAATCTAAAAAATATAATTTGAATGGGTGATAGGAATAGCTTCACATATTATCTAGTGTGTGAATAATTCCTTTAAGTGAGCACTTTTTGTGTTGTAAAACATTAGAAATGACTCTTATTTCCATATTAGCAAGGTACTGTTATGTGTTCCTGCATCTTGACTTTTGACAGAAAGACCATCTTGACTGATACGTCCCTGTGTGTCACAAACAGTAAGTGACTGCTTTGGGAAAGTGTATAAGATAAGATAAGATAAGATATTCATTTATTAGTCCCACAGTGGGGATATTTCAGGATCACAGCAGTGGGTTAATAAAAATTAAAATAAAAACACAAAACACAATACTAAATACTAATACCAAATTACTAAATACTAACATACCAAATAATAAATACTAATATTAAAATACTAAATACTACAAGGGGAAAAATGAATGAATATAATATATGATATATGAATATAAATAAGAAATACAGACGCAAGACATCCGGATTCGTCCGTGATCGAAATAAATACATTAATAAATTGTTTTCAGTGGCAACAAAGATGTTTATCACCAAACCCGAACTAATAAAAAAATAAACAATGCACCACACGCCTGAATTCAACACCGACCGCTCTGCGTCAATCACTCAACTACACGTACGTTAATGATCAGCTGTCATGCTGAAGAGTTAGTCCTTTCTTGAGGTGATGCACCTAATGGTGCTTGCATAGGCTCACGCACGTGCGCGTGCACGGACACACGGTACTCTTAAGGGTGCCGGTCTGAAAATATGCTGAACCTAATAAAAAGCACAAATTAATCCGCGACTGGGCTTTTAGCACCTCCGTTTTTAATAAAGCTGATGTCACTGCAGAAACCATTTATGTTGGGATGAGATTCTCAGCCGGCCCTCAGTAATTTGCCCTTGATTGCCACACACTGGTTTCCTCTGCACTAAAAGGTTATCTCCACAAATCATAACAGTCGTTACAAATTCGACTGGCTTGGGTGTGTGTTAATCATTGTGTTGCTATAGTGCGGGCTTAACTGCGCCATCAATGATTGTGTATCGATGTCAGAGAAACCAATCTTTCACGCTATTATGGAAGAACATAGCCTCCGTGATTTAGTTGAAGTACTTAAAGCAATACGATGTGTAAATAGTTTCACAATAAAGTTATCAATAAAGCCGAGCGAGGCTCTGGACTGTTTTGAACCTCACTACCCAAACAACATGGAGTTAAATGTAATGTGGTGTGTGATGCTCACAGCATTGAAAAATACCATTGGAAAAAGTTCAAAATAAATATGTAAAAAGTCTGCAGAACTTGGAGCAGTGAAGTAAACCAATAGCGAACACTCAGCAAACAAGCACTATGTCTATATGATATTGTTATCTGTAATCCTGGAGGCAACGGTCTTCTAGTTTGAGCAATCCTTGTACAGCTATTATTTTTGTATTTGAAAATAGAGCTCTTACATTGTGTTTTATGTGTACAAACACCAGCAATACTCCGTTAAAGGTTTTTCATGTACCAATGTCGTGTGTGTGCAGATGGTAAAGGCCCCCCGAGGCAAAAGTGTGTGAGCCATTTGGCCTTGTTTGTTTGTCAGTTTCGGTTGGACTGCAATTTCAATTGAGCCAAACGGAAACCTTCCCTCTTTTTATTTGACCACTGTTTGAGTGACGTTTGCGGAAATAAAGTGTCTAGCTTTTAAAAAACATTATTTAGCCAGTTAAAAAATAAATAATTATGAGTTGGGTTCCGAGTGCCACAGACTACTTTTAGGTTTACATATATATATATATATATATATATATATATATATATATATATATATATATATATATATATATATATATATATATATATATATATATATATATACATATATATATATATATATATATACATTTATATCTACATATATATATATACATATTATAAATATATACACGTATATGTACATATGTATATATATTATAATAATATATATAGCTACATATAACTATATATATAGCTATATATATTAAACATTATTATATATTATAATATTTGATTTATTATACACACATACAGTATATGTATACATTATTTAATTTATTTTATCTTATATGTTGTTTTGTTTGTCTGTCTAATGTGAACACACCAGCCGCCAAGTCAAATTCTGTGTGCGTCTAAAACACGTAGCATACAAATGTCTCTGATTCTGATATATGTATATATATACTGTATATATATATATATACATATACCCCGCCCATCACTCTCGGTCCATATATACAGTATCTGGCAGTACTGCATTCAAACATGTGATGGCAGCCCTGGTTCACAATATTGTGAGAGATACTTTTAACTCAAACAGTGATTTTTCTCTAATCAATACCAAATCATCTACATCTTTGCATCTTGAATTACGAGGCCTTTAGTATTCCCAATTTGACATATTAATGCTACGAACATACTATAACACATGCATGCACATTGGAGATTCATTCAGTGCATGTGTGTTTCGGAATGGCTTTCATCCCACAGTTGCGTGGTAACTGAACATGTGCAGCTGGCGTGCATGTGTTTTATTTTCTGCAAATGCTTGCACGACAGGCGGCTCTTGGGCCTCAAGATGACAGCGGAGCCTGTCAGCCACTGACTGACACGTCCCATGTGGCAGACGGGACGAGAACCATCCAGATCGGCCGGAGCCTCCAAACCCCCCAAGTTGAACGGGGATATTATCAGTATCAGAGGCCTTGTCAGTGTCTGAGCTGGCCTTTACTTCAGCTGCACTGTTTTCCACCGCCCATGCTCGCCTTAACTGTTGCTGCTCGCCGAGATGATGGGTTGTTTTGGCCCAGATGCATTTTGAAGGGAACACACCCTCAAATAATTATTAAAAGAATGAAAAAAAGTGTCAGTGTTGCAGTAATTTATGAGCCGTATCGATGGGGACAATGTCCTGATGGAAAAAAAAGCTAAATGTCCACGGCTTTGGTCAGTTGTATTGGATTCCTTCTACTTGTATATAGTATGTATGGGATGTACATTGTGTTTTGAGTGTACAGTTCCAACTGTGCTTTTGGATGTGAAAACAGGGACTGGAGCTCCCGTTGCTGCCGCTACACGGGAGCCTGGTCTGTTTATTCTTTCATTACCTGAAGTTATACAATATATAATATAGCCATTTTGTGAAAGCACCATCATAAAAAGTAAATTCCCAGTCTTTGCACTGTAACAATTACAATCAGTGTACGTAGGTTACATAAAACATTACAATGTTATGACAAAAAGGTACATCTGTTTATTTAGCACCTGTTTTACAGGACTTCTAAACTGATTTATTAGATAACAATCATCCACACACATTGGAGACTGAAACTGATGCAGGTTATCCTAAGAGATCGCAGAAAACACCCTGAAGACCTAATTTATATAACATCCATTGCATCCACTTTGCTTGATTCAAAGTATATTTTTCAAGGTTTTCGGGGGTAAATGTGTGCGAGTGCTGGTGATTAAGGGACTTAAGGAGCACTCCAACTCTGAATATCCTTGAGTGGTAATATATGTCATGCCTTTGACAAAATATCGTTACAAAAAGCATTTCGAAGGGAGAGATGAGTGACTCACCGTCGCTAGCGTCGTGCTCTTTGCCATTCCAATCCTGGCCCCGCAAACGCCATTCCACTCTGTACTTGATGATAGGAACTCCACCCATGGACTCGGGTTCTTCAAACGACACCACTGCTGTGCTGGAGAAAGGTTCCACCATTTCGATTTCTGGCGATGACGGCACCACTGCAATAGATGGCAAAGAAAAGTATTAATACTGTACTTATACTAGAATATATATATATATATATATATATATATATATATATATATATATATATATATATATACACTACTGTTCAAAAGTTTGGGGTCACCCAACAAGACAATTTTGTGTTTTCCATGAAAACTCACTTTTATTTATATAATGAAATGCAAAATGAAAAGAAAATATAGTAAATACATTGACAAGGTTAGAAATTATGATTTTTATTTTAAATATGAATTGTGTTCTTCAGACTTCAAGCTCAAAAGGAAGGCCAGTTGAAAAGCTTCTCTGATCAGCATAACTGTTTTCAGCTGTGCTAACATAACAAAAGGGTTTTCTAAAATTCTAACCCTCCGTTAGTCTTCTAAGGCGATAACACAATGTGCCGTTAGAACACTGGAGATGGGCCTCTATACAACCGTGTAGATGTTTAATTATTTTTAAACAGGTGTGTCAGCCTAGAATAGTGATTTACCACGTTAATAATGTATAGAGTGCTTTTCTTAATCATTTTATGTTATCTTCTTCAAAAAAACATGCTTTTCTTTGAAAAATAAGGACATTTCTAAGTGACCCTAAACTTTTGAACAGTGGTGTGTATATATATATATATATATATATATATATATATATATATATATATATATATATTGTAAACTCATTAAAAAACCTAGCAATGTTGCAAAGGTTCACAAAGCACATGTAAATCACAGTATACAGGGTATAACATGTTTATTGATTTCTAGTGTCTACGAGAAACAACTTGGCACTGAAAAATAATACGTTCTTTAATGCAACTTACATTTTTAAGAATTTAAAACCTAGTTATTGGAATCTAATACTCAGTAGAACATTGTTCTATGAGATACTTTGACATGAATGCCGTGCCTCCACAGCGGAGGGTTGCAGGGCTGTACATGTGAGCCTCACCCAGCTATCTATGTGCATGTCCAGTGAGAGAATTCAATTTAGGTGCATCAGAGGAGCTTATGAGGTGGCCTCAGACCGCAAACACCTCCTGATGCTGTTCTGCTCCGACTCCGCCGCTTTGACGCCGGCATGTCTCCGGTGGCCCGAAGCCTCTAGAGGCCCAAAGCGCCGCAGATCTGTTGGACACGCCCGAATGAGCCTGCAGCGGCAGCTTTACCTCCAGCCCGAGTCACACTTTGATTTATGAAGATAGGGCAGAGTGGAGGGATGGAGCCCCGTACTTGATCCCGTAGTCTTTTGTAGACACACTATGTAATGCTGTCTCTTCTTTTTCTTTCAGGAAAAAAGGCCTAATGGTGGCAATCGTATGCCAGGTGGGTGTCAATTACATCCATTCAATTTGGGTCGCTCGACAGTTGCTGCTCGTAAAATTGAATACGGAATATTCATGTTTTTCGTTATGTTTTTGGTCTCCACCTCCCAACTCCCTGACCTTTTCCTCTGCTGCATTAATAAAGCTAAAACGTACACTTGTACATGAGACAATGAATCTCACGGATGGATTGCCAAGACATTTACTAATCACCGCCAGGCTGCCTTCAGGAAGAACCCTTTTGATTTTACCGACGCCTTGACCTTTCGCCGGCCCGTCACCTTTAAATGTGTAGCTCTGTCAAATACTTTGACGTCATGAACGACTTTCTTCTGAAACCACCATTACAAAGCAACGCCGGAGGTTTTTTCTCAGGCTGTGGTGACACTTGTCTTTTTAATGCGACATTTGCCATCAGAGCATGCCAGGACGCACCAACTGGGTCAGCCACTGGTGGCCTGGCTCCCATCGTGCTGTGATCCCAGTGAGGTGTGGACAGCATGTGGGCACAATTTGTAAACTGTATCAGAGTTCCTCTCCTGAGAGGAAGAAACCGGGGCCTGGAGCACAGCTGAGACTCGTTGTCAGAGTCATTTAAAGTTACTGCTGATGGAAACCCAACGTTTCCTCATTTTATCGCTTAAAGAAACAGGCAACAGACAAAAAAATAACAGGCAAAGTAATTGCAATGAATTTATAGGAACATGTGTTCATCGGCGAATGAGCGGAGCTTTGTCAGAGGCAATTATTCAATGAAGTAAGGCTAATAAAGCAGCAACATTAACAGGGGATCTTTATTGTAAAGAATTTATAGTAAATGAGATGCATCATTTTACAGATGCTCCTTTAACCATGAAATATATTGTGTCCCTACTCAGATCTTATTGTGAAGTGTCAGGTATGGACACAAACATGAGGACACAGCAGAGTTCTGATCTGGCTCATCCAATAACAAAAGTCATATTTAAAAGGCGAGTGTATATATATATATATATATATATATATATATATATATATATATATATATATATATATATATATATATATATATATATATATATTATTTCTTTAATTATTTTCTCTTTTCTTTTGGTCCTCTTTTATTTTTTCTCTCACAAGTCACATTTAAGGAACGTTGGAGCATTCCATTTGTCGGTTAATATATGTATCTATTTGTGCATATGCATATCTGTCATCTTCTATTGTTATTGTTTGGTTCTCTGTTGAGGAACAGTCAGTAACACTTAACAAAGAAATGCTAGTGATATTGATATCTCTATGCCTATACGTTATTTTTCTTGTGCCTTTTGTTTTGTTTTGTTCTGTCTTGTGTTTGTTTGTGCATTGTGGAAAAGACAACAATAAAAAATATTTGTAAAAAAAAAAGAAAAGAAGTTTGATCACGGCCTTCGTGCTAAAAGGCCAAAGTCAACCCATTCATGCACATCTGCAAACTTTGCGAGTTCTTCTCACTACTATCAAACAAACGGAAACACAACTGGAATGGCTCCTTCTGTCATGGTTAAGCTACTGGATCCTTGTTGGGTTGTGTACTATTATCTTGTAATCCACAGGACGTTTAATTACCCGTGAAATTGGAGTCGTTTTGTTCGTTGGAGCTCTTTGCCTCATGCTGGTTGTCTGATTTTTTTGCACTGGCATTTCAACGTGGAAAATAAGGTGTGCAGTCCCTTTAGCCATATAATGAGTTATGCAGCAAATGAAAACACCTCAAAGGGCCTCCAGTACACACAGTAGCAGCAGAGGTTGTTAGCACAATTAACTCGAGCAATTTTGTATTTAGACGCCTAACTCCTTCAATGGGTCCAAAACAATTTGCCCTACCAAATAAAGCGAACACAAACTATTTTCTGTGCAAAGAAAACATTACTTAAAACGATAGATCCACTGTCTTTTGAACGTTGCTCATTACCAGCCGGAGTTTTGGAGAACATCACAATTCTGTTTATCTTCTCTCTTAACATCCTGCCGTTTTGACGTCATTTTAAATATATACATATATATTTGCTCCCTACACTGGCAGTTAGTTTGCCCCCCAGGTCTTGACCAATGGAATTACCATTACATGGTGGGAGGTTAGATCCACAATGTTATATTATTTTAATGTTTCTTCTCTATTTTTTTTGCGGCATAAAGCACCACAGGTGTTATCACAAGTCAGCAAACCACCAATACTTCTCTCTCACCCCCCATTTGGGATTTTAAATTATATTTTTTTTTCTTACCTGCTTGGATCAGAAGGAATTCCTTGGACTCGGAGCCCATCACATTGGTTGCTGTGCAGTTGTAGCTCCCAAAGTCATTCTGAGAATCAGGGGTAATCTGAGAAGAGAAAAAAGACAAAACGCATGAGTGAGAGGTCATGCAGCCGGGCACCGCAGGCGGTCAAGAAGAAAATACTTCTGGGAACGGACTGGACATGTGAACACCTCGAATATGTACCTATGATGAATTAATTAGTTATCGGTTTTGTACAATTGATCAGTTTATTCATCACTGAATGAAAAATGGTTGTTATGCAGATGCTCAGATATCTGGTGTAGCAACACATCATCAAATACAAAGGTTCCCTAGCATATCTCCGTACTCCGTAACTTTCTCTCAAACTACTTATTAGCTATACATGTGAAAGTGGGCATGCCCTGACAATAGTCTCCGTATGTTCTATCAATCCTGTTGCTTGTGTGTCAGAAAGATGCAGCAGACCTCCAGGTAGCTGATGGTTGGTGTGCTGTGGATCTTCATGTTGGTGGTGTTGGCAGAGGGCAGCTGGAGGCCATCTCTAAGCCAAACCACCGAGGCTCCCGGGTGAGCCTCCACCTCGCAGCTGATGTTGGCCGCGTTCCCCTCCCACGTGTACACCGTCACCGAACCCAGGATTTTTGGAGCGTCTTCAGCAACGCACGGGGGAGAGAAGACGGAAAACGTCACAACAGGCATGTTTGGAACATTTTACTGATACTCCTTCTATGTGGTTCATCTTGCCAGGACAGAATCAACTAACCACTGGGTTTATCCTTTTTAAGCAATGACACATACTGGATGTGCGTAGGTAGGCTTATGCAATGGTTCTGAACAGTTTTACACTCATTTCAATACCTTCTAATTTTTTTCGAGGTCAGTCAGAGATTTAGATTTGGAGGAACCATTAGCCGCAGGAGAATTCAACTAAACTTAGACTAAGCAACACATAAAAGCATCTTTGAATATGAAACTAAAGAAAAGAAAGTAAATACCGATGTTGTACAGTGCATCCAGCCATGAATACAAATCATTCGACAAAGCATCAGCACAGTCTCAGTTAAAACTACAACGGTCACTCGGTAGAGCGCAGACCTTCACATATCCCAAGATTGGGCATTGAATTATGAACATTTTGGCATTAGTTGCATGCCAATTGGATATAAATTGACCGTGCTATAGTAAAAAGAAGATGTTGACCTTTTCACAACCTTGATCATTTGACCCGATCGATCCCAAAATCTAATCAAATGCTCCCCGGATAATAACCAATCATCCCACCAAATATCATGCGATTCGGTTTAATACTTTTTGACTTATGCGAATAACACGCACGTACACATACAAATACGCGGCGATCAAAACAGTACCTTCCGCATTTTCAATGCGAAGGTAATAAAACACACTCATGCAGAAAAAAGAAAAAGTTAAATAATGTTGCACACAACTATGAGACAATGTGAGAGAACACATTTAATAGTGAGAGCTCTCGCTCTTATATCCAGAGGACTGATGGGAATCTGAGAAAGGCCACACAGAGTCTCCTGTAGTAGCATCCAGGAATTGTGGGATGGCGATAGTGCCTCCATTCCCAGAAGCTCCTCTTCCCAGCATACCCAGCTGGTCTATGAAGGCTTACCAGTGAGTTATTTTCATATAGAAACCTTTGCAATTAAAAAAGACGTTTAAAAACCCACTCCCGGGGGCAGCTGCAGCAATCTACGACAATGCTGACAGAAACCTGGAATCTTAATGGCAAACAACTGCTCAGTAGAGCATAATGGCTGTATTTGTCTAAATCCTATGCATTCAAGGCATGTTTTTTTTATGATATCCATTTCAGGTTTAAAGACAATCTATGTGTTTTTTTTTTAGCACCATTGACTTGACCCTTTTTGGCTCCGACTTTATTGCGAGATGAACCAGCTCAGCAATTACAGAAACCTCCAACGTCTCACAGGGCCGAGTGCCATTACTACGCGGTGAGTTGCGCGAGAGTCTGGAGTCGACAGAAATAACCGAGCTAGAAGCAAAGTTGGGGTTTGAAGAAAATTCGAGCCATCTTCTGTGTAACAGACACCAATAACACCGCTACCATTCGTGCTACGCTCTAAGTCCCATTTAGCAGCCCTCTCTGATGTGCTCATTTAATTGAATTGATACCATATGGTCAGAGCCTTATTCATCAGCAGCGAGAGGCCATGAGAGGAGATGATGATGTCTTTCCTGCATCGTTTCCTTTTATTATATCCTGCTCGCATCACTGAGCAGAGCTTCTGAATGCACTTAAGTATGCTTTGTTTCCCGCGTGCAGTGAAACGCTGAGGCCCCTGACTCTGCCGGGGCTTTATTTCTGACCCTGGATCCTTGAAAACTCTTCAGTCTGCTGCTGCTGGAATTGATGCACGAGGCTGAGTCAATAAACGCTCCATCTCCTGCAGCCTTGATTAGACTCTCACTCTTTCTACCAACGCTGCTTTGGGCTCTCGTCGACTCACTTCAGTGCGTGTGACCTGCCTGTTTGATTTCTATAGCTTCCTCGAATGGTCTCGGTGAGGTTATTGATATGCTTGCAAATAATCCTGTAGGTCACCTACGACTAGGGCTTTAATGATATTGGTATATCGGCTCGTTTTACCATTCATATCGTGTGCATTTTGTTATCTACAGTAGAGAAATTAATAACATGAGTGTAATAACATGAGTGTGTGTGTGTGAGAGCAAAAGGTAAAGACAGGATTAGCTTGTCTGTGTTATCCTCCATCTACAGTGTATGTTAATTATTAATATTCATAGCTTATTATTTATTAAAGCTCACGGCTGATGTTATCTTTCATGAGGAGGTTTATTAAAAATGCTACAGTACTGATCTTTTTATTTTTTTGCGAAATTAAGTATTTCTTATTCACGATGAGAAACAAAGATAAAACACTGGCTATACAGTAAGTAGATTGTTTATATTTATCTATGTATTTACATAAGGGTAAAGTGTGCACGTGCACAACAGGTATTTATAGTACAGATAGTAGCGTATTAAAAAAATCTTACATTGTGAGAAGTTTGGGGTTTTTCATCGATATAAAGAAGTAACGTATTTTTATATTTACTTAACGTGAATATACGTGAAAATTCAACTGCCTTGTTGTGGATACTCGCGCTCATGCGACAGCGGTGTGGTGGGTTTGAAATGTTATCTTTTTCCTTACGTGGATATCATTCATGCTTCAAAAAAATCCATTTATTGGCTTATTTTCCACAACACTCCAAACTCCAGTGGAGAAAACAAGTCGGCTTTTTTGTCCACGGAACAAATGCGGAAAAAAAAAATCTGTCATCCGCGCTGCACTCGATAGCCAGCAGGACAGAGACGAGCAGCCAGGGGGGATCTGATTGCAGCTTGAACAGCGTTATTAGACATCCATGCTAAACAAACCTCAGTTACTGACACAGAGCCCAAACAGAGGGGTTATTAACACTTTGCTATCAGTCCTTCAGCAGCAAGCGCAGACACACTCAGCCGAGCTAATGGGATCATGCCGCGCAACAGATAGCAAGTCCCATGCTTTGATAAGGTTTTTCAATGTGTGAGGGGGCGAGCAGTGATCGAGGGGACAGAGAGTGAGAGCTGTGTTCAAGACAAAGCACCTTTTCTTATCGATAATTGCTTGGCAACAGTGAATCAGCTACCTGATTACTTGCTGATTACTCTAGCAAACGGCAAGCCCTCAAACAACTCCATCAATGCGGCGTGGTGATTATATCTCCGAGCAAATTGCCGGTGCATTGAGAGCATGGCATATTAATCCAATTAAACGTCCATCTCTGTATTTTTTCGACCATGTGACATTCAATGGATGCCAAAACGAGAGCAAGTGCGATTTGGCTTCAATTGTGCACCTCCAAGCTTTCCAAGGATGTGTTTTGAGAAATGACACCGGGTACATTTCTGAGTCTGCAGACCGTCCTGACCGACGGTAGAGCATGACGTACAGTCTCTACGTTTCAAGGCAGTTTGGTTCCGTCTCTGTAGAGCAGCACATCAGAGATGAAGTGAAACGGTGACTGTGAAGTAAAAGTCATGACTTTAAGCCACTAGTCTTTCACTTTTGACCCTAAATGGGCAAATGGCTTCATAATGGTTACATTTGAAATCCTTAACATTTGAGGTCTTTAGCACAGAGGCCAAACGCATGAATACTTTGTAATTCTTGATGACCCTATTCAGATTATAACGCCTATCAGTCTCTAATATAAACTATGTATAACTGCCAATCACAGACAGGATGGTTGCTAAAGCATTCACGTCTAGGAAGCTTAACGAATATAGTAATTATACTGTTCCATGGAATTCTAAGCCTTAGAAGCCCATGTACCTTGAGGCTATGTCAGAAATGAGACCGTTGTTTCCATGGTAACAAATCGCACTGGTACTGACCCAGCAAACTCTGCTCTCTCACTTATCTTCAGAAACAGGCGACTGCCTAGACACTGTGTCCTCAGAAACATTCCTTTGGTCTTAACAAGCAGTTCTTCAGATCTTCAGATTTCCTTATGTATCTATTTGCATACAGAGCAATAGTATGCATGTTCTTTAAAAAAAAATGTAATGTTCATATGAACTGCAGGATTTATTGCGAGGTAGGTCGTTTAACAAGTAATCAACTGGTGTGAAGTCAGAACAATGACCGTGTTTACATGCATTCAAATAACTGGCTTAGTCGGACAGAATCAAATTATCCGTTTCATGTAAACACCTTTGTTTGACTGTGTGCGGTCCGACTACGATCCGATTAACACCCCTGGATAACTCGATCCGATCCGGTTGATAATCCGACTATCGCGGCATGTAACGGTGAATTGGATTAGGAACCGGACTTTGCGTCTTTGCGCATGCGCACGCAAGCGGAAATGGCCGTATCACCACGAGTTGTAATGAAAACAGCGCCACCTATCGTATCGGAGGTGACATGCTTTCGGCCAATGATTCGAATTACTCACTGCCATGTATATTGGGATGACAGCAGATCCCCCAAAAGATAGAATAGTCCGACTAAAGCAAGATTCAAATTATACCATCATGTAAACGCGTCAATGTCAATGCTGGCATCACTTTTAATCATTATGGTGTTGACTTCACTAGAATCTTTTCCAAAGACTTTTGCACCTTGGGGGAGGTAAAGCGATCGATAAAGGCTTTAGGATGACACTTTCTCCTTTTGAAACCAAATGTGGCGTCTAATATGACACTTTTATGTTTTAGTGGTGCCTTTCTCTAACTTTTTATTTGAATATGCACGCGGGGAAATTTCACTCCCTGCGACATTGTTTTAATTGCAGGCAACTCGGTTAAATTTCAGTAGAGATTTGGCAAATGAGAAAAAATAGCAACTCTAATGTGAAACTAACCCGTTAAAGCCAAGCAGTGCGTGTTGACTTTACTCCGTCGGGCTGCAGAACTCCATCTACAATTCCTTGTTATTGATTGCCCTGCCTACAGCTAAAACCAACAGCTAATGAACGAAGCCCAGAAGAAGCGGTCAGAGTCCTGTCAAAAGCCATTTTAGGAAACGGAGGGAATCACCGCCTTAGCAGAAACAGACATGTTGAGAAAAGGTCCGGGCACCAGAAACGTCGATTACAACACCATTGCTCCTGGAATGCACTGAGCAACACGGCCTGGCGATATATCACGGTCAAATCATGGCATTGTACGATCGACGACGAGTCACAAACATTTCCAACTGATCCTTAATTACATGACGTTCCACTGGAAGACAGCTGCGGCAGCGGTTCCAGGTCAATGCCAACAAAAGATCGATGAATGCCTGGAACAAAGTTTCCTTGTCGCCTTTATATCCTGACTCGAAGGGTCAATTCAGATTTACTTTAATGAGCTTATCCATTACCTGTAGAGTATAATTGTACTCTGTACTTACAACATGTTCACCACAGACAACGCTTTTCGTCTATATATTTGCTCTTTCCAAAGCCCCGTCATTTCATCGGCTAGTTTACTTGTGTTATTGTCTAGATCCAAACTACTCTTTACATTACATTACATGTCATTTAGCAGACGCTTTTATCCAAAGCGACTTACAATAAGTGCATCAACCTAGAGTACAAACTAAGAACAACAAGAATACAGAAAGGAACATTTCCTCAACATAGTCAAACTACCACAATAAGAGCTATTTAAGACCCACCGAAGTGAAAATCTGTGTTTTAATCCAGATATAGTCGGAAAAGGTGCGTTTTCAGTTTCTTTAAACACCATGTGCAAGTTAAAATGCTTTGAAGGGAGCATGGATGAATATAACAGCGTCAGTGTTCCAATGGACGACAAGGTAGAGGTAAAATCTTTTGAATATTCCATACATTTAAATGTTATACGGTATCTAAACTACTTTTTGCTGCACCTGCATACAACAGTTTGCTCCTGTGCTGGTACTCAACATTCAAACCCTTTCTTTATCTCAGCATCAATGAATTTGTCATTTTTTTACTCTTCTCTTTCATTGACTGATATTAGTCTCTAATATGTAAATAAATACATAATAATATAAAATCCTAAACAGCTGTTAATACTTGTATCTTCATTCACAAATGGGAAAAACAATCAGGCAGGTGTGTTGACATCAGTGACAGTGTGGTAACTTACAGCGGACCTCCAGGTACATGTACTGGTTGTCCTGGCCGATGGAGTTGCTGGCGGTGCAGAGATACTGGCCGGCGTACGTGAACAGGACATTTTTCAAGGTGAGCGAGGACACCCGTGCGTGGCTGCGTATCACAATATTTCTATCAAGACTCTACAAAGAAAAGGGAAAAGTCATTAGTTTCACATTTTCATGCACTCAGAGATTCTTTAGATTCAGAGAGAAAGAGATGCTGCTTATTATCTTTTTGGAACAAACTGGGGGATAAAAATTTAATTAACAAATTGACTGTAATAAACACTGTTTGATGTATGGATTGTAGTTGATAAACGCCATGGAATGAGCAGCTGGTTAAAGACAACAGAAAAGATACATTACTGAAAAATAAAAAAAATGCATGGCAAATATCAACATAAAAAAGGTAAGACTGGTGTTATTCTATAGTTTTCTTATTGTGGGTTAAGTGCCACGGAACGATGGGGCCTAGATCTAACTAAGGATGGGTTGACAATAAGAAACCGATAGAGATACACCAGCCTTTAGCCTCATCCACGGTTAGGATTTAGATTAATGTTTCAGGCACTGATAAATGTTATTGATCCTTGCTCAGGTGGAAAAGATCTTCACATTCTTAAGCCCATCAAATTACAAGGCCTAAACTAAGCTTCAAATTATGCCACTTTAGGTACCCCTCTAGCATCAGTGTGTATCAGGACAGTGTGAATGATTGATTGAATAAAATTAACTTCCATCTTCATGGTAAGCAGTTCAGGCTAAGGTCAAAAAAAAAAAATTAGAAAAAGTTTGAGGTTGATATCGACTTTACTGACTAGCGACTCACGTGACAAACCAACAACGACTTTTAGATTCACAAACAAACATCTCCTGGGTGAAAGTCCTATGTTTGTTTGACCCATATACAACCACCACCACCAGCCCTCAAAGCATCTCTCGGTCTTTTGTGCATCGCCAGTTGCTCTGCACATATTTTAATGATGCCATTGGAGTTAGTTGAAAGCCCCGTGCGGCGTAGACAGACGCTAAAGGATGCCGAGGGGCGCTGACCCTTTTCAAGATGGAAGTGAGGCAAGGTTGAGAAGCTACACACAGACATCTTAAAATGATACGTGTCATTCCTAAAAGCACTCGCATATACCAATCAAATACACGTCGCCTCACATATACAACATGGCCGCTGAGAATCCAGCCATGCATCGGCAAGAATTTCTCGCAAATGCACAACGCCCGGGAAATAAACCCCGACAGTACGTCGATTGCTGTCCCCACCATTTAACAGTGTAGTTGCAGGTTTACAGCCAGTTTAATTGCAGCCGGAACGCTATAATTGCAGTTGTGACAAATTCATTGTTAATCCTTGTTTTTATTTTGCTCGGCAGATCCCCTCCGTTGCCTCGCCTACTCGGCTGCACCTGTCGTACCATGGATCCAGCGGGTCACTGCGGATGCCGTATACAGAACGAGCTCTCAGCGTGAGCAGCTGACATCTGGGGCCCACCCAACAACCTCAACGCGCCTTGTTAATCGTGCACCGCAACCTCGGTTGCTCTGCGGCGTTCACATTTACCGACTATAAACACGGGGCCAGTTGTTCTTTGTGCTCCATGACATTAACAGTCACATCTGACCCTTTTCACACAATGTGTTTTGCCAGAAAACTAATGCGAGCTTCCCAAACAGGACATCAATTGACATTTAGAAAAAAAATGTGCTGCAGACCTTAGCAGGTATGAACAAAAAAAAAAAAAAAAAAAAAATCCTAGAAAAACTCTGGCTTTTAAAAATGCTGGATTTGATTTATTTCGTTCCTGTGGGCGACACCTACAGCGGATGTGCGCCTCCCTTCTACCTGCCGTGATTTGCTATTAATATTTTAGGCATTCTTGGTGCATCAGCGTTTATGTTTTATAAATAATTGAGTGTTTTTTGTTATATTAGCATTATGGCATGAAGTGACATCCTTCACAAAGCACGGGGATGCAGATATGGGAGACATTTCTGCTGTTTACGGAAGAATTGAGGGAGTGTCCTGGCACATTTGTGAAAGGGCAGCATTAATCTCGCCTTGCAGTGACACTGGCAGACAATGCACTGTTGGAATGTAAACAGGGATATGCTTAATGAATAATAATAAATTAATGATACTACAGGCAGACCTTTTGAACAGGATGTCTTCATTAATCCCAATGAATGATTTTAATTATACTCTAATTTTTCACGAAAATAATTCTCATTATTACTTGCAATGGAAAGGCTTAGGATGGGTGACACGCGGTCTCCTCCGTTTGTGTCCCCGCCACTTCTTTGCTTTTATAGGGCAGAGCAGACATAAAGTGCACTACAAAGATTATATAGGAGCAGTCTAGAGCCAGAAATAGCATCCCTCCCCACTTCATGCTTTATTTGTGCTACATTTAAATCAAAACTGTCACAAGACTAGCTTTCACAGTAATTAAGGCGCAAGGACCTGTTTTCCTTTGGAGAGGATTTGGTCTTGTTTTATTCCCGTTAGCACCTCATCAGCACCTGTGAGCACGACTGACGCTACGTAAAAAGTGTTGATGCGGCGTTATGGTCACACCGGATTTCTGTAAATATCTAATGCAAACTCGCAACAACAATCAGAATCCTTCTGGCGATTACAAATAGGGCATGCGGAAATGTTCCAGCTCCTATTTGAATTGTAAACAATTGTCTGTCAGTTGGCCAACAATCTGACAAATATGACGCACCAAGATATATAAAGACTCCAGTTCTGCTCTTTAAATGCAGCAGCTTGATCCGTGAACCTCAGCGTCTGGCGTCGTTAGGAGATGCACCCGGCTTTCATCTCACTCTAATAGACCCGGTGTTCTATCATTTCATGCTACTTGTCGAGAACTGCTACCTTGTGGTATTGCGCATGCGCCGAGTCGATTTTCTGGTTTGTTTGACACACCCATAATATTTTGCAACCCTTTCGATTCACGTCTGATAACGGTGAGTGACATTGTAAACATGAGTTTGTTCACGTTATAATAATAAAGCACTGGTTTATTATTAGGGTATTTATTGTTGAAGATAAACACTTTAACAGTGAAAAGTGAAACATTGAACTTTGAAAGAAAAGCATATTTTGATAGTACAATAACATGCATTCATGTAAGAATGCTAAATTGAATTATATCAGGGGTAGCATATTTTGATAGTACAATAACATCCTATCAAATAATGCTCCCGCTACCCCATGCATTCATGTAAGAATGCTAAATTGATTTATTTCAAGGGTAGCATATTGTGATAGTACAATAACATCCCATTATGTTAGGGTAGCATGAATCGATAGACACACCTATCGGTTTATGCAGTGGTAGCAGAATTCTGACAAGGCAGCAAAAAATGACAGAACACCGGGATGTAAAAGACCTTTGTTTTAAAAAAGGGAGACCATGCCCATTTAGAGCAGAAACTGACACGTCCATAACAAACGCTAAAGGAGCTGGCTGCTCCTTCGTGGCTGGAAGCTGAAGGCAGCTGACCGAGCCTCCGCATTAAACCAGTTGGGATGGAGAATGCATTGGAGAGACCCTCCGGGGACCAAAATGCTTAAATGCCAACATTGATAATGTCAACATGCTGATGATCAACTAGTAGTGTTTAACGTCCTGTTTTCAGTAGAGCTGAGGCTGATGGGAATGTAATTAGTTTCCCAGGTATTTGATCACAAACTATCGATCAACTGCGAAAGAAATCCTAACAATTGCCGAGACATTTCCCTCAGGAGGAAAACATGTCAACAATGCTGGTTGTAGACAATAGAAACTATAGATTTGTAACTTTCCCACTGCAGGAACTTTTGTAAAAGGCTTGTCGAACAACTGTTTTTTCAGTTTGCCCTGCAGCATCCTTAATTCTGCTCTAATCCTGTATCTTGTTTTTCTCCAAAACCCCATGCATATTTTAGCGGTGATAACCATGCTTCTGCCAGACTCGGGCACATCTTACGGTACACCTTTTATTTTCTGATTGCTGACTCCAGCTGCTCTTGTAAAACCTGCCTAATCTCTATGCCTGATTGCAATTGAGGGTCTGGGCACCTTCATTTTCCCAACAAACATTCTCCATTGTTCTTCTCCCTTTAAAAAAATAGGTCGCCATAGAGGCGCTGTAATAACACAATAGTTAATGTGTTTACTGTTCTCATTATTTCTGTGATGTGAAAACCCATATGCTTGACTAACTATTCGCTCATAAACAGGGCCGACTGTACTTTTTACATGTTGTCACTGAAAAGGACAAATAAACGGATGACAGTAGAGCTGCGTTTCCTTCCTAGAGATGAGTCTGACCAGCTGAGACAACAATGTCTTAAACCGGCCACTGCACCCAGAATACAATTCATGATTAATTGCCTCTCCTTTCCGGGGGGCTGAATCCTGCTGCAGCATGTGACGCCTGAAGATCAACCTGTGCCTACCTGTGAAATTAAAACAAACGGTGCATTCAAGCACTCCACGTCAACGAAAGACTCAAATGTTGACCGTGGGGCCCCGGTGCCGAGTAACTTACCGTGAATCTACAAAAAAAGATCCTAATGGATGAGTGGTGCAGTTAGACATTACATGTGTGTGTACATTACTTGTGCTTAACAGATGTCCAAGCTGCTCTCAAAAACACAGTGTACTGTAATTGCCTCGCTTCTTGCATTTTCAAAATGAACGTTATTTAATATTTTCGCGACTTAATCGCAATTTCTTTTCCCCATGATGAAAACTCAATAACCCCCCGCTGTTCTGTTATCACAACGTGATTAAAATAACACAATAAAAACAATAAACAGCAAACATTTTCACCCCGTTCCCCCTCCCATAATAATAAAGTAACTAAATAATAGTTCAATTAAAAACAGATTTGCTTCTATTATTTAGTCTGGACTATCTATGAGAGCTATACATTAACGCATGACGAATTAATAGTACAAATGCGTGGCAAATGAAACGCAGCCTTGTGAGCTTCCCAGAGTCTGAGTTGTGTGGATTGCTGAGAGGCTCTATGCAGCACCGCTGACATCACTGCGGCCTTCAGGAGGCAGCTTATTATAATCAGACCATGATGTGGTTCAAGTGTAACCCTGCTTTCTGAAGTGCACAACCTAAATAAATGAAGACAGACTTTAAAAAGGCTTTGCAGTTGTCTTTGCCATCATACCGCCATACAGCAGCCGTCCATCACCATGGATGATCATACAACGCCTGCTTGTTAGCGGCCTGGTTTATGCCGATCACCGAGGGATCGGAGAGCAATAGAAGCTTATTCATCGACAGTTGGTTTTCTACGGCGGGCTACATCAAAGTATTTAACATGGAATCATTTCTGTCTTCACTGTTGTGCAGACTGAACAAAAATATTGTCAGATATGAAGACGGGTAGCTTCAGACGAGTGAGTTTGATGGTATTCCCGTCTTCAAATGCTTTTATCTACGCAGACAGATACCAGCTGCTGTATCGGGTTAAACACCATTTCTACTCTTACTCCTGTCCGCCTGTGGAGATAAGCAGTTAGGGAAACCAGTGGGAAGAAGAGACGGGGAACAGTAAACAGTCGGGAAGATGCACCACAAACAGATCTCTCGACTGGAAAAGACCAGTGCTTTACTACGGCAAATGACTACTCTCTACGTCTACTAATAGCTGGTTGTCTACAACAAAAAACAAACAAAAAGGGAAAACACCATCACGGGATTATGATATAAGTACCACAAGCTCAATTTAGTGCTGTGCTACTAGTCAAAGAGGTGAATTTGGGGGGGGAACATGATATTCTGAAAGCTGCAGCAGTTTGCGTTGCCTTAAATCACAGACCCTGAAATCCAGGTGACAGTGTGACACAAATATAAAGTCACTTTCTCGGATCGCCTGCTCTCCCTTCAAAATGACGTTCCCATACAATGAAACTAAAATGTCAACAACGTTTTTTAACATATTAGTTTTAGACATATCGCATATACATTTGTCTGCATGAATGGGTCAACGAGTCAGCGTTGACTTATTCTAGCGTAGCAAATATACTTATTTCAAGCGGAATCGTACCGTTTTTTTAAGCCTTAACAAATAGTTGTGTTACCTCAACATAACCAAGTCATGTGGTTTCTATAGATTTGTTTTTGTAAAGTTACAAAGTTAATCAATTTGTTAAAAACTGCTTCCGTAGTCTGGATGAAATGGTGTGCTCAGAAACATCATTGACGATATATTTGAGTTGTATGGGAAGGCAATTTTGGAGAAAGGGTTGGATCACATGGATGTGATTATTATCTGATTAGATAATAGAAATAAACTTAGAAATTAAAAATAAGGATTTTTGCATTGGCTCCTGACATTACTTTAACCAATCAGAGACAAATTGTAGAATCTTAGCAAAGAAAAGGACTCTTCACATTCTTAGTGTTGGTTCTTGCACACAGTCCAGAATGCTGAGCTGCACAAGTTAATTTATAGTGTGCTTTTGTTTTCATTACGGGTTACATTGCCTACAAGCCTAGTAAAGTAAACTAATTGCTCCCATTGTGGCGTGTGTGGCAGTGAGTGAGTTAGGGTGTTAAACTACGTCAGTTCTATCTAAGAACAGTAGTCTCCCTTTGAGGAGGACCAACAGTTTGCATGTTTCTTTCCAATCAAACACTACATCAGGGAGCTGGTGTGTGAAAACACAACACTGTTTCATAATTGAATAGGCCTCAGTGGCTGTTGTGTTTTGTTGGAGCGAAAACATGCAGACTGGGACTTGATATTCGGCTCAACCTTCTACAAACCACTGTGTTAAGATTTAGTACAGCTTTGTGAGTTAGCGCCTTGGCAGAGCAGACAGTGTTCTCTACGCACAGGAGTGGAGCTGCCGGCCAATCAAGCACCCACTGCAGGAATTTGTTTCAAATCTGAGGAACTAACCAGACCATGTAGCAGGAAATAGCAGCATGCTATATGGACAACATCTACTTCGAGATACTGCGACTGCCTCGCTGTCTCGACGAAAATAAACGGGGACAAGTAAGTAGAGTGAGTTTTAACGTCTACTGGAACTAAGTGGATTAAATGTACTGTACGACGTTTATAATTGGCTACGCATTTAGTGCCCAGCTAAATGCAGTGAGCACTAAATGCCGGCTGAATGGCAACACTTCTGCTCTGCATTAACAAAAGGGTGGTCTACTGTGTAAGTGAAGGCAATTACAACTAGAGTCAGGCTACCATATTTAGTAGCCATACCTCGTATTTGTCTGGTCGCGTCCACGAAGCCTAGAGGGGACAAACACAGAGGAAGACGAACAGCGACACAGAGGGGCAAACGTAAGCGTTGTGCAGACTGGATTCACCAGCGGCACATGTGCAATGCATTCAACATGTGCAATGCATTCAACATGTGCAATGCATTCAACATGTGCAATGCATTCATGTTCCAAGATCCATACCTGTGAGTTTCAATTTTTTTAGCTCATTGGCTACAAATCAAATGTGGCAAATCATTTTCCTGCACACACCAGAGTATGTTCAACCCTCTGGGTAGTTCTTTTTATTTACTTCCATAAAAAAAATATATATATATATATATATATATATATAATATATATATATATATATATATATATATATATATATATATATATATGTGTATAATAATATAATATATGTATATATATGTATAATATATATATATATATATATATATATATATATATATATATATGTATAATAATATCAGGGAAATCAGCCTATAGTGCCTTTGAAATTGCCAGGTGAGTGAGGTAATCCATCACAATAAACTTCGTGTCTGGTATTGTTTATGCCACGCAACAGTACTGTAACTTTGATCAAGACTAATGCAGACGCAATGCTTAGTGTGATAGATTACCAAACTACATTTTCAGGAATGTGCATTGATTTTCATACCCAAGAGAAACAAATGGAAACCAATGATTGCCTCAAAGGTAATTTTCACATCTACAACACTGCTACATGCATTTGGAAAGTGCAGCAGTAATGTGCAATATACATGATTTATAACCACGGGGCTTAAACATGTATAAATACTAGCATTGTTTGTATCCACAATTAGCGAAACCGTTGATGAGGATTACAGGGAATTACTTTCACTTTGGATGAGACTGAATGATTTTTCTACCAAGTTGCATTTGTGACAATTCTGATTCTGTCAGGAAAAAATCACTTCTCTATTATCTTACAACATATAAAAAAGCCAACATCATTTTTGTTCACGGTTTTCTGAAAAGGACGATCAGGATTCCTGGCGTGGCAGTTCAATGCAGTCAGGGAATTTACAGAACTGGTCAAAATGCCAAAGTGGATTTTCCTAAAGCAGCATGAGGGCTTTTCATTCGTATATTAATGCACTGTAATTAGAGATCATTTACACCCACATGGAGAGAAAACTGGGCTTTGAAACTAATTCCGAGTGGGCCATTAGCTGTACCTCGGGACTTTTATCCCCCGAACAAGTGTCTTTCGCATTATGACATTCTGTGTTTTGATTAATCGGTCATGTATGTGCAGGAGACTGGTGAGCCCCACAACTTCAATCTTTCATTAATTAAAGTTATGTGCAAAAAAGTGTGGCAACAATTACCACAGTGAACCTCAGGATCACAATCACACTGAAATCCCTTCTTAAGATTATAATACCGTGACAACATAAATCACCGTTAACATTATAATTTTTAAAAGACAGTGACGTTAAAAACAGATAATGGCAGCCAGTAAAAGGACGTTCATCATTCTTTATGTGTCTGTAGACTTGCTGCTGTGATGTAGAACTAGAACGTGAATAGCATACAGGGCACGGGGAACAGAAAACCCCACCAATGATGAAGGATGATCCAATGAGAAATTAGTAACAGCTGTCACCAACTGCTCAGTGGGGTTTTCTGATCACAGCATCATTGAATCAAAATGTATCTGACGATGACGGATAGGAGAGGGAGGGGCGGCGACGGGCTGTAAATGGAAGAAGATACGGCGTGACAACCATGAGTGGCAACAGGCAAGTCCCGTCTTGCAGGTGGAAGATAATATTCAGCAAAAAAAGCGGCCATGAATGCACTGTACTGTGTGAAGGCTTCCGCTGATGGGATATGATGGCAGCGATAAATGGCACATTTAATAGGAAAAATTCGAGTCCAATTCTCTGCTGATCATCTGATAATGACATTCACGGAACCTGGAGACGAAAAATGGGAATATTGGCTTTGGATAGGGAAGACGAGGTCACTCAGATCAGAAAACATGATGACCAGTGTGTTGAGCACACGTCCGACACTTTGCTATCACTCTTTGTTATTTGGTGAAATAAACCACGGCATCGCCCTTATTTTTTCTTTCTTTCTCCCAGTATGGAACTTAGTGGATACATTAAACTGGCATCCTCGAAAATGGGAACCCATTATTGAAAATGGGAAGGCTCTGGATGGAATTTCTGAAGAGTTTTAACATAGTTGTGTCGCTGTCATTGTCCTAGTTGATACACGATGAAGTATTACTGCTACTCTTCTGCAGTAACTGGTGGAAATGTGTTAAATGTGTTATTGGTACAGGACAAAAAGGTGCCAGTGTTGATGCCAAACATAATCTAAAATCAGAAAGGAGCTAAGCTTTTCAGAGGCTCAAGTGATAGCAGAGGGTAGGAGTAAAAGTAAACTACGGCAAAGCCAAAGAGAGAAAAACAACAACAACAACCAAACTCCCAGACACAAAGGGTAGACTATAGGGTGACTGTTTAGAATCTTACTTGGCATATACGATACTATACTTTTAAAGATATTCTATGGATAACACATTGCCAGAGTGTTCCAACATTTAAAAATGTGTCTGGTCCGATACTGTTGATTACCAGTCTACCAGTTCTTGTTAAATGGTTACACCACTGGTCTAAATTTGTCATCATCTGAATGGAAGATGCAATAACTCACTGTACATATTCACATTCATACTTACACTGCACTGCACTCATTTAATTTCATTTCATTTCATTTACACTACACACATACACACACTTTGCATTTTGCACACTGTCTATATATATATATATATATATTTTATATATATTTTATTTTATTTTACATTGTTGTATTTACATATATGTTGTATATATACATATATATTTTATTTTATTTTGTATTTTATATTTCACTTTGAATACTATACTTTATGCACAGTCACTTTCTTTCTTATATCTATATTTTATTGTGTTTAGTTTATCGGTGCTACTATGTCAACAAATTTCCCCTTGGGGATTAATAAAGTATATTTCTATTCTATTCTATTCTTTTTGTCACCGAAAAGCACCGAAGCTTATTCACATATGTTAACGTTAGAAGACAAAAGTCAGGAAAAGACAAACACCAAGGAATCCTCCTAAACTAAAAGGTGTGTTAAAACGGACTAACATCAAACCAAATGTTCCAAGTGTAAATGTGCAGCTGTGACTGTTAGTGTGGAGGATGACAGTATTAGCACGAGGACAACACTTACATTGATGACCTAGACTAGAGCCTTTAAACCTTAGTATAGGTAAATCATTTAATTTAGATAGAAACATTATGTTATGCATCATTGGCTCAGGGGAAATGCCCACACCATTACCCCTATATGTGATAATAACGCCATGCATTATATTTGCTTTGCATTCAATTTACACCGTTGCAAGTACTGCCTGAGCAGACAGAGCATGACATCACTTATTTCTCTTTTCCCTCGACCTCCATTGTTATCCAAAGAGTGCTTTCTTTATTACAACGTGTCAGCACCAAACAATGGCCAACATCTTGCTGCTGTAAATTCAAAAAAACAATGTGTTTTAACACGTAACTTGCTTTTGGTCTTTGCTGAAAATAAGAAAAATACTAAATAACACCGGCCTGGCTCCTCCGTATTGATTTTAACTGGTGCCATTAGCACGTACGCTGCAGGTTGTCATACCCGCGGTCTTTTTATAGTTTGACGTTGTCACACCGAGGTGGAGCGGTTCATCTCACGGTGACGTATCTGATGTTACATAATTCATCACACAGCACTAGCTGAATGCAGCCGGACGGAGCCGTGAAGCAAAGCAGGCGGGGACGGCCCACATATTGTGCAACTCACTCCCCTTTGGGACATAACAGGTGTGCTTCGCTGCCTTTACTTTGTGTGTGTGTGTCCACAAATAGTACACTTATTGTTCCGTACACATGCATTATTTGTTACACTCACACAACAACTGTAGGGAATGCAACTTTGTTTGTTTTTTGGATTTTGATGCTGCGGAAAAGACAATCCTCTATATATTCTGAGTCAGGGATTTAAATTATCATTATTATTATTAGCCATAATGTCGGGACCATCCGAGGTAGATATACTATGAGCCCAGGCTGGAACAAGTATGGCTGTGCTTTGAAATCGACTATGATTAGTGTTGGAGCTATTTAATTTGACATTTGTATTTAAGTTTAATTGTAAAGTAATATTGATTATTTATTGCTTATTTAGGTTATGTTTTGATAGGTTAGTTGTTTCTTAGGATAGTTGTAGTTTAGTTTAATATATTTATTTTGTAGGTTCACTAATTGGTTAACACTGGGCACCTGGGGCTATATGTAGAGGTGGGTAGGCACAGGACCAGCATGCACCAGGGTGGCCAATGTTTTTTTACCACGCACATACAGCTGGAGGAAATGTTTGCTTTTTGTTTGTTCTTTTTTTTGTCTCGACCCACGGTGCATCAGTGGCGGTTTGATTTAGATTTTTGTTTGATTTTGAACGACAAATGGCCACTACAATTAGTTTAGTTTATAATTTTCATATGCGTATATTGGGCATGGGAGCGATTCAATTGCAGCACAGACCGACCCCTATTCTCGAGTATTACTGCAAAAACGACCAATGCATTTTCATTATTATAATTCTGCTTTTGATGCAACATCATATTGTTTCCCTGCGCCCTTTGGTAGCACATCTCTGAAAGCCGAGCGCCGGTCCATAACCAAGGTTATGGGAACCTTTGCGAGAAAAATACACAGTGCCTAACTCCCATTTCATTTATTTAATTTTGTTGCTGTATCTAATGCACACTGACGCAAGCAGCGGAGTGTGAGGTGTTCCCGAATCCACAAACCCGCCCGAGGCAGAAAGGTAATTATCGTAATACTGTTTACTGCGTTCACAGCAGGAAACTGTCCTTCTGAAGTGACTAATCCTGCTCACATGATGCGCATGTAGCCAGAAAAGACTGTTTAGATGGATTTTTCAAAATCATACCGTTTTAATGAGCTGATAAGAGCATAACAATAGACTTGGGATGAGATTCTCTCTCAAGTCTGGCGATTGCCAACAGCTGTGACCACTGTAATGGAGACGGTATTCACAGCTTCATAGGCCTTAAGGAGCCTTTTCTTTAACCAAAGCTTTGATCCGGCACTATCTCCAACGCTCATGCAGGACATGAAGAGAAGAAAAAAAAACAGGATGTGTACCAATGCATGGCAAAGATGCACAACCCTTATGTGGCTATAGCAAAGACTTCTTTACTTTTACATCATGTTCATCCGGAGAAAAATTGCCCACCGAGTTACAAAGTGGATACTCACAGCAGTTTGCCGGAGCAGCAAAGCCGAGCTCAAAACAATCAGAGTGTTTAATCTCAACACAGCGATACTTCGGAGCTAATTTCTTTCACAAACTCACACTGACTCAATTTTCTCTGAATTTCCTTATGAGCATTTGTCATCCTATCTTCACACAAATATTCCCTTTTAAAAGGGAATAATGATTGCACAGGGAGTTGCATGTACTCTTAACCACGCTGGGGAATAGTAGCCCATGAAACTGCCTGGAAATTGGATTCATGGCAATCTGCACTCCTCTCTCCCCTCAAACATTCATGAAGGAAACATACAAATGCATCGATGCGCAACTCCAGCAGTCTTGGAGAAGGCTACCAACATTTTAAAGAGATGTAAGAAACCAAACTCATAGCACAGCAGGCTTTTACAGCGGATTGGCTGATCTATGCAAGATGTGAGGGCTGCAAAAAAGGTACACTAAGCGAGCGATGCATGTCATTGGGATTATTGGCTGATGTTTTCTGAGATAAACGACAATTTACAAGATTTATAAGATCAGTTCTTCACAAAGTTCACATTCATATATGATTTGTTAATTGAGGATTTCAGTGTTTGCGCTGTATTGCCAAAAATAGTTCAGGTCATCACATCATAGACATAAAAAAAGCTTTAAAAGAAGAAATGTAATTCGTCAAATAGAGATTCGGATTTGCTTGAATAAACAAACTGCGTAAATATGTATCTATTTTTTTCCCTTTCTGAAAAGGTGTCAATTCTTTAATACATATATTTATACGTGGAGTTTCTCTTTTCCCGATGGTTTGTTTGAAGGACGTTTGAAAGTGGCACTGTCCAACAAAATGAGTACCTGCTCTCCTTCAGTGAATACCCGGTCCTGGAAACTCCAGGAGATGGTGGGTGTGGGGTCGCCCAAGGACTCACAGGTCAGGGTGACCTGATCGGCATACTCCGAGGCGGTCTTGTTACTCAGATAGGTAATCCTAGGTTTCACTAGAAACAAGACAACAACCGAGAAATTCGTTAGCAAACGTGTCGTTTTGTGCTCGGTAGGTAGGGCACAAACAGAAAGCAAGAAAGTCGAGAAACCCAAAACAACACGACAGAAGAGGGCTGGTAATCTCGCACATAAATCACAGTCGTTTGAGGCAGCATCGGAAATATGTACGAGCGAGGCATTAAATAGCTGTTGCGCATTGTTAGCATTACCATAGTCAAGTGTACAGACAGGCTTCATTAGAGTTGGGGTTTCATACCCCATTGACTGATAATAGAGCTGCGAGTACATGATTACATGAGGCTGGTGCAAATGTGCTCATGGAGAGGAGCTCTAGTGCAATATCTTTCAATGTCCTAAGGGGTGGCTTAATTAGTTTTCAATAGGGCGCGCGTTTATACACTGTACGTGTCACGCTGTGCGACTCTGCACCGAGCCACTGGAACAGCTGTGGAGAAGTGTTCGGCAAACGTCAATAAGTGGAAAAGAAAAGGCCAGCGAGAGAAGCCCCAACCTCAGCCTCTGCTACGCTGTCGGGAGCGAATGGAGTTATTCTCTTACCGAACACGTTCAGGCTGACCTCCTCGGTTTTCTCCCCCGCCTTGTTCTTGGCGATGCAAGTGTAATCCCCTTCATCCACTTTCTTGACACCTTTTATTAGCAATTCCGAACCGTCCTCGTTGAGCGTGTACTTATCGCCCGTTTCAAGGAGAACGTTGTTGCTGTAGCAGAGAGGGGGGGGGGGAGAGAAAAAAGACATGGCGGGGTTCACATCACTTCAAGTGTTTGCCGACACGACTTCAGAGGCCTGCAAATAACTTCCGTAACTCGCCGACAATGATCTGCTTGGGATGTTATCTCAGGAAGAGAACAGCTGGTGGACAAAAACAGCTGGGGGAACACAAACGTATACCTCTGAGAAACTTCTCCAATATGTTGTAAGGTATTCTGAAACAGGGCACTTCTCAGATGGTGGAAAACAGGCTTCCGGACTCGCGTAAATTAAGTTATCAACATTTCCCTCCGCCTCGACCTTATGACCTCGGCGTTACCTGTACTAGAGGGCGATTCGTCTTTTTCCGGAAGTTTTGTCACTCGGGGTCAAAACGTCATTTCCGGTCAAGTATTTTCACAATAAAATTCCTGTCTATTATTTCCAGTATTAAAGTCACCTTCACAATAAATGTCCCTTGTTATTGTAAGTCACGTGACGGATTTCAACCGGCTTCGCCGATCTATAATAATAACATAGTCACTCTCATGAACGTACATTAATTCTTTCCATTTACATTTGCATAGAGTAAACATTACCCCTATGCTTGATGATACATTAATAACGATATCAATATTCTCCCTAATATTTTCTATTAGAATATTCATACGTTGTATTAATTTACAACATAAGAACTCTGCAGATGTTATCAAAATAAACTATTACCACAGCTTTTTGTTTGCCTCTACTCTCTTTTAGACCTTTTATCTGTGTTTTTAATAAGGCCACGCACACATGTAATGACGATGCATATTTCCCTCCATTTTTCTAAAGAAAAAAAACAAACCTCTTTTGTTTTTGAGAAGCAGAAGTCTCAACTCAACGCTAACTTTTCTGTTTGTGGGAGTATTTGTAGGCCTGGAGTATCAGGCTTTTTTGTTGCAGGAAGACAAACAAAGCTTCCTTCACCCCTCTGTTGTCTCACTGTCTCAGCCATCTGTCCTCCCATCAACCTCCCTGTCTGCCTCCACTGTGTTGTGGCCAGGAACTTCATCCCCCTCAGCCTCGACACGCCCACATCACACTCCATCTTTGCTGCATGGAAGACAGCTGTGAGCAGCATCTGGGTGTTCAAGAGTCTTATTCAATCACACGTCTGTAAACCCAAAAAAAATGGTTTATTCCTCTCACAGCGGTGCTGCTGCTGCGTGATACCATTTAACGATGCACCATGAATATGAAATGGCATTGAGCTAACAGCTGTATGATGGAACTTTATGTTGGTTATTTGTACCCGTCATAGTTGTACCGATTGAAGGTACTTGATCCTGTGAGGTATACTATACCAGCTAATGATCAACCCATGCTAGAAAAGTCATTACTGATCTCCATGAAAGACAGAGGATAATGTTAAGAATGTTGAGTGTTAACTGCTATTAAATGATGTAATTTGCCTATTTAATTAAAATTTCACATCTTAAATGTATTCAGCTCATTCATTTGCAGGTTGTGTGCACAGATTGTGAAGATTAATTTTGGTTTGAACCTGCTCTGCACGCAAAAGATGTTTCAAGAGCACATCTGATTCATTCATTTAAATATGAACTACTAAATAAATAAACAGGGAGGTTGTAGTTGCATCAAGGGTATCAGATCCAATTATTCTCACGTTGACACGCAATAAACACACAAATGTTTCCCATTCTCTTCCACATCATGTTACTCTAAGCTTAATACATCTTCACATTTTATTCTTTGTTTGTTTTTGTGGAGAGGCAATATGTTTTCTATTTGTTTGCTTCTATTGGCAAATAGAAGTACCATTTTAATATTTGCTTAAATCTCAACACTGGGACACCGTCTGAATGTTATGGCTACGCCATGTTTAAACTAACAAGCGGGTCTCACCAAAGGTTTGTGCATACTCCATCGCCACTTGAACTAGATAAAAATGGCATGCAGTTTAAATAGTGTGTGGGAAGTAATAATACTCATCAAAGCCTTCTTGCCCTTGTTACAGCGTAAGCGCATGTATCGTATCGTCTCTCCCACACAACTACTCGCAGGCAAAGCCACGCAAATTCATATTTATGCTCTATTTACCAACGCTAAACATCATCATCTCCCTTAATAAAGCTTGTGCTTATGCAATCCTATCAACGGGCGCACATCCAGTTTGTCCAGAAAAGGTCACGAGAAACAGAAAGCGCTACCAGAGAGCGAGGTAGTTCACATTGTCTGATATCAGAGTCGATCAGGAGGCCGAATTTAGAGAAGTGGCACAAGCTACCCGCCCCCGTTGATTAGTGCTACACCTGAGACGTGCTTTTTCTGCGTCCAGATGGCGTTGAAGCACCCGTTCAAAGGGCTTGTAGTGCACAGCTATATAGATATGCATATATCTGAATTAGTGCAATAAAATAAGCTATGCTCTGAGTTTAAGGATCCAAGTTGAAATCTCAATCCAAATTTTTTTTTGGGGGGGGCTACTTGAGACAGGCGTGCGCTTAAATCAGCTATTGTTTGTTCTGATGCGCTGGCTGGACACAGACTGAGCCGAGGACAAGTATCTTAGTAATAAAGAAATGGGGGGTTGTCAATAAGCCACTCTTTAACATAGCTATATTGATTGACACACTTGGTTGCATCATATACAAGCTGGATATGAGGTTTCCTAACAAATATCTGGTATCAAACCAGGTGGATGTCGTGTGGCAGCTCATTATTAAAAGGTGATTTATGCAAATGTCTTTTTCGAGAAGTGTATATAAAACAAGTAGCCCTTCGGATTATTTTGTAGCCCTCGGTCTCAAAAAGGTTGGTGAACCCTGGTGTAAATGAACCCTTCCTGTCCTTGACTGTTCATCATTACACATCAGCGTCTGGCCCCGGCAGACATGTCCAGCCATAACGCTATAATAACCTCCCTGCATCCCAGACCATAGACATTAAACAGATAACAGAAGGTTTGTAACTATCTGTTGAAATATCTGTTTTAAAATCATGAAGGTTGGAGTATGTAATGTAAAACGACAAAACAAAACAATGAAAAACATCTAACTTTAAAATAACTCGAAGACGCTTTGGGACACGGACACCAGTCTCCAACAACGGCCTTGTGGTCGGAAGTCCTCCCTCCCACCCTGTGTGGGTTTCTTGTGGTATTTATATGACTTTAACACACTCAGCATTTTCTCTGTTTCCCAGTTGCAGCTCAATCCCTTGACAATCAACAGCGATCCCTAAAATAGATGAAAACCACGTGGACATTTGTGAAACTAAAACCCAGGGAATACTTTTTTCTCTGATCTGCTTCTGACCCTAATCGTAAAAAGAGGCCTTGTGGAAGAACATACTGGGTCCAGGTGACCGTGGGTTCAGGGTAGCCATCAGCGTCGCAGGCCAGCAAAGCGGAGCGACCGGTGTCCGCCGTGGCGTTGACCTCCGACAGCCTGGCGCGGATGGTGGGCAGCACTGAGAAAGAGATGTTGGAAAGAGAAAAGTAATGTGTGCATGCAGCCGGTGAATACACATCCTGAGGTGTGTACTATTCATATTAGATTTCAACTCACGGCATAAGTAGGTGAACAAAAAGCCCTGTTTTGTGTCATGATTGATACACAATAATGGCAGGGGGGGGGCATTATTGACACTTGAGATGCCCTGAAAGCTTCAACAGCAAATCTTTGGGGGGAGATCATGTAAATATGTTGCATGTTTGTATAGGGGCCTCTTGGTAATGAAATTAGCCTTTATTATGTGCGTGGCTGGCATCCATGAAATACTGCATATTGAGTGTATATGGGGGGTATTAAGCAAACCTTTACAGGAAGTTAATTGGATCTAAATATATATATATATATATATATATATATTTTTTTTTATATATATATATATAGTTCAAATATATATATATATATATATATATATATATATATATATATATATATATATATATATAAATATAAATATATATATATATAAATAAAACACATTTATTCGTCTGTTAAATGACATGTAATGTAACGTAATTTGTTTGTATTTCTTCGACACATTTTGTAAAAAGGGATGAAAATTATTAAAAAGGCATTTTTCATTTTCTTTAAAGGAAAATGTCCAATGACTACCATACCTCTCTGAGTTGAGCAACACGACAGGCAGAGGGAGAAGAAGGTGAAAGGGACGCAGGCGGCGCTTACCGTTAACAACGACCTTGATCATCCTGAAGTCAATTTCTCCCCTGGCCATGATGCGAGCCTCACAGTTGTACATGCCCTCATCTATCTTGTTAATGCCGCGGATCTGCAGGTGGCCATTATCCATGATCTTGTATCGCACTGAAACAGAAATGGCAAAGAGCAGCGCAATTCATCACATGAGATTACGCAGACGATATTCACACAACTAAACAGTGCATTTACCATTTTGCCCAGATATTTCTATATGATTATTTGTGTCACATCCTGAAAGAATACATCGATCTCCATTGTAAAGGCTGTATTTTCCCTCCTTGAAGCCAGTTATCCATGTGTGTGTGTCATAGGAAATCTGCGATGTGGGAGCGAGCCAGCAAGAGGCCGGCTGAACTTAAGTGTGATTATTTCCTTCAATCGTGAAAATCTGAATGTCAGCAAAAGGTTCAACAGGGACATTTTAAAACGGAAACGCTTCACTTAAAAGCACAGATGGGAAGTTGCAGACGGATTGTTTTCCCAATTATTCCGAGTAATCAAGCAAGTGAAGTGGCTGGAGGAACCGAGCGAGCCCTGCGTGACACCCCGGCTGCACCACATGCGATGCTGCAGAGTTCATGGAGCCTGGCACTCTGTTGCCCCTCTATTAAACCAGCCACACACACACACACAGCACCATGAGCCACTGTAACAGAAACCAGGTGTTCCTCACACGTTTCATCCTGCGCATTATTACAATCCAGGGTTTACCGACCACATCTGATTAAGGGAGTCATTTGTCTTGTTTTGTTCTCTTTTTGGCGCCAATTTAGGCCAGTGTTTGTACTTTAAAACTCGCTTGATTAAAACATGTTGGCTACTTTTGGCGTGCTTGTTAAGCGGAGCTTTCACAGACCAATTTGATTTCTTCTTAAGGGATGGGCAGCTTCTACTGCCCCAGTTCAATTACCATGCAGGTTTAAGTCCCTTCATTTTTCTGGCTGTCTGAACAAAAGGAAGAGCGTCTGCTATAAAATCACTCAGTGCATATATGTTGTCGTGGGTTTGGGAACTTATTCTCCCCCTTACACGCACTTTATTGCACAACAAAGGTATGGAGGACAGAAAATTATTTAAGTATAAATAAATAAATGCATGAATAAATACAGGAATAAATAAATAAATGCTTAAATTAATTTATTAATTAATTAATAAATTACAACATTAATATAAGTTATACCTGAACAGGACATCATTAAATAAATCTATTTCTACATTTCTGTATTTATTCATTTATTTATGCGTGACATTTATGTGTCCTTATATTCAAAGAAGCTCACTGCCATTCATAGAGGACCATAAAGTAAAGCAATTCTGAGTTTGGCTTACTTTACTTAGGTATTTCAATTGTTTATTACTTTAAACTTCTCTGTCACTACATTTTTTTCACTCCACTGTATATATTTGCCAGCTATAGTTTACCGTGCACCTAACATGTAAAATATTTTATTAGCTTACAAAATTAACCATTTTAATTTGTTTTAACTAACCAACAAATGAAGTAGTTAGAAGTAGCTCCAACCTGCTAGCGTCGATGTTTAAATGCTGCTTATTCGTTTCGTTAAAGCGTAAGTGATAAAACAAGTACACATTCTGCTTTACGAGTACTTTTACTCCTGATTACATTAGTACGGTCCATCTAGCTAATCGTACTTTTGAAAGCAGGATGTATACTTGTACTGTTAAATATTAATTACAATATCTGTGTCTGTTTTCTGTTTGTCACGTTAACAAATGTGACGATGCAGTTCTGATGGGAGGTATTAAACAATGTGACACGCAGCGTATAGTTAGGTCAACTGCTGCAAGGGATAGTACACACGCGGTTTTCACTTTTGGTTACAATTAGTGGTTTTTTCCAGGGAAAAACACATTCCTTGAAAAGTTTCCAAGAATAAAGGCGGGCTAAGTACAACACTGTGGTGACTTGGGGCTCTCCAGCGGTCACCGAGGGAGGGGTGACTTTAAGGTTAGAATAAAAAGATAAAAGATCATTGATCTCTACCACAGTCCTCACACATAGTTTTAGTTTAACTCTCTGAGGTCAATCTTCTCTCCTGCCTGAAGTTAGAATTCATAAAAAAAATACATAACATAACAGCGGTTATAATAGTTTTCAGTGTTGAGTCACGACAGCAAAATATTCAGAGAATGCCTAAGAATCTAAGAATGTATCTCTGTGTTTTTAGGTTTGTTAAACTAGCTGACCCTGCATAACTTAACCGACACTACATTGTCTTGGATTTTATTGTTAGTTCTTCTCTTACCATCCAAATTTTCTCTTTTCTCTTCACTTTTTCAGACTATTTCTGCCTCTATTTGGAGAACTTACAGTTCAATCTTCCCTCCTGCATCCTTACTGCTGGCAATGACCGCTTCATGCTCGCCCAGACGAATATCATCTCCATGTTCACGCATAATCTGTGAGGTCTGAAGCCTCTCCCCATTGTTATGCACATATTTGTCCATAGATGAGGGGCAGCAGGAGAAGGAGATGAGGAAGAGTGTGGCAACACGGCCGGCATCGGTAGGAAGGTGAGGCGCCTGCTGAGGGAAATCGGGGGAGGAGGAGGGGGTGTTGAGATGGAATGGCTCACCGTCTTTGGAGACCTGGATCCTGGTGCCTTTGTGCTTCCAGATGATGGTGGGCGGCGGCGAGCTGACCACGTCGCAGACGATGTCGGCATCGTCGCCTTCGTTGAACTCCTGCGGGGTGGGAGCGCTCTGGAAGGTGATCTTTTCTGTAGAGAGATGAGAGGAACGGACCGACACTTTAAAAAAAAGGGCCGTCATGTTTAAATTGCTTTTAAATATCTTCACAGGAGGACAACAAGGACGCCTTATGGTTGGTTCTGCTTTCCTTAATAATGATTAGTTTTGTTCTTGATTTTATTTTACTGCAGATGTTGTGCAAAGGCAGTCAAAGATTCCCAGGCCGTGCACAGACCCTCAGTTATTTTAATGGGATAAGATAAGATAAGATAAGATAAGATAAGATAGTCCTTTATTAGTCCCTCAGTGGGGAAATTACAGGATCACAGTAGCAATGCTCACAAGTGAATAAAAACAAATAATAATAGAAACAAGTAATAGAAATAATATAAATAATAATCCGGTTGAATGCTGTATTTATACTGTCAGAAGAGAGATTTAAAATCCTTCCTTATAATCTCACAAACTGAGTACAACTTCATTTTTTGTTTACATTTGGCTTGGGTACCATCATTCGTGTCACTAAATGTGACGGGAGACATCTTTAAAACTAAAAGTTATAGAGCATACAGAAGCAGTCTTCTGTAAATTCCATTCATATTGTACTAAACGGAAACTTTAACTGGACAAAATACATCATATGGGAATATAATCCACTGATCTGTAAGGTTTACAGTCATTTCTATGTGTTTGTACCGCACAAAGCGAGCATGTTGGGAGTAGGTTGTTTCCAGGCTTTCAATTGGTCGAACAAAAATATATTAAAAAAAGGAATAATGCAATATTGCAAATTGGATTAAAAAAGAGAAGAAGACGGGACTTACGGAAGATCTTCACTTGGACTGTGGCCTGGGCCTCCTTGTCCCCGCTCTTCGCCACACACTTGTAGATCCCGGCGCTGTCCACGGTGGCGTGGTAGATGGTGAGGCTGGACATGGTTTCATCGCTGCGGCTCACGAAGATGTCCGGCCGGTTAGGGAGGATCTTCTCCCCGCTGGGGGCGTACCAGTCGATGTCTTTTGCATCTCCAACCACTGAAACACAAGGAAGCAAATGAGAGCAAGGCCAGGAGGTTAGAGATGGGGATTTGGACCGTTCCACTTGCATTCAGAGGGTGTTATCTTTATGTATTAGAATAAGGTGTTCACTTACACCTCTAACTAAACAAGTCGTACGCAATAATCTGTGCTCGCTCTGGGAAAAATGAATGAATGAATGAAATATACTTTATTAATCCCCAAGGGGAAATTTAGCAAAAGTAGCAGCACCGATAAAACTAAACACAATAAAATATAAGTATAAGAAAGAAAGAAAGTGACTGTGCATAAAGTAAAGTGTGCAAAGTGAAATATAAAATACAAAATAAAATAAAATATATATGTATATATACACAACATATATGTAATACAGCACTGTAAAATTAAATTATATATATATATATATATATATATATATATATATATATATATATATATATATAGATAGTATGCAAAATGCAAAGTGTAAAAAGAAAATCGGACTCAAAAGAATCAAACAGGGATAATCATTACAACTTCTGTGAGTCAGAGAAACTTGATAAACCTATCATTATTTTGTGTTCCGATGACTTGGAAACATTATTATTAAGTCAAAATCCTTCTCATCTTTTCCAGACTCGACTAATATATAATAATAATAATAATAATTTAGGTCAACTAAAGCAATATTGTGTAATTCATGCAGTTCTAGGATATAGCTGTGACCTCGTGACTGGCATGATTTTATTCACGTTCCAAATAGCCGATAATAGAAAGCTTACCCACCGAATGCAAATACCACCTACAACTCAGGTCATGTGATAACTGCACGACTAGAGTGGGCCGCCTCAGACCCCTGTCTCATTATCTCTTCAGAGAGCGTCTCTTTCCCACCTTCTCTTCTCAGCTGACTGTGATCATAACCCCACTCTCAGAACAGACAGCCCAGGTCAGGTTTTTACTCCAGCACCGTCTCGTCTTTCGTCCTGTATTTCTATAATACGCAACTCCTAACCCGGAGTACGTTCACGACGACGTCCGTCTCATTATTCAAACCCGCTGAGTGTATCACGTTTATCAGAGGATCTAAATTAAAACTGCCAGTGTTGTCAAATCTGCAACGAGGCGGTGTTAATAAACGAGGCGTGTTTGAGATCACTCTTACCTTCGCAGAGGAAGAACTTGGACTCTCCGACGCTGATCTCTCCTTGACTCGGAGTGATTTGCACCTGGATGGCAGCTGGGGAAAGAAAGACAGAGCAGAATACACATTGGCCTCAGGACGTATGGAGAGGAACAGCGATACGAGTGTATGTGTGTGTGTGGGGGGGGGGGGCAAAGTGCAACAACGAGAGGCTACCAAATCAAATTGCTTCGCCTGCTCAAAAAAAGAAACCATTTTCCCAAAACGTCTCTGCTCGCTCGAGTGCAACATCTCCATGTGTGTCATGAGTCGAGTTTTTCTTGAACTGCCTGGTTGTTAGAGGTTTCAGTTGTCACAGATAAATTGTACATAGAAGGCATTGCCAACATTTTACTTTTTTTTCTTCCTATTTCCAGTTTTCATGATGTTATCATGAGGACTGTTTAATACTTTGCTGGGCTTTGGTCCTCCGATTATATAAGATAAGATAAAATAAGATATTCATTTATTAGTCCCACAGTGGGGAAATTCCAGGATCACAGCAGTGAATGTACATTAGAGCCTTAATAAGAATACAAATATAAAATTAAAATAAAAACACAAAACACAAAAACACAAAAACACAAAAACTAAATACAAAATACAAAATACTAATACTACTACTAAGATACAAAATACTAATACTACTACTAAAATACTAATACTAAATACTAATATTAAGTTACTAAATACTAAAATACAATACTAAATACCAATACTAAATTAATAAATACTAAATACTAATACTAAATACTAAAAATACAAAAAATACTAAATACTAAATACTAATACTAAAAATATAAAATACTAAATACTAAAATTACTAAATATATCACCAATTGTGGGCCTTCTGTCAGCCTGTTAGACAGGAGCGGCTCGTATGGTATTTGGTTTGAGGTCTTAATATGTTTTGTAACAAAGCAAAAAAAGAAAAGATGTTAATCTTATTATATGCCGGGTATTTCATTGAGGAATTCCTTTTAATATCAGGCACAATTAAGGTGGAGAGAAATGAAATCCAGCTGATCTCTGAGGTTTTCCTTCATCTGCCTCGAGCTTACTCTCCAAAAACAGATATAGTATTAGCATCCACTGGTCCTCCCATATATTATTATACAACCCATACATTTTCTTTTCGTTAAACGTTGTAACTGAAATTGCTGCTGTCTAAACATCTCTTGTGGCGATCACTCTGGAAAGGTGATGACTTTAATCCTCGGCTATCTCATATTTGGGTGATACTTCTCGAAATGCAGCTAGAAACAGACATATTGATCACACACCAGGAACACATCTTTTTTTGTATTATTATTCACCATTCCTGTGTAGGTCAAACGGAGTGAGCTGCAACCCGTATTGATTAACTAGGTTATGCTGTTATGCTGGATTTTTTCGTTAATCACGAGCAGCGACAGCTTTTGTTTTCGCCTTTTGAAATCAGAGGATGCAGTGGGCACCTCGTGGCAGATTTACAACGGGAGAAGAAGAAGGCGCCAGTGTAGAAGAAGACGTGGCAAATTGTATTGGCAATACTGAAGTTCTCAAGAAGGAGGTATTTCAAATGTTATGCATTTGTTAGTGCGAGGAAAGATGATCCCCGGGACTTAGAAGCAATCTTCAATATATTACTAACACCATCTAAAGATGTTTTTTTCTCCCCCTCTGTGTTTATACTAGCCGCCTGACTGTGATTCCAGGGTGTTCTCGTACGCCTTCACACCATCCCTGCTCCTCCTGGCAGAGGATTTAGAAGGCAGAGCGCCGTAAATCAAAGAATATCCTTTTCCTCAGACTAATGCACGTTTATCTCTCAGCATCCGCTAAAGCCGCCGTGACACAGAGAAACACCTGGTGTTTGTTCCCTCCTGAGTGATAACACATTCAAATTCAAACTCTTGCATATTCAACGCAAAGTGTTAGAACGCGCTGAATTTCCAAAAGAGTAATTGGGAAATGATCACTTGCAAATGTGCGTCAGAATGACAGAACACAAGATGGTTTGACTTTTTTTTTGTTGCTTTTAAGACTCTTCATCGCAGAAACTCAACTGAATGGTGATCCACGGCGCCGCCACTTCACACAAGTGAGTGAGTCGGTCTCAGCCACAATTCTCACCGGCAAATTTCGTGGGAATGCTTCGCTAAAGACCCCGCCCTCACACACATTTGCATGCCGCGTACACAGGACGATCTTTGAGTTCAGGGCGTCGCCGTGTTCGGTTGTCTCTATGTCGGCTCAGAGATAAGCGGTTTCCCAAAGTGAGCATTACGCTGGTCCGATGCAGAAATGGTCAAACCGACTTCGCCGACAGGCTATTTGCCAGAAAAAACAGGAACAAATTATGTAATTTACCTGGTCGAAGATAGTCTCAAATATCGACTTTGTTCCAGCGTATGCGGGCTCTAGGGGAATGGAAAACCACTTCCCTCCGTATGTTTGCTTTTACGGGCGGGAGGAAAATACAAAGAAAACAACATATCCATTTTCCTCCCTCATCCAGTAAGATCCCAGATAGCTTGCTTTAAAACCCAGAGCCATGCCTCTTAAGACTAGGACAACTGGCCAGAAAGCAACTGATCATATCTGCAACGCTAAAGACAACATGAAAGAGTTCAGGTGGTGTGGGAAAGACGGCTCTTCCCAGAGCCCTTTCCTCGGCGTGTTGTCTCTAAATGGCCACTTGTGAAGTGTCTCCAGGATGAAGTGCCTGTTCAGTTTCATGCGTCAAAGCTAAAAGTGTGAGTTTGTGTGTCTGCCAGGAGCATATTGTGGAATGTAAAATCAAGGAGTAAAAACGGGCTGGTTTAATTACTGAAACACTTGTGCTTCATCGAAAACTTTTGTTTATCATCTGAACAATGTTTTTTTATTTTTTATTTAAACCTTTATTTAACCAGGAAGTCCCATTGAGATTAAAAATCTCTTTTCCGAGGGAGACCTGGCCAAGACAGTTTTGTTCTTCTTCCTGTTCAGATGAAGCCCGGATCGGTTGCCTTTCAAATCCTGTTTGGATAACTAAAACACTCACTCTTTAGAAAGGTTTCTTATGTTATGATATCCACATTCATATGAATTAAATTAGGTTTTGATGCCACATTTGAACGAATACATAGAATTCAAATTATATTCAGTTTTCATTCATTCATAGGAAACTTAGTCCATGCTCTATAGATTACAACATAAATTTAATATATGTGTGGTGTTACTTGGAGAGGCATTAAGGAGTATTATTGTATTCATTCTGACTGCCACAGATGGTGTTTATGAAATGCTTTATTTTTTTAGAAATATAGAAATGGATTAGCGCTATCCATTGAACGACTCATTAAATATCTATAATTACTATATGTATTTATTTCTTAGAGTTGTATGATGTGATGCTATGGAAAATGCATCAGTTATGTAAATTGTATAAAATGAGTTGTAAATATGTTAAAACATGCAAGAACAAAAAAAGAATACCTACATTTTATAATATATGCAAAAAGGTAAACTAAGATGCCCGGAAATAAAAGGCGATGAACAGAAGGGATGGAGAGAAGCATTTGGCACAGTGCGCTGAGGCCTGGGATGAAGGATGAAGATATCTGTGACCCGACGAGTTCACACATGACACCAATCTAATATTTCTCCACTAAGACTTTCCTTCCTCTCTAAAGTCTCCAAAAGACTTTGAATTTTAATTTCAGAAACACATGTATCTAGAAATGTTGACGCAAAACACATTTGTGTTTCAGAGGACGTGTCCATGGTTTGCGAAAAACGGCAATATTTATTGTGGCGACATGGCTTGACTATTACAACATCCTCAATAAACCCATGTGCATGAAGTGAGTGAAACCAAAAACCAGAACCGTGTACGGCACGCCGAGTGACACAGAGTGGCCTCCTGTAGTTCCCACTGAGTTGAGCAGCGGGCCGAGTTAACGCTTCATAACTTCAATATTTTGGTAGGAAAAGATACCGTGTAGAGATACAAGGATACTAAAATCAGCCCCTGAGGTGCGGACAACAATAAAAAGCAGCAATCTGCAGTGTTCTTGACACACAATCATGCTAACGAGCTAACTTGGAGGCCGTAGACCTGGAGACCTCCTGGGAAATTGAGGTTATCTGGTTCACACATTGGGCTTTAAGTCATTCACTGAGGATTGTGTCTGCACAGCAGCTTTGACTCTGACAAATGTTTGTATAAATAAAATTCCAATCGGCCTTCCTCCCCCGTGTAGACTTCCAGTGACATGCCCCTCACATTCCCAGCTCTTGAGAGCCACACAAATGAATAACATTTTGTTTTCCTTCAGGGAAAAGAAAAACGCGGACAAGTTGTTCTCTGAAACTATCCACAGAGGCAATTAGAGGCCACACCAACCCACGACACCAGGAGTTATTTTCACTGCATCCACAAGGTAGATGGGATCCTTCAGTACCTGCAGTTCCTCCTCACGGGTACCGTATGCTCTCTAATATCCTCTTACAAACCCAGTCTTCTAAAAATGACATACATAACTACATAACACATCAGTGAATTACCCCCCCCCCTTCTCTCCTTTCCTCAGGTGGCAATCTCCCTTTCCTCCAAACTTAAAGCGACTCAGTAAAATAACATTTAAACATACTGTAACTGCTTTGTATTTAATATATTCACCATCCACCTTTAAAATGAACATTATAATACAAATAAAAACAATTAAAATGCAACCAATTTAATTATAAAGTCTGTTTTCATAAGCATTCAGGTCAATATGATCCAAATTAAATTCCACTGTTATTATCCTTGAATTATGACGAAGAGAGGTAGGCTATTTTTTAATGGCTAATGAAACTGAAAGCATTAACTAACTTCCATAAACATCTACACATAGGCACACACCTGCCCTGTGTGTTGCCTACCTAACAGCTTGCCAGCAGATTGATTATTCAAGTTATTAATTGGACAAAGTTAGGAAAGAAGTCAGATGGCAAAGCTAAACTCAGATATCAGCAACAGTGTCTTAATTCACTGATAATCCCTGCACACTTTCAAGTAAATGTGCCCGTTGGGTTTTAATAACAAGGACCAATAGCAGTGGAGATGTGGATGCTGGCATTCTGCAGCGAGAGATTTATGGGCTGTACATCCCGCTTCTGTACATCGTTTTTTAGCATCTTAACTGCAGGAACCTTTAATCCCAAATGATGCAACACTTCTTTGACGGGAGTTCATAAGGCAAACTGAGAAGACGTGTTCGGCCCTAGTGGGGGGAACCTGAAGTTGGAGGCAGCCTTGTATTTGGAGGTCTGCATCCCTAATTGGAGGCTGGCAGACGGCGGTGACTGGCTCGGTTACAAGAAGGCGGCCACAGTCAGCTGTTGGTGCTTAACATGCAAGTCGTGTCGGAGCGAGCACACACTATGCAGGGGCAGACGGCACTGCGTAGACCGTAGAGCCTCACCGGGATGCACGCATCGCCGGCATGGACGCTCAAAAAGCGAGTTTGAGTCTTTCCTCCGCTGTGCACAGTATGTGAATTAGATTGGAGAGTAATGCTATTTTTGAATCTCTGTGTTCTGAAAGGAAATGTCAAAGACTTGAGCAGACTCGGCATTCACTATAATGTGAAACGTTCAAAGCTTTCCGAAGGCAAACCCCCCCCCAAGAAAAGACTTAATGCTTTCTTACATCTCTTACAACATAAGATGGGTTCCTCCTTAATTCACCACAGGCAGTATAGAGCGAATAATGAATTCACGAGATATAATGAGACCATTTTGATACCATCGCATTTTATGTGCCAATTTATTTGACAATTGGAAAGGGAGACAGGTGGTGGGAGGGGGTATTTTGAAAGAATCGCAAAAACAGACAGATATCGTACATGACATGTGACAGAGTATCCGGACCGAGAGAGATTTTTTGCAACCCATTCTAAAATAAATGCAAGCGCTGCAGACATATTTGGTTTATCTGCAAGTTCATGCACATGGAAAAACATGTGTTGCATAACTAAATCGCATGATCGAACTTGTGTTTTGATCATGGAGGGAATAACATGAGAACGACATACTTGCTTCTCAAGCTGAACCAGGCAGTAAGATAAACTCGTCCCTGAACCAAGTCAGATCTATAAAAAGGCATCCAGTGGGATTTTCTCAGGAATCCATCTCATCCCTGTACTGGTGGGACACTATTGCATAACTTGGAGTTAAGGTAGGATGTAGCTGAATATCCAAACTTCTGAATACTCACTCACCAATTCAAGAAAAGAACATCGAAAACTCAAAATAATGTGCAACAAAAAGGGATTTCTCAACTCATGTGTGAGATCTAACTTTCTTTTTAAAACCTGAACTGGCATTCAAGCTGATTTATTTAGCATTTATAAATGGCTTAAAAGCTTTTGCATTACATTTTGAATGTTTTGTGCTCGGTGTAGGTACAAACTGTCCTTTGAGCTAAAGTGAAGTGAGCCATAGATTCGGCAAAGCGGACGACATTGAGCAGAAAGGTGTGAAAGGGAATACAAAAATATACTGCATTATACATCAATTGCCTTGCCACAAGGTCCATTGGCGGCATAAAATAAAAGAAAATGTTCAATCACCAACCAAATGTCAGACTTGACCTCACCTGAACGCATCGAGCCCCTCTACCTTCCTCAAAGCTATGTCGAACAAGCTTTTATCTTTTTTCCCCAAGTGCTTTTCTTCAGGCATGCACCAGGGTTTTTTTATTATATGCATCTTATCTCGTTAGTTTTGAAAAAGTGAAGTATATAACTGAACCTTTGCTAAGCCCTGCCGAGAACGCTCTCCGTCCAACCCTTCGTTAGCAACTGTAACTGGGCGCAAGGAGGGCAGTCAAACTTTTAGCGGTGGGTAGAAAATCCCTAAACTGTATAAAACAAGCACGTGATTTACATTCCTGATCGGATGTGAGGTCCTGGGACAGGGATGTCGTATGTGTACAGATTGTAAAGCCCACTGAGGCAAATTCATAATTTGTGATATTGGGCAATATAAAATAAACTCAATTGAATTGAATGAGGTCATAAGTTTCTAAAAAGCCAAAGTGAAGCTCAGAGTATGCGGCTGTGGCCATCTCCATCTTGGCAGTGGCCAAACTTAACTCGCCCGACTAGCTGGAGGCTAAAGCTGAGACAATTAACTGCACAGCAAGTCATTTTATTTGTCCAATATTGAGGAAAACTTCTCCCAAAGGTAACAAAACCACAAACTCGGACGAGCGGTTAAGTTCAGTGATTCTTGTTAGCCAAGGTGACAACTAGCACACAGCTAGCAGCTATGATACCTGTCACTTACAGCGGCCACGCCTTTAATTATTCAAAACTGAATACATTAAAGATTAACGAAAACTACGTTGTGTTTTCCAAGTCGCCGGCTGTGGAGATGTTGGCCTTCTCTCAATCCGACTGTTTGAAAAACTCCACAGCAACGTCTCTTTCCACAAAACATAACCTGTTTTTTAAAGGAAATACATTTGCAGCGGAACAGTAAATAGCTGTTAGCCTCCTAACAAAACATATTATTTGTTTCCAATTTGTGGTTTTCCGATGAATTATTTTTTTAGCAGACGGTCAAAACCGTCTCCATCACTTATCGTTAACCTGCTGTACTTTAAGACACTGCGCAACGAACCCGGCAGCCGTTCCCATGTGCTGTGTGTGGGTGTCAGGCCTTAATCAAATTGACATGGACGTGTCGGCCACTAAGCTCCTTCTCTTCACATCTTTCAGTCATTCAGCACCACAGATTTGTCATGATTACGGTTGTTACCGTCATTCCCCAACAAGCCACCACTTCAGTTGTCATCCAAGCACATTACGAGTGGAGAGGAGTGTATCCAGAAGAAGACAAACGTGTGCTGCAGAAATAAACACTTTTAAGTGCTCCCCCCCCCCCTCCCTTCCAACCACTGAGAGTGTAAAAAGTTTGAGGCCAACTATGGTGTGACACTTAATAAACGGAAATGGTCTCACTTCATCCGCTGTAAATAAACAACTCCCTGACACATTTCGAATAGTTGCTTCCTCTTCTGTCATTATTAATATGTGGACATTTAACAAGGAAATGTCCCCCTTTGTCCCCAACTAATTTGAGTCTCCTCATTCTGACAGCAGCTAATTACTAAACCTAGAGAGAATGCTAAAAGATGGCTCAAAGGCTGAAAAGGGCAGCGGAAGTAAAAAATAATAATAAAAAGACCTACAAGAGGAAATCTGGCTCTGAATAAATTACATTAAAACCAGTCGGTGTAAAGGGCGAAGTGACTCAAGATTATAAAACACAAGGAAAAGATCTAATGCGCTGCCAGCAGTTCATAAAGCTGCAGCTGAGGAGCAAGACAGTACTCAGAAATACCTGTGGCACTCTGCCCAGTACATTTACAGAGAGTATCTGTACAACGTTAAGATGTTGTGTTGTTACAACGGGAACGCTCTTAAAGTATCCAGAATGAAATGGGTTCATCTCGGTCAAAGTTGATTCATTTTGTGAATAGGTGAACATTTTGGAATGTTGTTAGGGAAACAAAAGGGCAGAGGTTCACCAGTTAAGCTAGGGTTCATCATCGAAGGACCAAGAATAACCACATCAAATGTCATGGAAATCCAATCAAGGGGTGGGGTGATTAGGAATCATCCTCTAGGATCCAAGGAGAACTTTTCAAAACTGCTTCATAATTTAGGCTCGTTTTTGTCAGACAAATGGACTGTTAAGCTACAGAAAGCAAGTTGTTGCACCCTGCACGATAGGAATGAGATGATCAACCTACTGTAAAAAAATAATAATTTAAACACGGCTATCATTCATTTTCCCTTTTTGACAAACTCCGCCGATTGCACTTCTTTGCAGATCTGACCTAAAAATGTCGTAGCTCCAACCAATTAACTTCCTGTGGGGCCTGTCTTTCACCAGGTCAAATCCCCTGGTACATTATAATTAAGATTAATATGACTGAGGCCAAGCTATAGTTTGGAGAAAGAAAAGGGAATGTGTTTCAGATGAACAGACGACTGAGATGTCATCAAATCAATGATCACTAAAAAGTGACAAAAAAATGGTTTTATGAGTTGGTTTTATCGAAACTTGAAGCGTTAAACGTGACCAACATCAATTTATACTTATTTTCTTTTCTCCCAATCTCATATTACTTTGATTTCCAAGAAGCAAACTCATGGAGACGTATTTATAGTGGGGCACTAACTAAAAGTCTCCATTTCCCCTTCACATTCAAGTTTTGTTCTGGTTCTTGTACAAGTCCAGTATCTTTCATGTATTCTCTTTGTATGCTCAAAGGTCATTGGGAGTGAAATCGCCAGTCTGCACCCTAATTAACTAATGAGGCCAAAGGGGCCAACTCGCTGCCCCATCCTCTTTTCTTTGTTTGACCCTGAGGTGGCCCTCTGTGAGCAGAGTTGATAATCACTGCAGAGCTACAGAACCCTTCCTAGCATACTAATGGTCAAAACAATTAATAGACCACGCACAGCAGCACTCAGTTCAGATCATCCGAACCAAGGTATTGTTTCTTTTACAGAGATCGTTCCACAACCATATTTATACACCTCAGAGGAAACACAATCAGTGTGTGCAACTGAGATGTCATCGCTACCAATCACATTCTATTTGGCTTTTAACTCATCATTGTCCTTGCTTTGTTTGCAATGGATCTGCAGTTTGCATCAATAGGGGGAAATAAATACATTTCAATAAATCTTGAAGCCAATCCAGGGCATAGGATTAAGTGATGGATGAAGCCTTTGCTTTGATCTGATATTCTATCAGCTATGTCTACTGTAGAGGACTCTATATTTATCCTGTTTACACATCTTTGCCTTGGATATAAGATTATTTTGTAATTACTGCCATATTCACAACACTTCAACCCCCAAAACTCTTTATGCAACAATGCAGGCGTCACATATATGACCAGCATGTCAGATGGATGATATTGTGCCCCCTGTAGGTCTAGGGCTGAGGGACAGTTGGCCGCTTTACCCAAGTTATATTACAGTATTACAGCCTTGCTCATAACCGAAAGAATAGTCAATGTTATTGATCTGCCATTTGCTTTAATTACTTTGGATTTTGATGTGAATTCCTTAAAGCTGAATTCATTGATCGCTTCACTGTGGGGTCAGAAAAAACCCTGGAGAGGAAATCAAATAGAGTTGCACTAAGTTTTCTGTCCAATTGACTAATGCAGTTTCCATATGTACTCTCTGTTTTAGCGCTGCACAAGCAAAACAAAAGAGTTTGTTTTGCTCAGGGGAACTGCAGACCAGCAGGTGCTCACTATGAATACCTCTTATCATATTGCATATAGTCATTTATGGCTTTGTTAATGTAAAAAATATCAATTAGCAGAGCTTTAATAGCATAACATTTGTGTCCTCCATAGGTGATACAAAATGATGAAACACCGATTTTGTTTAAAACTCCAGATTGCTCACAGAAAGCTTTCCTAAAGTGTGTGAGGAGCTGCCATTGTGTTATCCTTCATGGCCCAGCAGCCTCATCTGAATTGTTGACAGCAGCTAAATGACCCGAGAGTCATTTTTGGCAGCGAGTGGTTTAGATAAACTTCCTGAAATAGAGTGAGTCAGGGCTTCGCCTCCAATCACCTCCGTGAGCCCAACCGCTCCAGGGTCGATTGGCTATCGCCATTTACTTCTGGAGAATACCATTTCACAGATGCACATCACACTTGTACGTTTGCACGCGACAGTGGACTGATGTACAAATCTGGATTACATTTTCTAGCGGCAATCTTCAAACGAGATCTGCCAGGTATGCCATTATGAAACTCATTCAAGTGGATCTGTCATAACCACGAGGAATGCAAGACTTTGGTTTTGAAGTGAAATGTTCATGCATAATAACCGGTGAACTTTGATGAACCTAGGAAACACCAAGGGACCTTTACGAAAACTAATCAACACAATTGAACCTAGTCTGTCCCTCTGCCACAGGAGGACAGCATCTGCCACAAATCATGAAAGTCAGGAGGGGAGAAGATTATTATCTGTATAATAATGTGTTTTTCAAAGGGGGAGGTGACCTGACCTCTTTTTGATATTATAGCATTACCATCCACACAATGATGATGGAACTGTAATTGGGGTCATCACTTTTGTGGTTGTGACTTTGTTTTCCAATTTTTCAACTTTGTTGCCTGATAATTTGGCCTGACAGAGTAAGACACATTTATCTGGGGTGAGGATTATGTTATTATTAATGTTGCCGTAATGGGGAGAAACACTGGGTCAAGATATTTTAATTGATAGAATTGTAAAGCTTGATTTGTATTGGTAACAACTCCAATTTGGACATATCCGACAAAACTCCACACATGTTGCTATCTTACTTCAAGTTACTAGCAGGAACTATTTTGTGTTGACTTTGATGGCCCCTTTTTCGGTTGTGTTTGTGAGCTTGAGAATCCCTTAAGGAAATCTAAAGAAAGGGTCTTGGATTGGATTTTTTGGGGGGGCCTGGGTCTCCAACAACAGGGTGACGGTGTTGGCTCCCAGCAAGGGCTGGTGGAGGAGTGAAATAGCCAATCTTCTCGGTGATGGTCTTGTTTGCTAATGCAATTCATTTAAAGACATCAGTATTAAATTAAAGAGCGTTTCAAAAGCAGTCAAAAGTTCCTGGTAATGACTTTAAGGGCCTAGTTTGGTTCAAAACCTCATTTCAGCCATCACACTAGATCTGGCAATGCAGACCATAAAATCTTGTTGAAAGTTGACTGAGATAACAACTCCTAAACTGAAGTACTTCAGGGACCCAAAGCAATGCAGTTCATAGGAGGTGATCTTAATTAAGAAAAAAAAGACTATAAATAAATCCCTGGTGTGACATGCTCTCATTTGTTATGCGTAAAATATACAGAGGTATTGCAATTAATCAGACAGTGACATATGGAAGTTTAAATATGCTAAACATAGCGTTTTTAAAGCAAACCGTGGGTGACTAGGATGTGTGTGCATTCAGTAGTGTCCACTTGTAGTGGAGGAGGAGGGAGGATAAGATGTGGTGTGTGTCCAGGCACCCTTAGCCTACAGTATATATATAGCCCACTGAATCAATCTGAGCCAGCAGTAAAGATTGGATATAGTAGGATCCATGAACAGAGGCTAACCTTAAATCCAATTGAATCTTCTGCAATGGCTTTACAGCCTCCAGCCAGTTCTGTGCTTATTCCTCACCCCATCCCTCACAGGACCGGAGACACTCCCTCCTCACCGACGTAAATGCAGACCAAAGAGACACTTGTTCACATAGCAATGAATGATTTAATAAGGAGCCAGAGCAGATATTAAGAAACAAAAACCCCTAACCGCTGGGATGTGGTTCTGGATTCATAATTGATGGGTATTTCATTTTGCTGCTTGAGATAGTATAAATCTGTTTTACATAATTGAGAATGCCTTTTAAAATGCATTCCTCTCGAGCATTTTCCATTCGTCCAAGCGCCGCTCGCTGTGACGGAAGTTTCAGCTGACAGCTCCTCCGCAAACAAAAGGACAGTCGTCTTTATGCGTTTCCATCACCAGGGAATATTGGAGAGCCGGCTGCAGAACTTCCTCGTGACCTTTCACAAACCCTTTTCCATCCATCACCCAACAGAGCGATGATACCGATCCCCTGGAAGACGAATTCTCTCTTTTCTTCAGCGGAGATACCGTCTATCACTTACGCACAGTCGCAACTTGGATCCCCTTCAGCTGTAATCCGGCTCTCCACTTGGGCTGAGCTCCCACAGCGCATTTGTAATCTCAATCAAAGACAACAGCCACAGACCACCTCCTGAGACAGTACACAGGGGCTAGAGCGGCAGAGAGATTAAGAAACCAGCTAGAAATCCGAAAACTTAAAGATGTATCTGGTCGCACTGTAGAAGACGCGGTACGGGGTTAATGGTTGGACGACAAAGAAAAAAACTTGCCGACCGGACAACATCGTGGAAGCGAATTGTCATTCCTAAAAAAAAAACAGCCTGCTTTATCGTTTATTTTACTCTAAATAGGACAACAGGGTTCTTACACATTTTGACCAATGAATTTCCATGACTTTCCATGACTTTTCCATGACTATTTCATGACTTTAAACCGAATTTCCATGACCAAACTGAAATCTCGGTATAGACATGAACAATTTAGAACATTTTGTGTATTAAGAGCGTATGCCGACTTATATTTTGAGCGACGTTCTTTAAAAAACGTATTAATTATTTCAAACTCGGCGTAAATGAACATGTGATCATAACACATTTCCATGACTTTTCCCAAACTTTTATGATTTAAGTTTTTTCCATGACTTTTCCAGGCCTGGAAATGACCATACGAACCCTGGACAACAATTTACGAAACGCTGCATTGAAGAGCGTGCATTCATAAACAAGCTTTCCATTATTCATTAATAAGTTAGTTTGAAACTACATCGGATAAACTAACGTGGTCGCAACTTAATTAAAGAACATATTAATAACGCCGCAACAATCAATTTCCTATTAAAGAATTACTGTTCAAAGTTTGACCCCCAAGCACCCTATCGATGCGTTACACCGTGTGGCAGTAAAGAAGTTGGTCCGACTCGGCTGTGGGTCGTTGTGCTCCGTCTATTTTGCACTTTTAATGAAACACAAACCAGCCAGAGTGCTTTCTCCACCTATATAGAGTGATGGTGTGTGGAGCCTGACCTTTCTTTGGCGCTGGAGACAATTCTGTCCTCCTATTTAGTCACACCCCAAGACAGACATGATACACAATCTGCTGTAATTGACTATTTCTCTTTTCTTATGATAGTAGTTTCAAGTTACAAGTTACAAGTTACAAGTCTTTTATTGTCAGATGCACAGAATGACACAGGGTCAGACTGGCCACTGAAATTCTTAGGACAAGGCACCACAACAACCTACATAGCATAACACAGCAACATAATGCAACATAACATAACATGACATAGACTGTACAAGTACTCTGACACATATAATAACCTTACTAACTATGCAAGATAAATATACAATACAACATGCTAAGACATATACCAAACCTATACATATAACACTAACCTATATACATATATCATATATTACACATATAGTAACATATAATAAACTAAACTACAGACAATACAGTAGTTTCTATTATGCGGTTTAAGGATACGTATCCATAATTCTGTTTGGAAATTAAATAAATAAAAAAACACTCCTTCTAACTTCTGATTATCATTATTTTTGCTGTTTCAGGTCGTCTACAAAGATTTTCCAAAATGTAAACAGAACTCATATAGTGCCTTTTTGTAGTTTCTGTCTTTTTTGTTACATATCACCAAACACACACTCCGAGGGCGCAGGCTGCTATACGAGGCGCCACTAATGCTCATTCACACACCGACGGCAAAGCAGCGAGCCTTCGGTGTATTGTGTATGCTGCACAGGGACGCTTCCAGATGAAGACTGAAGAAAAACAAAATAAAAGGACAAAATAAATGTGACTCGGATGTGTAGCCCACAGCTAACTCACTGCATCCGTGGTCACATTTCAATTCCTGTGTGAGCTTCCAAAAGCCTGAGAGCAATAGTTGGGCTAAAACTAAATACATCAATTGCAAATGGAAACAAAACATACCCTGGATCCAAATGGAAAACAAAGGGACACGTATGGAACTTTGTGTTACACCTGCTCATTGGTATTAAATAGCACTGATACACGTTTCTCGTTGTTGCTTTCAAGCAATCCTTAAATGACTTGAAGTTACAGAAAAAATCTTTCAAAACTGTGGCTAACCGCCCACATCATTAAGTCACACGTTGCTTCGACTCTGAATAATCTCTAATCGCTTTTCAGGCAAAATGCAAAAACACATTTTTGCAAACCTGTGAAGGCCCTCCATCATCTTTGCATCCATTTATGCATGTGCCCAGTGTGTAAATCACACAAGATGCTAAATCAGAGCCAAATGGAACTTACGGGATTGAAGATTTTTACCTGAGAGCTTAAAAGCTTAATACAATGTACAGAATCTTAAAAGCTGCACAATCAGCTCTAAAAAAGTTCAGTTCATATAAGGTATAAGAAACGGAGCTGAGCGAGAGGAGAATACATCAGCCATCAAGGTCATCGAGATGAATTCCCTTTGAAAAACGTTTTAAATGATCTTGTGACTGCTCTCGACTAGAGACCAAATGCCACTTTCCGTAAGTCAACTCACGTGACATTTCAGAGGACTTCGCGAAAAAATTTAGAAATAGCAAAAAAATGTCTTCTCTGCCTCATTTTAGTGTCTGTATTGACTATCACTGCTGTGGAAAGGGTATCCCTCCTTCATTCAGCCCGCTGAATACAGTAGCATGATGAACTTAAGCGAGTTACTCAACAGCATTACCGCCGCGTCAATTTCATTAGCGACGCGGCTGTATTAAACTTTTGTATAATCAGTGTTGCTGCAGCACTTTATTCCCATCATTATTATCCAAAGACATTCCCCCAGAATTCTTCTGCCTTGAAATTAACTCAGCTTGCACTGACGACACAGAAAGAGAAGCAGAACATGTATTCACCGTGAAATATATGCTAACTAATTTATGGCAGTGCTTGAAGCGCATAAGACGCATATTTCCTCAATCTCAACCCCCCCCCCCCGCAAAGAATCGTCCCCCACCTCACAGTGGCCCAATGCATTTGTCTGGTTCCAACATGATTATGGACATTGGAAGTGCAGGACTCCTACAGTCGGATGAAGAATGGTGTGTTTGAACTCCGGTGAACGGCTGTTGTGCCTTCGACTCTGCTTATAAACCGGCTGAAAGAGGGACTGAATGGGCGGGTTATCTGCATGTCTGGCGAGGTAAACGTGTGATGTGGAAGTTATCTGGCGAGTCTGAGTGAGATATGGTGGCAGTGGTCAGTGTGAACACCCACGTTCAATCCAAAGAGATTTTGCTCGGACAGATTCCATTTTAATTGGATTTCTCTTTCCGGAATAAATCTTCCTCAAAAGGACACCTGATCTGACATTTGTCTTCATCAACAAAGGCCAGAGAACCGTCCATTAAAGAGTTGATCGCTCTCTCCTTTGCTCGAAATGCAGTTTTCTAAAGGCCTGCATGGATTCTAACGTGCAAGGGAATATATATATATATATATATATATATATATATATATATATATATATATATACACATGACATATATATATATACATATATATACATATATATACACATATATATGTATACATATATATATACACATGACATACATATATATATATATATATATATATATATATATGTGTTACTTGATAAAAGAAGACATGTTTCTGCTCATTTGCTGATCTATTTTATTTAATAATTGCTTTTATTAGATCTTTATTGTGATAAGATTGAATTCATATGCCTCTGAGCACGGATAGTGTCCAGAGTCCCTCCAGGAGACGTTAGGGCTGGCCAGATTAATACCTCACAAATCAATGCCTTGACACACAAACGCTATCAGCTGTTATCAATATGTCTTAGAAAAATTCAGCAATACAAGTTTGAATGAAGGTTTTATGGCATGAAACTTTGATGGTGTTCAGTTGAGATCAAAATGAATGCCAAGCGTGAATCCCACACTCGACACCTCTGGTCTGATTTGGCGTGCTAACGCAGGACGGGCTGTAATTCTCGGATACGGCCTGAAAGTAAGTTAGTATGAAGGTTTTTTTGCTCAAATAGCACAAAATGAGTGATGTGATGCGTCTGTCCCTCCCCCGAGTTAATTACTGTGTTTAATAATAATTGCTCCGTTCTGCAGTCAAAAGGCCAGAGAGGTAGCAGTGAGCGCTTCACACCTGTTGCCGACCGTCACAATTAGACACAATGGCTGAAAGATAACAGTATTTAACAAGATGCGAACATCTACTTCGTATTTGCGTTGCATTCATTGCTACAAATGAGCGATGTGGGAACAGCTCTGACTATTCCTGCACATATCATATCTGAAGCCGAACAACAACAACAACAACAACAACAACAACGACAAAAGCAGCGTATCTTGTGTAATATGTCGGCCCAGCCGTCTGTCTTGAGACAAACAGGTGACTGTGACCTTGACCGTGACCTTGACTGGGGGCTGGGGACGCTCCACTGTCAAGTCCTATTCTGGATAATACCGTTACACCTGCCCTTTGGTCTGCATGTTACAGTGAACACAATGACTCAAGCTAAAACTTGAATAACATTAGCATTAGTTGTGTTAGACTTAGGTCTATATCCAAAGCATTTTTGATAATATATCCACGCGTGTCTGTGGGTGTCATTTCGTCAAAGCTATATATGAATAAAGCAAATTATGGCTATTTTCGAGCAACGAACGAAGGATGTTTCTGCTAATTTGGTGAAAGACACAGAGATAAAGTAATTGCGAGGCAATAACAGTGGGTGGTGATAGGAATATCAAATAGCATTACTTTAAAGTGAGATGAGGCAGAAAAGCATGACCTTCCTCATTATTGATGCTATTGAACTAATTAGTAAAAAGAAAAAGAAAAAGAAAAAGGAAACCCTGACTGAGGAGCAACACTTCAACTCATATTTCGAAGGCCGCGGCTAAACTTGCGTTTTCAGTAAAAAAAGTTTGGCATCCGATCAGCTGCCAGACGTGGTCCGAATTGAGTTCTGTACATGCAGTGTGCGGACACAGCTTACTTCCGATCTCGTGCGTCCATGCGCACAAAAATGTGCAACCGCATTGCTTGTGTGAGTCACGGTGGACACACACGGATGGGGAGGGGGATTTGTAGACAGTTATTGAAATCAGATACCTGCGCCATTTCTCTATCCCACCCCTCCTTTTTGCTGCGAGCGTCTCGTGGTGAAATTCATCCGCAATCTTTCAGCGGATGGTTTCATCCTAATGACACACTTGGCATACTGATGACTCCCATCTGCATCCTCCTGCACCCAGTAGAGGGGATGCCGCTGCAAACAAATACATTATTTAACCTTCTGAATGTGTCGAAGGAGATTGGTAAAAATAACTTGTCTCTGTGGTCCGGCTGTATGCTGAGGCACTCTATTATAGCATTTTCACTCCTCGTGTGGTTAAATAATGCATGTACATAAGGCAGCAGGGAGGGAAGACAGAGCCATGGCCCAGAAAGGAGAACAGAGGAAAGAGTAGCATAGGAATAGACAGGAGAGAAGAGGAAGATAATTGGTGAGTGCCGCCAAAGAAATACCTTGTCCTTGAAAAATGAGAACAAGCAGCAAGAAGTAGGCCGACGTTAGTTCCCGAGTGAAAAAGTGCATATGGTGATTCTGACTACCGCCATGGGATGGCTACTCATATGGATCAACCATGTGTTGCTGCTGACTGTCATTATCATCTCCTTTTTGTCAAATTGAGACTCCATCTCGCCCTCCCAGTTCCTCCTTGTGGTTCAAAGATTTGGTGTTCTTCTTAAAATTGGAGAAAATCAAGTTCTCGTTGAATTTCAATCTACTTGGGGTCCGATTATCAAATACTTTGATGAATTGAAAACTTTCTCATTAGATTGAACCATTTCTTTTTTTTTTCTTCTTTTTTTTAAGTTGTCTTGACGCTGTTATAGGAACTAATAATAGCAATAATTCACTCACTTCTGGTTTCTGTTTGACTGTATTACCTCCTACATTATTTTTACTTTTGTGCAATACTTATACAATACTATTAATACTGTAATATGTTTTTTGAAAATTGACACAGTGCGATTTATTCGATTTTTTCTGTGTTGGGATGGGTGAAAAAAATAAAAAATAACGTGTTCAATTTATAACTGTATACTCTGCTTTTGAGAATAAACACAATTTACAAAAATAAATAAATTGAGACTCCATCAATCATTTTACCGCATCGTTTTATTTTATTTTTTTACAGAAATACCATGTCAGGGTTCTTACACATGTTGAGAAAAGTATTTCCATGACTTTTCCAGGACTTTAAACCAAATTTCCATGACAAAACTGAAATCTCGGTATAAACATGAACAATTTAGAAAATTGTGCGTATTGAGAGCGTACGCCGGCTTACATTTTGAGCGTCTTTCCTTAAAAAACATATTCATTATTTCAAACTTGGCATAAATGAACACGTGATTATAACAAATCTCCATGACTTTTTCAAAACTTTTATGATTGAAGTTTTTTCCATGACTTCTCCAGGCCTGGAAATGACCATTTTAAAATTCCATGACTTTTCCAGGTTCTCCATGACTGTACGAACCCTGCATGTGGTCTAAACGTTGGTGCCTGTGTACGAAATATTAAACGTAGAAATACCGATGAGAGTTGACAAAATCCTCAGGCAACACCTGGCAGCAAGTGAAGACACATTTTAACGAGGAGTGACATCCTCTGCCCCTCCAGCCGACGGCTCTGTGTGCCTCATCTCCTCGGTTTGCTGTTCGCAGCCTCCGGAGCCGACCCCGGCCGACTCCCCTGACCACCGTTATCAACAAAGCAGCGAGCAACACGCTATCTGGCTGCTCGTCCTCGTGGGGAGATTCTCAATAAATGTACCAGTTAGTATGCAGCGTGCCTTCGGGGGGATAGCCAGACTTTTCTTTTTTCAAATCCTTCCGACTATTTTTAACTACCGTCCTCTCCGGCGTTTTTTTCGGCAAAATGCCAAAGCAGCGTTTCTTAAATGTAGCGCATGCACGGCAGTGAAAGGAAGATGTGCATGTTCCCATGTTTGTACTCTCGGATGATGTGCAAGAATGTCAAATTTGCTTCTTTAATATCCTTTAGTAGGGACGCCGGAGCGCTCGCATGGCCTAGAAGTATTGCTTCTTCCCGGTTGGTTGAAGTTGTTTTTCAACTCAGATCTTTCCTACAGGGGTGAACAGTATGGCTTCCACCCCCGCTGGCCTGGAAATCACCATCTACTGCACAAGCTGTGAGAAACAACGGCTATCCTCCTCTCCTGTGGAGTCATGGAGGATATATTTTTATATATACAGATGTTTAGATATGAATATACTAACCACATTGGTTGACAAGCCTAAAATGCCCTTCAGAATTAGGAGTATGAGAAGAACTCAATCATTTTCGGATATTATTGAAAACTAATGGGGTGGCTAACGATCTGCTCACTATTTGGCAGCAAAATGAAGGCTAATCCAGGACTTTGAGGGTTCAAAATGTAGGTGACATTTAAAAGGTTGACGGTTGACCACAATCTTTACCTCAGTAAGAACAATGTTCTTGGAGAGGTAAAGCAATGTTCTTCAGGCCTGGCTACGCATTGAGGGGACTTTTAGCGAGGTGTGGACAGCATGTGGGCACAATCCGGACCATTCATCAAACGTACAAAGAGGGAAGAGAGGCGGTAAAGCCAGGCTGGGGCACAGCTGAGCCGTGTAATACCAAGAAATCTACATTTCCAGATTTTACGGTTTCAACATAAAAAGGTAAACAAGGTACTTTTATTGTGAAGAATTTCAGCCATTCAAAAATAAAACTTGGAGATAGGTGGGATTTCAGGGTTTGCATGGGTAAAACAGAATAGACTCAAATAGGAACAAAGGACAAAAGACAAAATGGCATCTTGATGAAGAACACAATGAGAAAAAAGTGAAGGACATGAGAATGCGTTTAAAGAAAAAGATTACTCACAGCAAGAGACAAGTGAATACTTTCATCAATGACATTGTGCACGGCTTGCAAAAGACTCGCTAAACATGTCATGTGAAGAAAAAAAGGAGACGTACAAAAAAAAGGAAGCAGCGTTTGGAACTCTCCCCCCCCCCCCCCCCCCCCCTGCATTGCTGTGGTCGCTGTGGGTGGTGTGTGTGTGCTGCAGCCCGGTTTGTGTGTTCAACTATTTTCTATATTTGTGTTTTTGTGGACATGTGTTTGCACACAATCCACGCCGCGTATGCGACTGAGTGTATTTAGTTGAAGGATTTATATATTGGCGAACTGCCTTGGTGACCTGTGCGCCCCCCCACAAGCTTTGTCATGGTAAATAGACACCTTCGCTAGTGTGCTCTACACCCAGAGCATCTATTGTCTCCTCTCTGGCCGCGGAAACAAAGGGAGGCTCCCGTGAGTCCAGATGTGCGCGGTAAAAGCGGCGAGGATTTGAGAGGGGGATGTTCAACATAAGCACAACATGGACTTCAATTCAGCCCAAGAACATTTCATCCACATCTCGTGTCCTTTGGCTCTCCCTCGCTGCCTTTGTTCTCTATCGGCAACTTCCCACTTACAACATGTGTGCACATTCTCCATTTGTCGTCTCTGTGCCTTGTTTTATAGTGTCGGCTTTTATTGTCTCTGTCTTCACCATGTAAAGTGCCTTTCTGTACCTTTTGAAAGCCCTTTACAAATACAGTGCAACAATATTAGTAGTATTATGATTATTAGTAGTCAAACTGCAAGGCAACAACAGTTTACACTGAAAGTTGGATACATAGGTTCTTTAGGATGGGTTTATTTGAACTCCGCAATTGTGTTCAATGACGTTCTTGGATTGCTCAAAAACCTGTATTAAAATAAAGCAGAATACAATTCTCACAACTGGCAAAATAAGCTAATGCCATCCTAACATTATTAATAAGGCTGTTTCATATCAGCGTTTCCTGTGGGAAACATCTCCCTCAGAGAAAGATGACGTTTGGTGACCCCACAGGTCATGCTGCTGACCTTTATCCTTTATTCTGCTGACCTTTGTTTGTTTATTCTGCAGCCAATCAGCAGGTCAACATAACACTTGTACACAAGAAATTTAAAAACACCACACTTATAGTAGCAAAAGGATAGACCCCTGTCATCATAGACACTGATAAAGAAAAGGTTGCTTGACTGTTTGCCAGAATGACAGATGTGAGCATTATCTGATCATATTGCAAGGTCATAATTAGTATCTCACTTATTCTTTATTTCGATCTAATTTCAATATCGCTCTGGTTGGGGTTCAGAGTTTGTTTGCTAGTTTTGGTTCAGCTCCCTTTTTTCAGAATTTGTTTTACATAGTTTTACAGTAGTTAATGTTGTATTTTTGATAGGACTAGGTCATGAACAACTATGACATATAGAAGTGAAATATGGAAATAATATTCATAGATGGAGAACTGTGTAAAACTCTGTTAACATATTTTATTTGAGTACTCTTTCACTACCACAGTTAACATCAAACCTGAGCTTAATAGTTGTGTTAAATGACCTTTAATCTAAGAGTTTAAATACATTATTGTTACTCAATTCTACAAGACAGGACTGCATGAGAAAAAAACAACGGGGATTCTTGTCAAGCTATTGCATTGTCACACCATTTACCTGAATATTTTCATTTTAGTTTCAGTTTTCCCGAACAATGATGTTCCGGCGCTGTGGACGATGGTTTGGTTTACTTTATGTTACTTAAACTAGGTTACGATTAAGGAAAGATGATGATCATGACATCGGAATCATGGAGAATAATCTGGCTGTGACCTGTTGGCATGCCGACACAGATGTTACTAAGCAACACTTCCTCATCCTGTGAAGAAAACTGGAATGTTGATTGTCGGATTTCCTCCATTTTAGCTTCAGTTACTAGCAGTTCTCTCTTTTCTGAGGCCAGCTAAATTTACCCCAGCTCTCTGCTTATGTGGAGCGTGCCCCAATTCCCAAAGCCATTTATTTTGACTGCGACCGCTGTCAGGAATTAATCTGTGTTATAGTAGTTTCTATGGCAACCTGCTACACTAATTATACAAGTATGCGCATAAAACAAAAGGGACAGTTTTTTTTTTATGGTCTTAAAACGTTTATTCCCTCCAGACATGAATGTGCCCTGCCGTATACACCCACGATTGACAGGGTTTACGTTTCAAAGAGACGGCATGAAAAGAAAGTTAAAACCATCAAAACGCACTTTGATAGACTTAAGCGGTTTGGTTTGTTATTTAGCAGACTGACTTTTTTAGTTGCATGGTTTTCTTTGGTCTTGTCCCCAAGAAACCCTGGTGCCTGAGCCAAAGTTCCCTCTTTGACTGGCACATACAAGAAAATGAAAATAATAAAGAGCAGGTCTAACCCAAGGGTGCAAATATGGTAACCTGAACATGGCTTCTGCTCATTAGCTTCAAGCTAATCAGGCTTTCGATAGCTGGAAGAGAAACATTAAGGAGATGGATTCAGAATGCATGCACCATGGTGGCTCTGCCCCACAAATCAGCTAATCCATTTGAGGGGGTGATAACTTCTAATGAACTCAAAAAGAAGAGTTACACCCACCAAGACTTATTTATAGCCCTTAACCTGGTCTAATTGATCGGGTAAAGCATATCTTGATTGGATTTGGCCAAACTGCCTTTTTTTTATAAACTGTTTGTTAAGATGTTTCTGTGTTCTGAGATGACAAAAAAACACACACAAGACCTCAGACAGGAACATTTTGATACTCATACCTTATTGTTCTCGTCTTTGTTTTTGTTTCTGTGTGAAGTGGGCTATGTCAGATTGAGCGAATGCTAAATTCAGATTACTGCGTAAATGAACAGCGTAACAATTCTCAATGTCCTGTAAAGTGAGTTCTTGTTTTGCATTTTGCAGATGTTTTATTGATATTGGCATGTTTTAAAAATCAATGGAATATTTCTATAATTATGTGTTTAAAAAAAAAATATATCAGGTTCCGAAAAGGCCATGAATATTATTGATTACTCTTGGAGAAAATTCAATACGATGCGTTCAAGTACAATATTGTGGTCTTAACTGGACATTCTCTATGTGTTATTCTGTGTTGAAAACGTAACGTGATAAATCCTTGTCCTTGTCCTCATCCTAGTCTCTTTGGTAAAATTGCCCTAAGTTTTTTCTTTCTTTGGAGAAGGGAACATTTGTTTCCCCCCGAGACAGTTGCAGTTCTTAGATGATATCTAAAAACACATCAACAGAAAGAAGCACAGAGTTTTAACGGTCGTCTACAGTCATTTGAAGTTCATGCCATCCTGAAAAGAGTTTGCCAGGTGCTCCTGAGAGAAAAGCTAAATAGAAATATGCAGGTGTGTGTGTGTGGGGGGGGGGGAATAATGCAAACAAAAGAATTAACCATCAACTATTATTAAAGTAAATGTATCAATAACGTGATGGGAAGTACATGGAGTGAAGGTTAAAAAATAGTATTTAAAAAGAGAATATTCACACAAATAACATAACCTCTTCTATATACTGTAATATAAAGACACCTTTTCTCTTTAATGCAAAAATATTCTCACCCTATGCGACAGAAAGTCACTTCTTCCCTGCAAACAACGCACCCAGCACGAACAATAATTAAGAAATATGTATTTTGTATATTCTAACAGATTCCACACCTCCCAATTAGCGAGTCTAGCGGGAACCGTTGCTTATAACAGATAACCCAATCCTCTCATACGCTTGTTATCTGGATAAATGAGGCAGCAGGAGAGCAAAAGCGAACATGGAAACACGGTTAGTGCGAGCCAGGATGTGACGTGTTCCTCTACCTCTACCCTGATGAGGAGAGGCTGCATATCGTGGATTTGTCCAACATGGCAACACAGCATTTCCATAATTGAAGCAGCGCAGCATATGGCTGTGATGCCATAAATGCTTTGAGTGTGTTGATAAAGCACTGAGATCATTCAGGTTATGTCCTGATGAAACGCCTGAACTTCACAGATCCTTCAGTGCAGGCGCTGCTGGGGCTTACGGCTTATTGGCGCGCTTACTTTCCCTAAATGTGGTTCTTCGGGGGGAAACAGTGCTGATGTTGCATCCAATTGGTAGTGCGCAGACGAGATGGATTTGGGATTACAATAATATCTTATCACACAGACACTTTTTGTCTTGCTGCACAATCAACCAGCTGTGTTTTTGTGCGGCGTGTGGGCTGAGAAACATTAGATCGAGTGCAAAAAAAACACAGAAATAATTGACTGCCATGCACATTTAAGTGCATTGTGCTTCTGTTAGGCACCATTACACCGTGTGCGATATTCATCAGCAGTAGAGCAGTGACATTTCCTTAAAGACTCACCTTCATCTAAAACATGCAGGATACAGTTGGTATCTCACAGGCTCATTCCAATTTGTGATCATCGTTCCAATGACTTTGCCAATCAATTTGTTTTTTGTTGTTTGTTTTAATTTGTGCTTTTTAAACGGTATTGTTTAACATCAATACAAAGTACCTAATTGCAGTACATTATACACCGATCTAATGTTTGCTATGGGTCTACATGTAAACATACATGGGGGTAAGGGTACCTACATTAGTCAATTTGAAGGAGACCAATACAGATTTCCTCGTTTGTATTCCCCCCTGTAACTTTCCGGAAGTATTAACAATCTTGTTTCAATACTCCTTAAATGATATTGTATTGTGTTGGGAATAAATGAGTTAACATTTTGCTATGATGCTGTGTTTCTTACAGAAGGGATCCCGGTCGATAGTCCTTAGTATAGAACGAATAGAATAGAACGTCACAGAGAAATGTCACATGGTGACTGTGTGACTGTTGAAGCCACAGGTTGCAATTTACTTGTATTCTTTACAATAACCTTACCCCCCCCCCCAAAAAAAAAAAAAAACAAATACAAGCTCTACAACAGAAAAAAAGAGCAATGTTGAACATTTATCTGTGAAGTCCAGCCTCATGATTCGATTGCTTTATAAGCGTTACAATAAATGTTCAATATCTGAAGATGTAGCACATCTGAGCCACCAGTAGTTTCACTCCATTGTACATGTGCATCTGCATTATGAAATGCCCTCAACAAACACCAGCTTGGCTACAGGAAAAACCCAACATTATTGGTTTTTGAGCTAAACAACTTAAAATACTGGCGGTGCATGTCTCAATGAGTCCCACACCAGCTGTAGGCCTGCAGACGGTCTTAGAATAAAAGACAAAATTGACATTGCCAGTGCAATCCAATTAAAGTCGTCACTGCACCGCCAAGCAGATGTCAAGCAGGCTCTGCAAGGAATATAATGCATCCTGTTTACACGCAACCACAGCTTGAAGTCATACTGTTCAGACAGGCTATTTCAGAGGCAATGAGCTCATTATTATCTTTGGTTTAATATAGAAGTAGCTTGAATTTTTTGCCCTTCATGTTAATAAAACATTTTTTAAAGACATTCTGGGTTCTTGAGCAACAGGTCTTTCATCAGCTTCTCAAAAGATGTCATAACCAAAAGAGCTAAAGAGTCTTAGTGCTCCGTCACTTCAGCATTTTTTAGAACGTTTGAAGGTAATTCCTTTTAATGGAAAGCGGATGAAGGCCTAGAAGTGTGTGCAGGCAATTTGTTGTTAATGTGTTACTTTGACAACGTTGGCCTATGATGTTCGTATTGTTCCCTCGGTCAGAAATGGAGAAAGCAATTAAATGGCTGCATGATTTTCTAATTACCCATAACTTTAATGGAACTTTCTTCTTCGTACAGAGAGAGCAATGCATTACTGGCCGTGATCACACTTGTCTTTTTAATGTGACCTCGGTCATCTGATCGTGCGGGGTCGCATTAGCCGCCAAGTCTGTACGTGGATCGCATCGAGATCCGATCACAACCGAGGCGGCTCGCATTGAGTTTGGATCCCAGTGAGGTGTGGAAAATTAGGCACAATCAGGACAATTTATCAAACGTAGGACTAACATCATCTCCCCCCCACACACGGGCATCACTTTGATAAAAACCTAACATTTTCAGTTTGTACAACTTCAAAATAAAAGCTGTTTGAATCACAAAACAACGGATGCTCTTATTGGGAATAAGTTATAAGAAAGTTTATTTATCTGTTTATTCTTCAGTAAAAACTAATCTAGTAATACTGCAGGGAAGAAGAGTAAGCAATGGATAATATAACTTCAATAACAGGGGACTTTGATTGTGAAGAAGTTACAGGAAAATGTGTTCATCATTGAATTAGCAGAGCTTTGTTCAAGGTTCATCTTCAATAAAACTAATCTACTAATACTGCAGGAAAGAAGAGTAAGTAAAGACTTCATACAATACTACTTAAATAACAGGGGGCTTTCATTGGGAATATTTTTTAGGAGTTTTGTTCTTGTATTAGGCTATAGCTTCAAGCTCACACCACCTAGATATCCCACAGTTCAGAGTAACCAATGGATCCGTGATTTTACAAGTTCAGATCAGAGGAGTTTCGTGAGGGGCTTCAGGATGATTGTAAGCCACTGAGTCCCTAAGGGGTGGCAGTTTCACTCTGCCCTGCTTGGAAGCTGTTCACCGTTGCTATAATGATCCTTTGCACAGTTAGTCTCTCCCTTCACCTCTAGACATGCTGAAAAACCAGTAATGGAGGTTTGATGTCGAAGAGGCACACTTTCGCCGAGAAAGAACGTCTCCGACATCAAAGTACATTTTGACTCTTCATAAAAAAATAACTTTTGAATGCATTGAACATCACAGACTGATATCCAAAGGTGGATGTGAGGGTGGATGGAATTTTCCCTTTGGTCCATTTTACACCGACTCACTAAAAGGCTGCTTAGTGGATACCTGATAAATACATGCCAAATGTGTCTCCTCACTAAATAACTCTGGCCTTCACTCTGCCTTTCACTCAGCCAGTCAGTTTAACCCTGCTGCCTTTGCACATCGGCCTCTTTACTCTGATTTATTGCTCAAACCTACCAGAATGCTCAGATTCCATGAGCATTGCTTGTTTAAACAAACGTTTTTTATTTTTTTCTAAATTCTTGCTGACATGACACACATGCAGGATGGTAGTTAGGGGCAGTATTTGGCATCAAGGAGACCGTCTATCAGCTATTAAATGATTTCTCTTCATTCATCTTTTTTTCCCCTTCTTTTTACCCTAATGATTTCTTTAATACTGTCTTCATAATTCCTCCTGTGCTTTTTCAGAAGTTCTTGGTGGGGCTATTAAGGATGAAGCTATTTTCTGATAGCCATTTATACTGATGTAATTTAAAAAAGACCCAAGGGTGCCGTTATACAAAATTGGGTATCTTTGTGCTGTAGAAAACCACATTTTCGATTTTCTCAAGACCTTTTTCGTCGCTACTGGTATTGAATTAAAGCCACAAGAAGGAAGGGAAGATGACAATACCCAATTTACCACTTCAGATAAAGAGTTTTTAAGATGCCTTAAGAACAGAAGACTGATTGTAAAAGGCATAATTCCATCTAATTATTTATGGCCACGGAATTGCATTCGGCATAAAATACTCTTAAATTAGAAATTAGTCTTTATTCATGGGACCTGAATGCAGTGTAAACTGCTTCCCTCTCTTGTATGTTCTACTGCCTATAAATGTACACTGTCCATCTTTTTGATACACTGCTGCACTGATGATGCAAATGCAGGTAGGCGGAAAGGCGCAAAGAGGTGGATGCTCAAAGGCAGCACAAGGTGTGTCTTTGACTACACATTAAACGGCCGGGTGTGTTTTCAGGAAAGCTCATGGAGTGTGTGAACGATGAATGAAATGGATCGTCTTCATGATCGTCCCCGATTTCTGTACCCATCCGACCACCGCCTCCTTACGCAGACTTTGTGGCTTTTCATCCTCCAACACTTGACTTCCCCCGTTTGCTACCGCCATAATCACTACGGCCACTAGAGGCGAGCTGTGTTTTTTTGTATTTGTATATGTGATCAATCATGTGAATGGATGGTAAAAGCCTTCTGAATTTACAAGTAGGTGTACAAGGTCCCTTCGAACCCATATCCATGAGGCTGATAAGCGCTGATAATGCCCATCCATCGCTCTGTTCAGTGAAGTCTTTTCAGGCTAATGCAAACTCCTACACCTGCAATGTGATCAATGCCCGTTTTGATTCAACCAGGAATTGAGCTAAAGCCCTAAAAATGCTTTACAGCAGTTACAAACGACATCCTTACTTTGGTTATGACAACTTCTGGTGGGCCATATAATCTCTCCGGCTTTTTGAGAGCGCTTCTGCTTTAAATCCGCCTCTCGTGTGGAGTAGATATCGTCTTATGTCAAACAGAATCCGCTTCATTTATCTCACTGGGGGAGACAACGTGCCTCACTCACATGTCTTTCCCTGCTGCTTGCAAATGCATTTCACGTATAGGCAATGTATTTTTGATAGTGTAGACAAGAGAAACAATGAATCTATATATGCACAAAGAGGAAGCCGTTCGTTACGGCATGACTTTTTTTTTTTACTACATTGTGATTGTGTTAATATGCTTATAGCTGTGTCTATAATGGGATTTTGCGAGTTATTTTAAACCAATGATGAACACAAAGTCCATCAAAGCCAACATGGGAAAAAAATAATTCTCTTACATTTTAAAGTCACTAGATTTGCCCCCGTTTTCCATTCAAAATCTATGTCTGCTTATCCATTGCAGGTCACAAGGCTATCCCAAATCACACTGTGCGATGCACTTTCGACGTCCTCATACTGAAAGGGACTGTTCTGGTGATTTGAAGTCTGGTTGTATGAGGTACTTATCCATCGTCAGTGTATTACCAAGAGTAGATGACAGATGGCATAGCCGGCAGTTTGGAGAAGCAGAAAGTGTTGGACTGTGGACCTTAAAGAAACCTTTAAATGGGATTAAAAGGAAAACGCTGTGCTTTCCAGTGACTCATGTGCCGGCCATAAGTGGTAACTTGTCAGAACATAATATGGATCACGATAGAAGCAACTTGCCATGCAAGGAACAACCAACACAAAGTATCTTAGTGAGGACTGGGTCCCTCAAAAGTCTCCAGTTTTCTCCTTTTCTCCTCTGAGATCTGGCAACTGTAAAGACGATAGCCATGATTCACATACTTGAATCATCAAGGCGTTCCTGATGACTCCTGTTCCTCATGAAAGCATCCACATTCGGTATGCTTCTTCAGGGTCCTTGGTCTACAGTTGCTGGATGGAATAAACAAAGCAACATAATAGATGGACGGGGAAATGCCTCCTGCTTTGTTGTACCCATGGTGGTATTTACCAGCTGCAGTACAACCGTTACAATATAAAGCTGCTACCCATAATGATGTTGTCACCCTGCTAATGCCTCGTATGCTTCGCAAGCATTTTCAGGGAGAGAATTGTCTCAGTGAGTACACCCCTTTGCAGACATGCTGCCGGTTTGCTAAGGTGATTAACGCCACATGTTCTTCGGGATAATCCCGGCGAGTGGTGGTGTCATCACGCCACATGGCGGAGAGAGCAACAATAGAGAGTAGCAACAGAAGAAAGCTTTGCCTACTAAGTTAACAAACTGAATGCAGGAGTGCCATGTCCACACATCTTCAAAGTCACTCCACCACTTTCACAAAGTTAGAGACACTCCACAACTCAGTATTGAATCATGGTTAATAAGTATACGTGCAAAAGCTAATAATTATAGGCTGTAGAGATTTAGACAAAGTCTTCTCTCTCTCTCTCTCTCTCTCTCTCTCTGCACTCACACTCACACATTACAGCCACCAGGCTCCTCCACAGCCCAGTTGCCGCTGCCTGCTCTGCCGTTGCTATGGAAACAACAGCATCCCTCCTTATCCTATGAATAGGATGCAGTGAACGGTGCTTCAGGGGGTGGAAACAGCTTAACTTGGTGGCAGCTGGAGACAGTAAACTGAACCATGTCACTCAGAAAAACACTTGACTCGCATTCTCAGATTTATTTTCTAAATACCTGCGTTTGAATTTGCCTTAAGCAAAAATGTCAAGGCAAACAAAGTCTTAATTCTCCTGTATTGCTGTACAGATGTGTTTTGGCTGCAGCGTGACTCTGATATAAAGAGTTTATGTACTTCATCTCTTCTTTTGATGTGTGCTTTATTTTAAAGGGGTGGTGTGAGCTAGAACTAGTTTAATTGAAATAAAATGGTGTCATATTTATACTATTTGCTTGTATTTCAAAAACTATTCCGATCTGAGCCAACAATGGGAATCGGAACCATCTTCCTCTCATCTTGTATATGTCAAATATGTTTGAATTGGTTTCCAAATTATTACTTGATGGCAACTTTACAAATTTGATTTATTATTATTAATATTATTATTGTTGTTATTGCTAGCCTAGCTGAATCTGAACTTTGTTTGAAGATACGCACATTATGTAAGTTAGCTTGCTCTAGCTCCATAAATAGCTTCACTCAAGAAAGTGGGGGGTTTGTCAAAATGTGAGGGAACAAAAATATAACTTTGAGGCTCAGATTATTATTATGAAGCCCAATCTCTGAGGCCTGCATTGTATTATTTCAACCACAGAATACAAGCGCATAAGCAGTGAGCTGTCAGGCTGTTGCTGTCGGGCCAACAGTTTAGAGAAATTCCAATGTTTAAAAGTTCATTCTCTTTTTTTTAAATCTTCAAATGAGCTCAAACGACACCCAGAATCCTTTGCTCAGAACCAGCAAGACACAGAGAGCTGTTTCATGAAAGAAAAACCAGACTTGCAAATTGAAACCATCCTTCTATAATTCCCTGCCATTCGTTTGTTCCTCCATCTGCTTTGGAGCAGGTCTGAAGTGGCTGCTGTTGTTGCACTGCTGCAGTTGTATTTGGCATCTCTGGTCGTCTCTTTCAAGCAGTGACCTGGTTTGGCTGCGTCTGCTCGTGCACTACGGGACGCCCTGGTCTTTGGGCTTTCTGTTAAATATGCCTTAAAACGTCAGTGACCGTGGTTACATGCATTCGAATAACTGGCTTAGTCGGACTGAAATCGAATTATCCGTTTCATGTAAACACCTTAGTTTGACTGTGTGCGGTCCGACTACGGTCTGATTGACACCCCTGGATAACTCGATCCGATGGGGTTGATAATCCGACCATCGCGGCATGTAGCGGTGAATTGGACTAGGGACCGAACTTTGCGTCTTTGCCCATGCGCCAAGCGCAACGAGTATCGCCACGAGCATCGCCACGAGCATCGCAACGAGTATCAGGGCTCTCAAGTGTCACGCATTTCGGTCTTAACTCCCGCACTCCCTCCACACATCGTATTTCTTCACGCTGAAAACAACTCTCGGCTATTTCATGTTTTAATGTGCTGCAGCGACAACATGAGCTGGCCCCGCCGCTGTCCCCGTGGGGAAAACAAACGCTTCCTGGAGTTGTGCTGTGACGTGGCGCTTATCAGTCAATCAAAAAAAAGAAATGGGCTACACAACAGGAGTTGTAGTGAAAACAGCGCCACCTGTCGTATCGGAGATGACATGATTGGAATTACTCACTGCCATGTATATTGGGATAATAGCAGATTTCCCAAAAGATAGCATAGTCCGACTAAAGCAAGATTCAAATTATACCATCATGTAAACGCACTGAGCGAAGAACACGACAAAAACTAAACGGGAAAAGATAAGATGAGACGGCAAAAAAGGTGAGAACAGCGAGATGGAAGAGAAGAAAGCGCAGTCTCTTCAAACTCTGAGAGAGAACTGGTCAGGTGTCAGCTGCCGCGTCACTTATCTCTTTTAGGGCCGTCTGTGGGCGTCTGAGTTCGCCATCATCCTCTCTCTCTAATTTGCACCGTGGTCCGTACTAACTGCTCGCCACCAGCGGCACCAATCAACGACCCCGCTGAGCATCTGCCGACGATTAGCCAGGTAGAAATAAAGAGTCGCGGGGAGCAGTTTGCTTATGGGAGCAGGATTTTTAATGTTGCATCGCCCCAGAACAAGTTGATAACGAGCAGTTTGAGCTATACAACAATAACGCGGCGTTTAAAGCTGCGCCTCGGCACCGTTATTGGGAAGGACAAATGCAGGAGGGAAAAACATCTGGGGACGTATCCATAACTGCACAATGATAGTGTGGGCGTTTCTTTACCTGCACGCAGCAGCACCAGTCACCCTGGCAGTCTGTCAGCTACAAAAACCTCCAAAGTGCTTTACTTGGACAACAGCCGGCATCACTGGGAGATTACCTCAATGAATAAAGCAGCGGTGTGCTTTCATCCCTAATTACAGGCTTGTTTCAGACATTTTGAAACCTGGATTTGGCTTCAGTATACGTCGGCTGTGTTGGTAATTGCATACTGACAGACTCCTCACATGTATGTCGTAAAATGGAGGATGTAAAGTAGAGCGTTCGCACTTTATGTGTGAATTTTCTGTAAATTGGAAGTAAAATATTTCATGCAGAATCCCTGAGCGTAAGATGCGATTTTACTGCACATATAATTCAACTGGCCCTTTATGCATTGCCTCGGGGTGCCTTGATACCCACTGTATATATTGTGAAACTATGAGCCAGGCTAAAAGGTGTTAATATGGCAGGTTATTAAGTTTTAATATGTTTTATGTAACAAATAGAATTCCCAATATGTGGTTCAGTTTATCCGAATAACGCCTGCTTGCAAATGTACTGCGACGGAGCAGCTGGCGGGTCGCCTTAAAACTGTTGCTGGCCAGCGCTTGATCAGTCCGCGGTTACAATCATACTTAATCGTTTATTCGGTAGGCAGTGTGCGGCACATACTAATTTAATATTTATTAAGCTCTGCGTAACTATGTGTATCTTTGTCAGTTATTGGAACCAAAAGATCTTAATTGGGTAAAATTGGTGGATAAAGAAACGAGACATCCGTTAAGGAAGCGTCATCTAATCCTGGGTAGCTCTATGATTTACACATTGCTTACACGGGGGCAAGTGATGGGACTTTCTAAAAGCAATTTGGGTATTGTTGGTGGAGTCATAAAGTAACGTTTTCCGGGCCGTGTTGATATAAGTGCTGTATCCAAAAATGCACGCTATAAGTTATTTGAATTAACGCCCCACTATGTAGTTTTTCCCCTTGTAGCGCCCCCTTCAGGTATTTAACGTGTGGGGGGAGGGGGGGCTAGTGAGAGTTTGCCCGTACATACGGGTACTACAGCCTGGGAGCGGGCGGCTCAAAAATCTTACATTCACCAGTTTTCTGGCCATATTAAGTCATTGTAGCGGCACAATTTTTTTCAAGCTGTTATTTTAAGGTAGGAAAAGTTACATAGTGTCGCTTTAACACAAGAAAAATGTAACGACACGCTTCAGTGGAAATTAAAATATGGTCAAGCACGTAGTTCAAACCGAATCTATTTTCAAACGTGCAACTGCGTGGACTACACGACGCCATCGCTGATACGGCGGGGGAAATGGCAGAAAGAAAAACAAACGGAGAACAATAACCACACTGGGGTTTCTGACTTTAGGGAGATTAACGCCGCCACGATCATGTCAGGAACCTTTTTTCCCCCCTCTCTAATAAGCGCTACCCGCCCTTCTCTGGGGTCTGGGCTGCCGTTTGATGGAGAATGCAGCACTGCCAGGCTGCAGCCTCCACTGAGTTCATGCCAGTACAAACCCCCGACAGGCGGCATGAATCACGGCGTTTCTTATGATGGTGCAAAGCGTCCGGTGGCAACATCGGTAATGGCGACCGCATTGTCAACCCCTTCAGAACATCAATGAAAGGCTTTATAAAGAGTGACTCTATAATATCTCTGTTGGCCAAAGGCTTTTTTATGTTTATCCCATAGTACAATCCTCCCTCCCCCCCACACTGAATAGCATATACTGCGTTTGTGTGTACGTTTCCTTGAATTGGAGTTAAACTGTGCGAGTAGAAAGAAGTGATGCACGCGATGATAAACACTGGCAGCAGAAAAACAAAGAGAAGCTTAGATCCAGAATTGCAACGGCATGCTCTTGTGGGATACGGCCAGCGGGAAAGCCATATTTCTTATTTATGGTGTGAGTTTATGGGTCCCATTCTTGCATCTGTCTCAGTGAATCAGCTTTGTTTCAGAGCGGCGTCTGATCCAACGAGGTCGGAAATACATTTGAAATTGGAACGAACATCAGGCAGGAACTTTATGTGGTTACTTTGTGTCTTTTCCCAAGTGTTTGCTTGGGGAAAAAGGGCAACGGCTGTTGTACTTGGCAAAGGTACTTAAGTGCTCGAGTTATTTTGTTTACGACTTCCTGTCGTCCTCCACCGCAAATTACATAATTATGTTTGAGATGTGGTAGGTGGCCCCTAAGATGGAGTGTGTTATCTTAAAAGCACGTTGTACTAATTTCAGCATTCACATGTGCTGCATTTCTTGGAGGGAGGCGGGGGTTAACATTCCATTTAAATTTCACATTCAGCTGTATTCATAGCGGGAAATGAAATAAATGTGGTTTCTCTCGTCTCGCTCCCCGAACTGTGACAGATGTAACGCTATGTGTAGAATGGATGAAGACAAGAGCTGCAGAGAGACTGAGACGAGTCCCCGGAGTCTTCTGACTCTGTGCCTCAGAGGATGGTTGATCACAATCACTGATGCCGTAGCGTGCTCTGATTCTGTTTTAATTGAATGGTGTTCCCATTAAGCGAGTCGTTATCATCACACACACCCAACAAGAGCCAATATCTAGAGCGGCAGATGAGAGACACCGTTCAATTTCACCCAAACGGCAGCGTCAGAAAGGATGATCGGGTCTAATAAATTAATCTGTGTCGTATTGGAGCTTAAAGAATGCCAAAGCAATCCAGCAACACAGGCAGAGGCGCAACTTTGATTGTTTTTCAAAGGCAGCAAGGCTGATGGCTGATTCCTAATGGCTGTGGAGGGGCTTAGGGGTTCGGCAGATTAACTTCAAACCTTCCCAGAATTCATTTTGCAATGTTTCACTTCTTAATAAGGGCGGCTGCCTCAAAAACAAGCACTTGTTCAGCTCTTTCCTGGGGTTTGGTGTAAAGTGTGTGAGCTGCTCGTCTGAAGTAAAGAGGCACATTGCCCAGGAGTATTGCCCAGGAGTCCCGTCTCTCTGGTCTCGGGTCTTAAATGCGGTATAATAGTCTAACTGAACACTTCTGAATCCAAACTAAATACTGCTTTTCACATATGTGGTTAATATCACATCTAGTTGCACCACTAATTCTCATAGAAGACAAGATTCTTACCTTTAAGTAGACGTGGAGTGATGACGCAACACATGGATGGTTGAGAAAGGACCAGGCAGCCGCGATGGGGAGGCAGGGAGAGGGAGAGAGGGGAAGAAAAGAGGGGGAGACTGTCAATTTGTCACAGAAATGGTGTATTGAATACAGGACTAACCTCAATCGCCCGGTGTGAATGGGTATGATTTGAGAGGCACTAACAAAGACATGTACATGCCTACAGATGACACGGCAGTAGCAACACACAATGTGTATTGATTGACTGATGTCCAGGCTTGACGCATCAAGATTGAGTGGAATTTAAAAAAAACTCTCCAGTGGTGGAGCAATGTAATACCGGCATGGGGAGGAGCCTATATGGCAAATAACTTGAGAAATCTAAACCACACCAATCCAATCACATTGGATATGAGATATGATCATATGAGGTTTATCATTCGGATGGGAAAGTGGAGCGAGATGATATAGAGGGAGGAGGTGCTCAGTCATCACCTGATGGACTGGTACTGGCAACGCAAATGATACAGTTATTAGACGGAGGTCCAAAGGGTGGCAATGTGTCTGTCCGACAGAAGAACAGCTACTAATCTATGGGCCTTAGATTATTTTATGCATTTTGATATCCGATTACGTGCATATGGATTTTGATACAGTTATTAAACTTTCAACAGACACTTGAAAATAGTTTTACTCAAAAAAGTGGCCCCACACTGGCCAAATGGACAATCATTTGTAATGGATATCCGAGAAGGTTGGAAAAAACAATTGAAGAAAATGATTGGATGAAATAATAATTTTAAAAATAAATAAATAGTGAACTGATCAATTCAAATGCATGTTAATATTTGCTACACAATTTCAAAGAAAGAAAAACTATCACTAAAATGTATCATAGTAAAGACTACAAAACAGTGTTGCCTGCTACATATATTGTGATGGAAATCCTGGTGCAGATTAATACAAACAAAAGAGGATTAAGACCTCTTGCTGCACTGCACTTTGTAGACCTTGTATCATTCTGGTTTCACACACTGGCTCTGTCCTGATCTCTAAAATTGGGCTTGAGAGTATTTTCCATCTGACTGGGTTTTAATTTAATTCAAACTGAAGCAACAATCCACATTTCATGGTTTATTCAGAGTCACAGTTTTAACATTGAAAAAGAATACACAAGCCTCAGCCTATCCAAACACAACCACAGAAAAAACAAGAGGGGAGATGTGAGCCGTTGGGAGGGATGCTTTAAACAGCCGCACTAAGTCCACAAGATGCAAAGGGAAAGAACAAACAATGAGAAAAGGTTACTCAAACAGGTGTCCCTCTGCGGAACTTCATATCTTGGAATCCGACCTTTCTGTAGGAGGATGTATTCTAAACCCTAAGGCAACCTCATTTATTACTTTGAAAAAGAAACCGCAGCTATTTATTTGCTCTGATAAAACAATTGTTGGGTAGCGCTTGTGTCTAAGCAACCGTGAGGGCCGAAGCTCACTGCACCATCTTCTCAGTTGGGTAATGATGTTGGGATGGGGTACCTGTACAAACGGCATACTGCGTGTCAAAGTATGAGAGCAAACAGTGGGGTGGGGAACCGCAGGAACGTCAAGACAAAAGACGACGCGTCTGTTCCAGAAGGCAAGAATGTGGGACGCCTGGAGGTCAGTGAGGAAGCCTGGCGGTTTGAATGATTGGATGGGAAAGACAATGAGCAACTCTCTTCGCCATTTCAAGCGGCGGCGAAGAAGGAGCGTTTTTTGAACGAGGTTCCCGTGGCGTTGTTCTGATTTATTAAAACGTGGGTCTGGGTCTGATCACGTTTGAAATTCACCGATCGGATTTGGGAAAACCGACAGTTGGTACCAAGTTGCTACCAACCAAAGAGTCGAGTCAGATTAAAACAGCTTGGAAGTAAAAGCAAACCTCTGTAAAAATGCAGTTTCCTTTTTGTAGCAATCATATTGCTAGTTTTTCTCTGCAGACCATTGTGAGTCTCACAAAGTGGGTTTCATACTTGGAAAAAACACCCCTTTTGTAGTGTGCACCCAGGACACGGAATTATTTTCAAGATAAATGGCGTTCAGAAATGTATCCGGCAGTCAAACTCCACCTTCCATTACTCCACATATTCCTCTTATTTCTAAGTTACTGTTGTAAACTCATTTTGAATGCTACCACGCGTCTACTACCAGATGCTGACATTTAGTTTAGCCGGGGAAAGGGGGGGGGGGGGGGGGGGGATGTTTGGTCAGGTCTCGCCAAAATCAATACAATAGTCTGGTCAAGGCTGGAGAACAAATGCGATGGAAGAAACAAACTGTCAACTTATGGGAGCGGACGGGACACACACTGCTGACCCGTCATGGCATGTCTGGGTAATACGCCAGGAGAAGATCAAGGGATGAGGAAAGAGGGTGTGGATGAGAAGAAGAGCAGACAAATCTCTCTCTAATGCGCCACATTAGCCTTTGTCGGCAGTTCCTTTGAACGCTTTGGGCTAGTTATTATGAATACAGGAAAAGTCATACGTATTAGGCATTACATTCAGCGTTTCAGTATCCAAGGTCGATGCTATGACCTTGTGTTCATTGCACTGTAATACGAAGTGATACATAATAGGAAAGGATATCTTCATTTGACAAAATATGGTAACAATAACAACAGTGATGGAGTTCATATGTCAGTGCCCTTTTGCTAGTGCATATTTGCGTGGCAGTCAGAGTGAAAGCAGAGAGCAGTTGAGGCCCTTGGGGATCCGTATCAAACCGAAAAGTTCCACTAAATCCGTTAACTCTCAGCCACATAGTGAGAAAACAGAAGAAAAAAACAGTCAGAGCCCAGTGGGCAGTTAGCAGGAACTGACATGTGAAAGGGAGGGAGGGAAAAAGCCTCCCTATGAGGGTGTTGTTTACCAAAACATATCATCATCAAATTAAATATGAATAAAATTAGAAGAGTCACAAACCCAACATTTATTTTTCCATGAGAAATACAAAAATGTGCTCAAAATCATATTCCCCATCAGACCTTCGCTCACACACAACTCACGTCTCTGCACTTTTAATTATAGAATTTGAGTCCCCTTGAAATCTAGTTTTTGAACAAATGAATATGTTAATAGGAAGAAAAATGAAAGGAAATAATATTATCTGGCATAAAATGATCTTCTTGTTGTAAAGTATCGTATTACATATCTAATGAGTTAGACATCATTTGACTTTTTACCATATATATTTATACATATATATTTATATTCTATTTAATTATTATGCAACATTCTGTGAGTCACTACCAGAATAGCATGCTGATGTGTTTCTACACACACACGCACACACACACACACACACACGGCAGTTAGTGCAGTGACCTTGGAAACAAGCAGGCGATCCATTTGGAAAAGTGTGGAAGTGCTTCATCGCGGACGTGACAAACCCGCCTGCTGGCGGATGAAGGGCAATTGATTTGTCAAGAGCGTAAACAAAATCTGACAATTACATGTTTGTACACAACATGCAACCCTTTGCACTCACTCCCAATATCAATGTGGTGGTGGGCAGAACATGCCAAATTATAAAATTCATAATAAAAAGTAATTAAAAAGAAACTTTCTTTTCTTAATATCTTATTATTTTTTATTTTCAGATATTGCTTGCACGAAGAAATAGCACATTGTGAGAAAGTGTGAGTAGCAACCCGTCATTAAGGAAACTGAGGGTGTAGCTGCCAAATACATTTAGTGCTGAAGCCCATTGATCACACCGTTTTTTAAAGTTATGATACTATGTTTTGAATTTTAAGAACATTTGGTAGAAAATCTCTATTTTCTGCCATTCATCTAGGCTGTGAGGCACAGGAGACGCTGTGGCCAGGAGGGATGTGATTGTGCAGCCACAGCTGGTAATAGACCTGCATCTTACAATGGAACGGCAACCCACTTTCTAAATTTGAATTTTGAGTTTGAACGTATTCAGTTTGACAAAGAACCGTAAACACAAAGTCGGTGAATTTTCCAAGCCAAGAGTAGGGAAGTGCCTAAAAAAGTGAATTTTCAGTATTTTATCCTGTAATGATTACTCAGTGATTCAAAGTCACTATTTTGGAGGGGAATAAGTATACTTGCTCTCCTCTCTAAAGTAAGTGAAACACGTTCACTTGGTTTTATTTCACTTCCATGCTGACACAAGAAGAAAAAACAAACAGGAATACGATACTATGTTGGTGGACTTTTAGAAGCACTGTACATATAATTTAAAAAAAGGACACCAAGCCAATTTCGTTTCACCGCAAGGACAAAAATGTATCATTTAAAAAGGTGAAAAGTGCATTTAAAAAAAACATTTAGTGTCTTTAACGACCCACACATTACAGGACGGTCTTTGCCACTCCAGCGGCACAGTCGAGGGTTGAAGGCCTTGCTCAAGGGCACTCGAGTCGGTCAGGAGGGAGGAGACCATCGCCGAAGGCGGAGGTTTTACTCATTGAAATTCTCCAGCCGTAATTGTAATTGTAATCTCTGACCTCCCGGCTCCACTTCCATGTCTCGAGACTCGAGATGTATTCCTCCCCGCCCTGTTTACATCGTCATTACGTAACCGCTTCAGTGCCTCTTCATATTTACCCTCGTGATTCACCGCTGCCAGGTCCTCTTGCTTAGCTGCCTGTGATGACTTTCCCAATCCCACATTTCAACACCCTCGCCGTGTTGTGCCAACACCCACAGAAATCAACCTGCTGGACTTGGAACCCCCACGGATTGTGTTCTGGCACCGAGCTGAACATGATCCTGTTCTTCCCCCCGTCGGTGGTTAAAGGGTAAGCGGACAGCGAGAACCACCGATGTGAACCGACGCTCCGACCGGGGCGCTCCAAGCGAGGCGCCATTAATCCAGATGTTGAATTAATCATAATTCCACTCAATTCTGAATGCGGCTGATAGTTCTTTTAAGTCATAATACATTGAATTATTCACATTCCCCTTCTGAAAAGCAATTTCTCCCTGAATTATTGAAATCCGCAATTCTACCACCCGTCTGGTTTATTGGCCTGTTAATACAGCAATATCTCAACCTTTGATTTTGTCCTATTTTATTTGTTATAATTGTGGAAGCACATTCACAATTCCCTTTTATGTCTTGTATTGTTTCATAGGATGAGTCATCGTTTAAGGATTAAAGGAAAAATATCACTTAAGTGTTGCCATGTCATTTTTCATTGTGGCTTGTTACTGTTGCTGTGTGTCATTGCTTTTTGGACTTATTCACTCTTTAAATGGTAAATGCACAATAAATATTATGATTGCCAATAACAAACACCACCGCTTCAACAGTGGGGGACATTTTCTCTGGAGTCCAAAGCTCACTGAATGAACCACTGCTATGACATTTCTACAGATCAAATTGGGTATTTCAATAGGTCCAGTGTGGAGCATTTGGGAGGCTCTATTGGTAATTGAAGTAAGTATTTAACATTTTTTCTTCTTCTTTAAATCATCAAAAATCCTTAAGGTTAAGAATGAGAAGTTTAGGAAGTGGGGCCTCTTAAACATATTATACAGTCAGGTCCATACATATTTGGACATTGACACAATTTTCATCATTTGGGCTCTGTGCACCACCACAATGGATTTTGAATGTGCTTCAAGAGCAGACTTTCAGCTTTAATTTAAGGGTATTTACATCTGCATCAGGTGAACGGTGTAGGAAGTACAACACATTGTATATGTGGATCCTCCTTTTTATGGGACCAAAAGTAATTGGACAAACTATTGAAAGGATTTGCAACCAAGTATTAAAATTGACGATTACATTGATGATTATGTTAGTTTGTCCAATTACTTAAAGCACATCTAGATTGTTTCATTCAAAATCCATTGTTGCGTTGTACAGAGTCAAAAGGATGGAAATGGTGTCAATGTCCAAATATGTATGGCCCTAACTGTATGTGTCACCGCTATGTTTCTACAGATGAAGATAAACTTAAAACGTATAATACTAACTCAATAATGATGTACTGATGGTGACCACCAGAGTTCCCTTAGTACTTTCATATTTCTTTCCTATTTCGGACACACCATGAGCTTTTCTCTAGAGCGCCCTGGGGACAAATGTTTAACTTTGCACACAAGATGCATCACAAGCAGGAACATTTCCATGAGAGGTACCAAACCCTGCTGATTTGAATTACCATGAGCGTTGGTACCTTGCATGATCATGACAATCAGACTCATCAGTATGTCGTTTGTTCAATCAGACACTTTCAGAATGTGGGGTGTCGTAAACATTGACTTAAAGTCTTGATTCTCAAAACCCACCTGGTATTATTGTTGTGTTATAAACCTGCAGCAAATATTGACAAGACTGAACTAATCCAAGCAAATTACTGTCACGGGGCTTTGAGCCAAAACCTAATTCTCTTTCTGACATTTCATGCCAAATAACCTTGATTAGCATTCACATAATCTGTTTACAAATCTGTTATGGAAACCTCATTATAACTCATTTGACAGGAGTCCTACCCCCTACAGAGGCCTGGACGGGGCCCTGAACTGGCTGCTGCCACACCTGTATGTGGACATATAAATGACCGACAGGTAAGGATGGAATGTGTGAGCAGGGGTTGGTGAGGGTACTGAAATGTGACATTTCTTATATATTGTGATTAGGTTTAAACTTAAATCGAAGCCTTCCGAAATGCATAGAACCCCAATAAACCAAACGGACACATTCATGAGCCAACATAAAAGTGTAGTTAAGGAGAGTGGCATCAACATTGGCTCATATGTATTCATTAAAATCCAAAGAAAGGGCCTCAAAGAAGGATATAGTGTTACAACTACCCTGATTAGATGGTTTTATTGTTTTTTTTACCGAAGGTCACAGAAATGCAGGAGTCCGAAAAGCTTCTATGGTATCACATAAACTTTTGTGACTGCAGGAAAGTATAAAAATAAGCGAGTGGTCATCGAAAAAGCTAACAGCTGTTCTTGTACTTAGGTGTCCACAACGACAACCTTATTTGCTGGAAAACACACATTAAAAACTGTAGCGGATCGTTGTGTTGCTCTCTGATTGAGGCTGTGTGGAGTGAGATGCCATATCATCCTGATGTTCTAATCCTAGATTACATCATCAGATAAGGAATTATAGCGTGGCTTCTCATCATGCATTAAACAGCTACGAAAGTAGAAAGAAAGAGCGATCACATTCAAAGATACGAAGCTCCTGTTTCAGTATTCGGTCATGAAACGAGTAACAAAAAGCATCTTTTCTCTGAATACAAATATCTGTCATCAGGAAGAAGACTGTGTGTAAATCAAACTAATAGAAAATACAGTTTGTTCCAGCTTCCAAGATCTCTATTGTTAAATCCCTGTGCGATTTAGTAATACGCAATAAATACACAATAACCTCAATTCCTATAGGGTGGTCAATGTTGTCAATGTCAAAGGTCTTACTTTTTAAATTTTGGGGATTTTAGCTTGATATTTAGTTAACTTGTCTACATCTCTTGGAAACATCAGCTGCAGATAATAAAGCGAAGATCGAGGCAGCTTTGAAGTATCGATTTGGCCTTTCTAAATGTTGTGGATTAATTTCATGAATTTCAACAAGGTGGGTTTGTATTGGCTGTATTGGGAGTAGGGAAAGAGAGATATGGCATCCTGTCAGAAATGTTGAGCAGGAAGGGACTGGAGCTAAAAAAGCCCTGCAGTTGTTTCACGGAGCGCCCGCCTCCCAGCAGCTCTCCAACATCCCTCTCATGAATATGAATGATGCTTAACCCCTTGGGGGAAAGCTGCCATGTCAGACACAACTGCAGCATTGGCATATTCCTCCGGACAGATGCCAGACCACAGGGTGTCCCACACAAGTGATCCCGTCTATCTGCACATTAACACTTACATGTATGTATTTTCATTTTCTCAACTCTGTGAAGGATTGGTCTTAAACTGGGGAAAAGTCGTCTTGGTCTCAGTGAAGAAGATACTGTTTGAGTATTCAAGATAGATCATTCAAAGACACGATTGCCTCCTCCCAGGATGTACAACACATAGCCCGAGGGCAAGAACTGGCCCACCAAAAGGTCAAAATTCGGCCCACTGAATGAAGGAAAAAGTCATCAATTACAAATGATACAAAAAAAGGGCATTGTTATTTGCCCACCGGGGGTCAAACTATGAAGAGTAGTAAGCCCTTTGTTGTATAGCGGTGTAATGGACTCAGAGTGGCCGGCTTGACAAGAAAAATGGGCCAGTTTTCTATTTATGTACGGAGGACAATGAGAAGCCAGTTTGCTTGACATGCTCAGTGAATATAATATTGTCGCAAGGGCAACTGAGAAAAGACAAGATGAACGATTTGTTCGCAAGTTTGAGGAAACGGCAGTTTGCAACCGCGAGACATCAGAGGATGTTCGTCATCTGATGTATATGGGTTGTACTTTAAATATGTAGAAGAATTGGAGGTTGTTATACAACCTTGGTTTGGATCTGAAGGCAATTGGTTGCATGTATTGGAAGGTCACGAGTGGGATCAGATACAAATTTGCTCAGAGTTGAAAATATGTCAATAGAATAAAGATAAATACATTCAGACTTATACCTTATGGGAAGGTCTAAGTCCTTTCAGGGAGCCCTGATAGGTACGGGTGCATTATTGTGACCAAGAAGATGAATCTCAACTAAAGTTTCATCTAAATTGAGATCACAATTATTTATCGTGATTATTCTTTGATTTTGAGGACAACCTACTTTCATTGCCCAAATCATGAATATTAATTGTATATAATTGTATATCCTTGTATATCTCACAGGCCACACTCTCCATAAATACAGGCAAAACATCTCCATCGCCCCCCTGGTGGCTGGCAGGTAGTTTAGGAAGTGCCTGATTGGATATGCAGTGGAGTTTATCAATAGAGGTTTTCATTTGATTGTGAGATGCTGAAATCTTCAACATGATGAATATTATATTAATCGTGCAGCCCTATTGGAAGAATGAAATACATATTCTTTCAAATATTATGTTTGGCACTTCAATGTAAATAGATAAGTTGGCCTTTGTTAAGTTGACAGTCCAATTATTAAAATGCCTTCGCGTTCATATAACTTGAAACTGTTTCTTTTCAGCGAAAGTTTGCAAATGGAAAATCGGTTACTTTAAAAAGGAAAGAAAAGGAGAAGTCCCACCGGTGGCTTTGTACTTGAAGTTGCCTGTCAACCGCTGCCAGTTGAGTGATGATGTACAAAAGAAAAAGGCCGAGGTAAAACAAGAAGGCTAACACAGCTACAGGTATAGCTCTATGTTTTTTATAAAGGCGGCACACATATCTTCTGTCTCGGAGCTTCCCTCACACGAGCCATGCCTTAAGCGAGGTCTGGAGGACAGACATCAACGCCAGGCACCGTGTAACAAATGATGCTCGTCGGCCAACTCCTTCACAGAGGCATAAGCGCACCTATGATTCACATGAAGATACACCTGCCACAATCCTACTGCCCACAGGGGGATCCGGGACCGTCTACAGTGACAAGACCAAAGCAACATTTCCCGTCAGCTGACGCTCGAAGCCGACCGGAGAAAACAGAGCTGGTCTCGACGCAGGACCGAGATACCGGAGGAACAACTTGTGGACTGATTCTGGGGCATTGGGAAAGGCTCACTATATGGCAGGTCTTGTGGAGCAAAAACTCTTCTTGATATCTTGACAGATTACAAACACATCTTCCATTATGCATATCCTCAAATAGTGAGAAATAAGTCAATTCAGGCCCTGAGATGGTGTACCCTGATACCCTGCCTTCGCCCAATGTCAGCTAGAATCGTCTCCAGCGCCCTAAAGAAGGATAAGCGGTTTGTATAATGGATGGATGGAAGTCAATTCAGAGGATAACCAATTAAATAGCTAAGAATCAGGCTAATAATCCATCCACAGGAAGAGGAAGAGCAATGGAAAGTTAGTTCATTTAATGGTATTATAATGTAGCATGGGGAATGGATGGTTAAAAGCAGATGGTTAAGTGAGCAGCATCGCTGATATAAAGATAAATCTCACGCTTTCTGGTGATGTAGTTCTGCTATGTTAAAATATTAAGTATCAAAACGAGTTAGTGAAAGAGCAATATGAAGAAATAAACATTATTGCAAAGATAAGGCACATTGACTGCATGAGAATAGTATGCCTCAAGCTTCTCAACAACCTGTGAAATATGTGCGCGGCTCTAACACTGCTGAGAACTTGATTCCCATTAATGCAGCTGAGGAAAAACATTGCGAACAAGCGCGTATTGTGAACTTGACATTTTTGGAACTGATAAATGCCTCGTCGTTTTTTATTGCTCCTGAGGAACAAACCAGAGGTTTTTACTTGTTATAGCTCATTACCTACTTGGTACTAATGGTTTAAAATAAGCACGACAAGAAATGCAGCGCATTTCTTTTCGTTCTCCCCGCAGCGTGGAACCGTAGAGGGAACATTCAGACTATTCGTCGGTTTTGCATTTACATCGAAGAATTGACAGTCAGCTGCTCGAAAGTACTGCAGAGCAGTTGTTTTTATCTTATCTGAAAGTTAAGTCCAGAGGCCAACATGGTCGTTATCAAAAAGAATAATGCAAATTCTTGAATTTATTGCATTAATAAATGTGTATTCGGGAGCCTACTCACAAATCTCAGATTTACACATGTCTGAGAACGCCCTTGAACACACCAGCAAGGGCAGCCTCGATACATCCCCATCTTACAGCTGAATTACCTTGCGGACATAACCGGGCAGGGCTCAACAAAAACTTGTCAACGCCTTTTTGGTTGCCCAAAAAAAAAGTTTGTGTCACCTTGAATTTTGAGTATTTATGTCAGCTTATTGTTTTCTGTCCAGCTCAAAGATGCCCAGACACATCGCCTCCCAGGACTGCAAAAGTAACATGTCAATATCACTTATGCTACATCAGCAGGACCATGGCAGGAGGCATTAGATACGGCCAGGTCCAATGGACCCTATGAGACGTGAAGTCACAAAGACTCCGGGGAGGAAGCAGAGTTAATAATGTGCGATGGAGAGATGTAAATTCATCCGTAAGCAGAAAAAGAAGAGGAGAGAGGTGCTCAGTGTATACTAAAATGTCCCCCAGCAGTCTATAAGCCTACAGCAGCATCTCTAGGGACTGGACCAGGTGAACCTGATTTAGCCCTAACTACAAGTACTATTAAAGAGGAAAGTATTCAGTCTCCTCCTAAAGGAGGTGACTGTCTGCCTCTCAGACTGAAAGTGGAAGTTGGTTCCATAAAAGAGGAGCTTGATAACTGAAGGCTCTGGCTGCCATCCTACTTGTTAAGACTCTAGTACCCCCACATTAAGTGAGCGCAACTCTCTAGTGGAGCAATATGTCTTACTTTTGAATGTTAAAAAGTGGTTGCCACTGATGTAACTATAGGCCAAGAATTGGTTGCAAATTTCCTTGAAAGTGTTGCCAGCAGAAACCTGGCAACCCCCACTGTCGAGCCCTGCTTTGACAAAAGACAACTGTGACTCCATGTTGGCAGTGACAGATTGCCCATTTGAAGTACGCTTAATTTCTCTCCGTAATGATTTTTATAGCACACTGAAAATAATGGATGGCAGGAATTCAATCTAAAAAAAATGGATCACATGCTTTGAAAAAATGTTTGGCAGTTATGTAAACCTCCGGGCAAAGTGCAGTTACGAGGTTAAGACATGCAACCGACAGTCAATGCCATGAAGTAATTCATAAGTAAGTGGCACCTTAAAGTGTATCAACACACTAATGAATGGTTTTGTTCTGATATTTTATGTTTTGCAGGTTCCTAATCCTCAGTTCACGTCTTTCCTCATCCCAGCTACATTGGCAGGAAGAGCTGAGGATCACAAGGCAGGTAGAATGTGCTGAGGGATGGAGGGAAGGAAGGATCTGAAGTGGAGGGGTGTTTGTGCCAGTGATGGATTAGCAGCGCTGGATACGTGACAAGAAACGGGATCAATGGGGAGGAAAGAAAGAGATAGGGAAGGAGAAAATCCCCAACCTAAGAAGAGACAGATGCTTCACAGCCAGCAGTGCTCCACCTCCAACACAAACACGTGTGAGGGATGATGGTACGAGGGGAGGGTGGGAGGGACGGCAGTGGGTAAAGAGAGGATGTACAGTGTGAGCGCTGCCTCCACTGGGTTGTGGTCCATTATCAGATGAGCTCTAATGCTGTCGTTTTTTCTTCATTTTCTCACAAAGCTGCACGAATAATATAGAAGCGTCAAAATAGAGTTTACTTAAGCCCGTAGTGATGATGGTTTCATAAGCATACAATATTTTTTGTTTGGGTTTTTTATGATTAAAGGTTTTCGTTTATCCAATTTCCCTGCGACGCCTTAGTAGTGATGGAATGTTTCAAAACCCCAATTATGAGCTGGGTGATTTGTTTTAAACGTTTCTATTGATAAAGATAGAAAGTCTTCAACATGTGGTTTTACATTGGAGTTATTTTTGTTAACAAAAATACATCAGACCATATTTCTTCATAGGTGATTATATAGATATATTTACGTTCAAAATATCCCGTCAAATGACCAAAAGCAACAATTAAGTTGTTCTACTAACAATAATAGTTTGTGTACATGTCCTGCTGCTGTAAATACTCACGGGAGCACCAAATTCGCCGCTGGAAATAGTCCCCAGAAAATGCACCTTTTAAATCAATTTGATTCACGTTTGAAGCAACAAATTATTTAGTTCCGGACGCTCTGGAAAGTTCTAGCTGCTATCAAAACATGAAGCGTAATCAAAAAAATAAATCAGTATCGGGCAAGAGTTGTGGTGGTGATGACTGCCGATACCGATGTCAAAGCTTCGTGAAACCAGGGAGATCCTCCTGGTGGGAAACGCTTGTTTCATGGTCTCTGGCGGCAGCAACTGTGGTTTTGTTTGTGCTGAACACAACGAGAAGAAGAAAAAATGAGGTACTTAGCATGAGCAACAATAGTCACCAAGGGTGAACAGACGGAGATAGACAAGGAGCTGCCACCACCTTTGCTCCGAGGTGCTTAGCAACAACGAGCCTTCGGGACACGGAGAAAAGCTCTTCCAGAGACTGCGCTGAAAGGTGCCATTTCTTTATCAGCACAATGCTTTTTACTGTCGTTTTAAGCTAGTGAAATCTCATCAGAAGCAGTCGCCATCATCGCCTTGGGTTTCCGCCTCATGACCACTTGCCTTGCCGGCCTGCAGATGGTCGCAGAGTGCAACTAGGGAGCAGACGACTGGCTCCGAGCTCCACGATCACATCTCCTAGATTGAACTGCTAGAGGATTTATTTTGACGACGTCTCGTACAGCAAACAAGCACTTCCTCCACTTGATTGGCAAATGTCCTGGTAATGTCATTTTGACCGGCCTAATGTGGCTGCGCCTCCTCGGTAACCGGAGGCTCACGGCGGTGACTGATCTGTCGTCTTATTGTCGATATTGTCAGGTGACATCACACCTGGTGGCAAGAAGCGGCCCCCCGATCAACGATGCTAATTGAGTTTGTTTGTTTGACAAGCTGTAACTTCATGAGCGGAAAAGAATGGTATCCTGTTCATAGAGATTAGGCAAACCGACCTGTTGATGGGTCAAAGATGACGACTTATTGATAAAGTCATTGTCTTGTCTTGCATTAGTCAGGCTGCGCATGTTGATGATAAATGATATGATGTTGAACAGGAACCGTCTGTCTTTGGTTCAATGATGAATGGCAGGAGACGTCTCCTGTCCAATGTGTCTGCTTCTACTGCTGCATCAACTCTCACACTGTCAGAGGGCTCTGGTATAAAAAATATATAGAAACGGCACCAACATCTCTCTGACAAAGAGATTTATTTATTGTGGTCTCCAGGAAACATCTGCCAATACATATATGAAAGCCTTTCCGTGCATTTTCTTTGTTATGAATTTTTGCCGACTGTCAATAGTCATCAACATTACCATCACACCATAAACATT